>VZQC01007895.1:930218-965383 GCA_009823505.1 Rhizomys pruinosus
TCTCCTTTTTTTCCCAGCTGTCCTGGAACTCACTCTGTAGACCAGGCTGGCCTTGAACTCACAAAGATCCACCTGCCTCTTCCCCCCCCCCAGTGCTAGGATTAAAGGCGTGCGCCACCACGCCCGGCCTATTACGTATGTGTCAGGGATCTGAATTCTAGTCCTCATGCTTGCATAGCAGGAACTTTACTCACTAAGCCATCACCTCAGGCCTAATGTATTACTGATTTGTAACAGATGATGTGGAAATGCTACCAGACAGCTTCCTGGGGTCCTTTTCCTCGACTCAAATTGTGGCAGGCAAGGGAAGCTCTTGAATGCAGCTTTTGTTTCCCTTGGTTGGCTGCAGAGGGCCAGTAGGAGTAGTGTCTCCAGCATTAGCTGATGTCCATGTTTTGTCAGGACTCTTAGTTGAAACTCCTGGGTAGGCTTAGGGAGCTGGGGTTCCTCAGCTTTATACAGCAGTCAAAGTTAGAATGTAACTTGTATAGGCCTACAACATGGGATTCCTTGGTGTTTCATACTGGCCACTGTTACAGCTGTTGACCCACGGTCAGGGACCCTTGGCCCTGTGGAGTGCTCCTAGCAAGCAAGGCCTGCAGTTTCTCTGCCATTTTACAGCCATTAATCCTCTCTGTCCTCTCTTGCTGTCCATCACTAACTTCTTCCTATTTTGGCTGTTCTTGAACTGCTACCTTACCTGTCAAGCAGCTACTTACCCTCTCCAGGGAGTGCTCAGCTGTCAGAGTCGCCCCTGCCCCTTTGCTGTAGATGCTTTAGTGTTAACCATTTCAGCTCATGCTATTGAAAGAGAAGCCTTTTTATTAGGCATAATGTAACACCTGTGGAGGGAGGGCAGGAGAGTGACCCCAGCTGACCCCGGACTGCTTGAGCAGTCTGCTTATATAACCAGAATTGAGCCAGTCACAATCCTGCATCTGTAGCAATCAGTCACAGCAGGCTCTGCTAGGCCACCAGGGGAACTGCTGTCTGCTGACCTAGGTGGAAATGGTTGCAGGGTCCTTCAGAGTTTGTCAAAGTTGTGATAATAAACAGTCTAGACAGCCCAGGCTGAAGATGTGCCTTCAGGAAATGGGGCAGCCAGCTACATTCATTGTAAATTTTCTGGGACACCTAATGTCTGCTTATTTTTAGGAGAAGGAACAGGATAGCTTATAATAAGAACTTACTTGTTTTTTTTGAGACAGGATCTTATATGTAGGCCAAGCAATCTTCTTGCTTCAGCCTTCCAAATGCTAGGATTACAGGCCTATATTGTATCCTACTATAATAAGAGTCTAAAGAACTTAGTAATATTGATTTAAACAGACTTAACAACTGCCCAGTGCTTCCAGGGTTAGGTGGTTCCCTTACGTCTCAGGAAGGTGTTGTTCTCCCGCCCCCCAAAAAACAAGATTAAGCAGAATAGTAACAGATTGATATTTATATTTTACTTTATTTATTTATTTATTTATTTATTTATTTTTGGTCTTTTGAGACAGGGTCTCCCTGTAGCTCCAGCTGTCCTGGAACTCACTCTGTAGACCAGGCTGGCCTTGAACTCACAAAGATCTGCCTGCCTCTGCCTCCCAAGTGCTAGGATTAAAGGCGTGCGCCACCACACCCGACAACTGTGCTCTTATAATAGTTTTTTGCCATTATGTCCATTTTGTTTCAGAGAACTTTTTCTTACTGAAGAGCCATGTATTTTTATACACATTTACATGCATACACATATTTTTTTTACATACATATTTTTAAAAGATTAAAAAAACAATATTGTGGGGCCCAGAGGATGGCTCAGTTGCAAGAGCAATGACTGCTGTTGTAGAGGACCCAGGTTTTGATTCCACATGGCACCCACATGGAGTCTACACAGTCCACTCCAGTTCGAGGGAATCTGGACTCCTTGTTTGATTTCCACACACATAGTAAGCAATACCACTACACACAAAATAATGATACTTTTAAAAATTTAAGAGCATAGAGTGTATTGCCTGCAAATGAGTGCACCAGTCATGCAGTAATGCCCAAGGGAGCCAGAAGAGGGCATTGGAATCCCTGGTTGAAGATGATTGTAGCCCTCCAATGTGGGTGCTGAGAACTGAACACTAGTCTCGTGCAAGAGCAGTCAGTGCCCTCAATCGCTGGGATCCATTTCCAGCCCCACAATGAATAT
Source organism: Rhizomys pruinosus (assembly GCA_009823505.1). Classification (NCBI taxonomy): domain Eukaryota; kingdom Metazoa; phylum Chordata; class Mammalia; order Rodentia; family Spalacidae; genus Rhizomys; species Rhizomys pruinosus. Next base: position 932,398 of record VZQC01007895.1, read on the forward strand.
TTTAATATTTGTGAAATGATAACTTTTTCCTTTTAGAAAGTTACAATGTAAGTTCATTGCCATCTGAACACTAGTTTTCCCCAGTATTCTCTGTTCTTGTGAATGTTTTCATTAACTGTCAAGGTAAAGTATATACACTTATGCTTTGTATGCAGAATTTTACCTTTCTCTCAATGTTGCTGCATTATCTTAATAATTGCCATTCCTAAGGGCTTACGCAATGTCTGTTAATTGAATGGGCCTTACATTCTCCCATTTAAATCCACTTATCAGATTGTTTAGTTGATCTTCAGTTTGTAGGTTGTCAGAAATAATGTAATGGAAAATAATCCTCATTAGTTTAGCATTTTACATGGTTTAAATGCCTTCCCTAGGCTAATTCCAAAAGAGAAATTAGTGAAAAATTTGAAACCTTTTGATTAGAATTGGCAAATTGTTCCTTTCCTTTCCAGATTGTACCTTTTTTGGGTGCCGGCTCTCAAACATGGGCTTCTAACACTCCCAACATGCAGGCTGTCCCAATGAGCTATACTCTTAGCCCCGGTTGTCGCATTTTATATTGTCCAGAAATAGTGATCTGATAGATCATGCCCAGGTTGGAATTAGACCAGGCTGTAGCCCTTGAACCCACAGAGATCCTCTGCTTCTGCTCTCCAATTGCTGGGATTAAAGGTTTACTAACATCCCCGGCATCATTATTTCTTTTGTGTTGTTGGTACTGGATTTTTTTTTTTTTTTTTTTTTTTTTTTTTTTTTTTTTGGTCTTTTTCGAGACAAGGATCTCTCGTACCCCAGCTGCTGACTACTCTGTAGACCAGGCGGCCTTGAAACTAACAGAGATCTTGCCTGCCATCTGCCTCCCCAGTGCTAGGATTAAAGCGTGCACCAACCACGCCTGGCGGTACCAGATAACGTACCTAGGCCTTGCCACAAAATTCTCTACTGTGCTCTAGTCCTCCAGACTTTTTTTCTTTTTCTTTTTTAAAACTGTGGTAGCCCAGGCTGGCCTTGAACTCCAGATCCCCTGCCTCTGCCTCCTTCAGCAAATCCTAAACCCGGCAACCGCACCCACTATTGGCCCTCCCAGCCTTTAAAAAAAAAAAAACAACTTTAATTTTAGAGGCAAGTGGAATCTCTGTGAGTTCAAAGCAGCCCCGCAGCTGGTCTACAGACAAAGTACTAGGAAGCTGGAGCTATCAGGGAGACTCTGTCTCTAAGACACACCACACACACACAAAAACCAACCCCCCCCCAAAAAAACCATTTTAATTTTAATACAGGATCTCGATTAAGTTACCTAGGTTGGCATGGCCAGAGCCTCCTGAGTGCTTGGGATTACAAACCTGGGGGTATTGTTCAGATACTAGGCAAAGTCCTGGATTTAATCTTCAGTACACCCCAGAAAAGGGGGGTGGGGAAATGGAGTGATTCTAATTTTTACCTGTTGCAACTCAAGTCCTGGATCCCTTAGTGCTTGGCCGAGTGCCTGACACTAAATTCCCAGTAAACGCTTGATTAAAGGAGTGAATGTTTCCTTACTGGTTTGTATCCTTTTGTGAGTTTTAAAATATCTCTTTCCTATATAGTGATTTGTCTTAAGAGTATTTTTTTGGTTGATTTTTAGGAAATTCTTCCATAATAAAATATATCTTTTTTCTATAGGTCTGGGGGATAAAAGTGAAAGTGGAGATTGGCATTGTACTGCTAGCTGGAAGGTTAGTATTGATTTTTATGGTGACTTAAAGAAAAGAAATGTTTTACTATTTATTTATTTAATATATAGACTTGCCTTAATTCACCCTTTAGACAATCTAACATTTATTTTTATAATGGTTTTATTTTCGGAAAGACATTTTAAAAATTTTAAACTATTAAGTATATGCAAAGAAATGTTGGAATAAGAAAATCTGTAATTCTGGCCAGATATGGAAAATTCCGGCCCTTTGGAAGCTGTAGGCAGGAGGATCTTGAGTAGAGGCCAGTCTGGGCTACAGAGTGAAACCATATCTAAAACCAACAGGTGGGAATAGTAAATATGTAGAATTCTACTATATAGAATAGTAGTAACATGACTACTGTTAGGATTTTAGCCTATTTAATTGCCTTTTTCTCAATATCCATATATATTTTATTTACGTATAGAAATGTTTGCCTGGTGAATGTAAGTGCCCCATGTTTGTGCAATGCCCTGCAGAGGCCGGAAAAAGATCCCTGGAACTGGATTACAGAAGGTTGTTAGCCACCACGTGGGTGCTAGGAATTGCATCTGGTCCTTTGCAAGACGCAGTCAGTGCTCTTAAACCAACTGAGCTGCCTCTCTAGCTCGGCAAGCAGTATTTTTTGAGCAGGGTTCTTCTTTTCACCCAAGTTTTCCTTGATTTGCCATACATTTGGTTTTTTAGGCCTCCCAGAGTGTTGGGATTACAAGTGTAAATGCCCAAACACACCAGTTCAAAGAACCAGTTTATTTAATTAAAAAAAACTTATTTTTTATTTTATGTGTATGAGTGTATGCCTGTATATAAGTGCCTTGGTGTTGTGTAATGCCAAGAAGACTATGTTGGATCCCTGTGACTGGAGTTAACAGATAGTTGTTAGTTGCCATGTGGGTGCCGGGCATCAAAACCCTGGTCCTCTACAAGAGTGCAGCCATCTCTCTGCTCCTAAACACTTTATTATAAAAGGAAATCCTTCGGAAGCTGGGCATGGGGCCACAGCCCTTTAATCCTAGCAAATCGGGAGGCAGAAGGCAGGGATCTTTTGAGTCAAAGGCCAGCCTGGTCTATCAAGAGTAGAGTTCTACGGACAGCTGGGCTAACAGGGAGACCCTGTCTCGAAAAGACAAAAAAAAAAAAAAAAGAAAAAAAAGAAATCCTTCAGGGCTGGAGAGATAGCCTAAGCAGTTAAGAGAATTGACTGCTCTTGCAGAGGAACCTGGATTTCGATCCCCAGCACCCACTGAGGCAAGCTAAGAAACCGTCTGTATACTCCAATTCCAGGAAGAAACTCCAAGTTCTAGGGGATCCGACCCGCCCTCCTTCTGCCTTCCACTTGCACGACGGGTGCACAAACCTACGTGCAGACAGTACACTATACACAACAAAAATAAATAAAAAATTTAAAAAAAAAAAGGAAATCCTGTCTCGTTTCTAACTACTTTCTCAAGACTATTTATAAACATATAGTAAGTATCCCCTCATTTGATTAACTGATAGAGATTTAAAATTGTTGTTTGTTCTTTTGGGATGGCCTGGAACTTGAGCAGGTGACCTCGAATTTGTGGCAGTCCTTCTGCATTTATCTTCCAAGTGCTGGGATTTCAAGTATCTGCTACAATGCTTGGTTATTTGATTTAAAAAACAAAACAAATTTCTTCTTGAGACAGGGTTTCAATGTGTAGCCCTGGCCGGAACTCAACTATATAGACCAGGCTGGTCTCCTCAGTGCTGGAATTAAAGGTATATATAAACCTAACATCAGCTATCTAATTTTAAAAGTTTAAATCTTTGTGCAGACCTGTTCTTTAGTTAGAATTATGTTTTTCTGGGACTCTTTTTTTTTTTTTTTTTTTTTTATTTTTTTTTTTTTTGTTTTTTTTTTTGTCTTTTTAAAGCAGGGTCTCCCGTAAGTCCCCCAATGACCTGGAACTCGCCTCTGTAGAACCAGACTGGCCTTGAACTCAAGAGATCTGCATGCCTCTGCTCCCAGTGGCTAGGATTAAAGCTGTGCGCCAACCAGATGGCCCGGCTTTTTTCTTTTTCCCCTGGGACTTAACAATTTAATAAAACAAAATAAATTTAGGTGTGTCTTTTAGTTAAAGGTCTGTAAGAATTGAAATAGATGAAACACAAAAGACTTGAAAAATTAGTGTGGGAAGTTTACCTTTGTGACATTACTGGGATAAGGAATAATTATATATTGAATATAGAGAAAATGTTAGAAATGCAGAAGTGTGGTTGTAGTTTTTTTTCTTGACAACATGAAAAGAATAGAATAGTAATTTGACGTTTCTTATGTATAAAGTCAATGAAATACTTCTAAGCTTTGCAGTAGAGGTGTTCTTTGACTTCTCATGGCACTATGAACCAATAAACCCAATTGAAATAGAAAATACTGTAAGTTGAAAATGTAGTTTCAGTGGGGTGTGGTGGTGCATAGCTTTATCCCACACTGGCAGAGGCAGAGGCAGGCGGATCTTAGGTTCAAGACCAGCCCCTGGTCCTGCATAGTGGGTCAGGACAGTGGGAACTACAGGGAGACCTGGTCTCAGAAAAAAAAGTCAAGCCTGTTTTATTTAGCAAGTCAGTTCCACTTTCTACCTTTCCTAGTTCTTGATGACCGCTAGTCTACTTCAGTCTCTGGATCGTGAAGCAGATAATTTGGTCAGTCTATTGGACTGGGTCAGTATTGTCTGCAGAAGTAATTTGCAAATTAAAGAAATGGTGTACTTGTTGATGGATTGGGCTTAAAATTCTAGTATGTCCTCCTCCAGCCAGTGGAAAAGTAAACTATCCAGCTGGCTTTGCCATTATTGATATATGTTACAATAATTTAATTCTAAAGGGGGCTGGGAGATGGCTCAGCTGGTAAAGGCTGCCCTGTACAAGCAAATGAAGAACTGAATTTAGAAAAACCTCAGCGTTCACATAAACTGTTAGGTGTGGCAGTGTGCCTTTGTGATTGCAGTGCTTTGGTGGTAGAGTGGAGGATCTCCTGGACTGAGCTGGTCATGTTCACCAACGTCACTGCAGACTCCAGGTTCAGTGAGAGATGTCTAAAAAAGGAAAGTTGGAGAACACCTCATGCATACAACCAATAAAGTAATTCTCAAAAGAAATAATTTGCAAAGTGGATTGGCATATGTCTTTACTACTACTAGCACCTGGGAGGTAGAAGCAGTTAGTATCTCTGTGAGTTTCAGGTCAGCCTGGTCTACTTAGTTCTAGGCCAGCTGGGAGACCTTGTGTAAAAAAGAAAAAGAAAAATAATTCTAGAAGGCTGCAATACTAAGTTTTTCCAAAAGCTTATCAAGGTTTTTTAGAAATAACCTTCAAATGTTAAATGGTAATCTTTCCCTCTTTAAATGATATGCATGAAATAAAGTAAATTGAGTTTTGTTTTGTTTTCTAATTCCCAAGACACATAGTGGATTCTGTATGGCGAGTGACGTGGGCCCATCCTGAATTTGGACAGGTTTTGGCTTCCTGTTCTTTTGACCGAACAGCTGCTGTATGGGAAGAAATAGTAGGAGAATCAAATGATAAACTTCGAGGACAGAGTCACTGGGTGAGGCATTTGTTAGTACCCGTAGGTGAAATCAGGGACCTGGCACAGTTTTGCTGCTTTTCTCAGTTCATTGCTCTTCATGTTTTCTCCTGTTTCTTTTTGCTTTGGCTTGCACTTATACTCAGGATCACCGTTATGACTCTGGTGATGAACCCAGGGTATTTGCTTTGCACCTGACTTTATGGTGCTTGTTTTATTATTTTAATTGCTATTTCTATTTACTTTTTTTTTTTTTTTTTTGTCCTGAGAAACAGGGTGTGCATTACCACCCATGCCTGGCGTTTTTGTATATTTTATATTCTTGGGTATGAATAATTAGTATATGAATTTTATTTTAATTTATTTTTTGTGTTTTTGAGAAACAGGGTCCTCACCCTGTAGCCCAGCCTGACCTGGGGAGTTGCCTATGTAGACCTGGCTGTCCTTTAAATCACAGAGTCTGCCTGCCTCGGTGCCGATCTGCCTCCCGAGTGCTGATTAAGGAGTGAACCACATGCCCCAAAGTTAAAATCTCTACATTTTATAGGAATGAGGCCAGTTGAAACAACCCCCATAGGTTTTAAATCCCAGTCCAAAGCAAAGGTAGCAATTTAACAATAGAAGCAGAGACCAAGAGACTTGGAGTATAAGTTCAAGATGATAGTGCATGAGACCCTGGGTTCAATCTGGTAATCAAAATAAATGAGGTAACCACAAATCAGGGGAAAAATTTTTTTTTCAAGGACTTTAGAGAGCAGTTAAAATCATATACTGGGGCTAGAGAGTGGCTTAGCAGTTAAAGCACTGACATGTCCTTGCAGAGGACCGGGTTCGATCCCAGCACACACATAGCAGCTCACAAGTGCCTTGTTTGGAGGTTAGCTGCCATCTGGTGCTAGCAATCGAAACCAGGAATCTCTGCAAGAGTAGAAAGTGCTTCTTCAATGCTGAACCATCTCTCCAGCCTTTAAAAATTTTTTTAATTATTGATATATTTGCTTTAATTTATATTTTCTTGTGTGTGTGATTTAAGTTATGAACTTTTTTTCAGGTGAAGAGGACAACTCTGGTGGATAGCAGAACATCTGTTACTGATGTGAAATTCGCTCCCAAGCATATGGGTCTTATGTTAGCAACCTGTTCAGCAGATGGCATAGTGAGAATCTATGAGGCCCCAGATGTTATGAATCTCAGCCAGTGGTCTCTACAGCATGAGATCTCATGTAAACTAAGCTGTAGTTGTATTTCCTGGAACCCTTCTAGGTAAGCTTACATACAAAACCTGATAATACAATCTTTACTAACAGGCTAGGAATATTTTTTTTGGGGGGGTTGAGACAGGGTCTCCTTGGAAGAACCCCAGCTGGCCTGGAACTCACTCTTAGACTTGCCCCTTTTTTTTTTTTCCAAAGATATTTATTGAAGCTTTGTGCATTTCATAACAACATTCCCAATAAAATCTAGACCCGTTCCCCTTTCCTTGCCACCCACCAACCCAGAAGGCTTCATGATTTTGTTTTATCTTCTGCCTTATCATAATGAAGTTGTCCGCACACGAGGCCTCGGCGGCATGCCACACATGTGCAACTTCTTGGGTGGGTGCTCCTTCTGTTCCCTTCCCTCCCTCCATGCATGTCTTTTTTCCAAAATACATTTAACATTTTTCTAAAAAGGTTGGTCACTATAAGATTTCTTTCCATAGTTAATGTAGTTCACAGTATGATTCCTTTGCTCTTCGTAGTATCTTTTGAGCAAGTCATTTCTAAGGTATAACATATCTTTTTTTTTTTTTAAATTAAATTTTTGTAAATTGAAGAGTCTGTTTGGGACAAACATATCTTTTTTATCTAAGCCATAGAAAATGTGGCTCAAACAATCCAGTGTCCTCTCAGTTTCCCGTCATTTTCCCATGTGATGTTCCCAAGCACACCAGGATGTCAGGTATATGGTAAGATTCAAATGTTCTAGTAGAGACAGGTGTATGTTATTAGCTGCTTGATTCCAGTTTTTTTTAATTCTCTTCATTAAAATGTCTTAAGAAATCCTGTTCTTGCCTTTCTAGCCTCTCGAGCCTCAATTTCCCCATGATAGCTGTGGGAAAGTGATGACTAGTAAGTCAAATGCGAATGGCCAAGGTTCAAGATTTTTGAAAAATACAATGAAAAACACAGGTAGGTACTGTTTGTTCAGAATATATTTGAATTTTAATATTCCTCTTTTTTTTCTACTACTGGTTTCCTGTGGTATACCAGGTTCTGTGCTGTGCTCTCATTTGTATAATCCTTTTTTACTTTTGTGGCAAGGTCTCGTGTTTCCCTATTGATCTTGAATAAAAATAGTTCAAGTAATCTTCCCATTTCAGCCTTCTGACTAGCTGGTACTAAGATTCGTATCCAACCTTTGCTATACTCCAATAGTGTAGGCTGAAGAACAGAAAGAAGGTAATTGGTATCTCAGTATGTATCATCTTGCAGAGAAAATAGAAAATACTACTAGTGATGCATCAAATTTAATGAACTGAAAAAAAAAAAATACAGGATATNCAGGGTCCTTCAGAGTTTGTCAAAGTTGTGATAATAAACAGTCTAGACAGCCCAGGCTGAAGATGTGCCTTCAGGAAATGGGGCAGCCAGCTACATTCATTGTAAATTTTCTGGGACACCTAATGTCTGCTTATTTTTAGGAGAAGGAACAGGAGAGCTTATAATAAGAACTTACTTGTTTTTTTTGAGACAGGATCTTATATGTAGGCCAAGCAATCTTCTTGCTTCAGCCTTCCAAATGCTAGGATTACAGGCCTATATTGTATCCTACTATAATAAGAGTCTAAAGAACTTAGTAATATTTTTTTTTTTTTTTTTTTTTGGTCTTTTTGAGACAGGGTGTCTCTGTAGCCCCAGCTGTCCTGGAACTCACTCTGTAGACCAGGCTGGCCTTGAACTAACAGAGATCTGCCTGCCTCTGCCTCCCCAGTGCTAGGATTAAAGGCGTGCACCACCACGCCGGGCGGTACCAGATACTGTACCTAGGGCCTTGCACAGCAAATTCTCTACTGTGCTCTATCCTCCAGACTTTTTCTTTTTTCTTTTTTAAAACTGTGTAGCCCAGGCTGGCCTTGAACTCCAGATCCTCCTGCCTCTGCCTCCTTCAGCAAATCCTACCGGCACGCGCCACCACTATTGGCCCTCCAGCCTTTAAAAAAAAAACAACTTTAATTTTAGAGGCAGGTGGATCTCTGTGAGTTCAAAGCCAGCCCGCAGCCTGGTCTACAGAACAAGTACTAGGACAGCTGGAGCTACAGGGAGACTCTGTCTCTAAGACACACACACACACACACAAAAACCAACCCCCCCCCAAAAAAAAACACATTTTAATTTTAATACAGGATCTCGATTAAGTTACCTAGGTTGGCATGCCACAGCCTCCTGAGTAGCTGGGATTACAACCTGGGGGTATTGTTCAGTACTATGGGCCAAAGCCCTGGATTTAATCTTCAGTACACCCCAGAAAAGGGGGGTGGGGAAATGGAGTGATTCTAATTTTTACCTGTTGCAACTCAAGTCCTGGATCCCTTAGTGCTTGGCCGAGTGCCTGACACTAAATTCCCAGTAAACGCTTGATTAAAGGAGTGAATGTTTCCTTACTGGTTGTATCCTTTTGTGAGGTTTAAATTCTCTTTGCTTATATAGTGATTTAGTCTTACAGAGTTTTTTTTTTTGGTATTGATTTTTAGGAATTCTTCATATAAAATATATCTTTATTTTCTTATAGGTCTGGGATAAAAGTGAAAGTGGAGATTGGCATTGTACTGCTAGCTGGAAGGTTAGTATTGATTTTTATGGTGACTTAAAGAAATAGAAATGTTTACTATTTATTTGATATATTACTGACTTGCTATTCACCCTTTAGACAATGATAACATTTATTTATATGGTTTTTTTTTCCTGGAAAGACATTTTAAAATTTTAAACTATTAAAGTAATGAGAAATTTGGGAATAAGAAAATCTGTAATTCTGGCCAGATATGGAAAATTCCGGCCCTTTGGGAAGCTGATGCAGGAGGATTGCGATGAGTTAGAGGCCAGTCTGGGCTACAGAGTGAGACCCTGTCTCAAAACAACCACAGGTGGGAAATAGTAAATATGTAGAATTCTACTATATAGAATAGTAGTAACATGACTACTGTTAGGATTTTAGCCTATTTAATTGCCTTTTTCTCATATCCATATATATTTTTATTTTACGTGTATGAATGTTTTGCCTGGGTGCATATGTAAGTGCCCCCATGTTGTGAAATGCCTGCAGAGGCCAGAAAAAGATCACCTGGAACTGGAATTACAGAAGGTTGTTAGCCACCACGTGGGTGCTAGGAATTGCATCTGGTCCTTTGCAAGACCAGTCAGTGCTCTTAACCACTGAGCCATCTCTCTAGCTCTGGCAAGCATTTTTTGAGCAGGGTCTTCCTATTTCACCCAAGTTGTCCTTGAATTTGCAATAACATTTGGTTTTTAGCCTCCCCGATGTTGGGATTACAAGTGTATGCCACCACACCCAGTTCAAGACAGTTTATTTAATTAAAAACTTATTTTTATTTTATGTGTATGAGTGTATTGCCTGTATATAAGTGCACTTGTGTTGTGTAATGCCAAGAAGACTATGTTGGATCCCCTGGAACTGGAGTTACAGATAGTTGTTAGTTGCCATGTGGGTGCCGGGCATCAAACCCTGGTCCTCTACAAGAGCAGCCATCTCTCTAGCTCCTCAAAACACTTCTTATAAAAGGAAATCCTTCGGAAGCTGGGCATGGGGCACACGCCTTTAATCCTAGCACTCGGGAGGCAGAGGCAGGCGGATCTTTTGAGTTCAAGGCCAGCCTGGTCTACAGAGTGAGTTCTAGGACAGCTGGGGCTACAGGGAGACCCTGTCTCGAAAAGACAAAAAAAAAAAAAAAAAAAAGAAATCCTTCAGGGCTGGAAGAGATAGCAAGCAGTTAAGAAGAATTGACTGCTCTTTCAGAGGAATGGATTTGATTCCCACAGCACCCATGAGGATAAGAACACGTCTGTAACTCCAATCCAGGAAGAAACTCCAAGTTCTAGGGGATCCGACCCGCCTCCTTCTGACATTCACATTGCACGACGGGTGCACAAACCTACGTGCAGAAGTAACTATACACATGACATAAAATAACTAAAGATTAAAAAAAAAGGAAATCCGTCTCGTTTACTAATACTTCTCAAGACTATTTAATAAACATATAGTAAGTATCCCCTCATTTGATTAGACTGATAGAGATTAAAATTGTTGTTTGTTTCTTTTGAGATGGCCTGGAACTTGAAGCAGGTGACTCGGATTGTGGCATCTCTCTGCATTTATCTTCAAGTTGCTGGGATTATTCAAAGTATCTGCTACAATCTTGGTTTATTTATTAAAAAAAAAACAAATTTTTCTTGAGACAGGGTTCATTTGTAGCCCCTGGCCGAACTCCTATATAGAACAGGCTGGTCATCCTCAGTGCTGGAATTAAGTATAATATACCAACATCAGCTATCTAATTTTAAAGTTTAAATCTTTGCTGAAGACCTGTTCTTTAGTTAAATTATGTTTTCTGGGACTCTTTTTTTTTTTTTTTTTTTTTTATTTTTTTTTTTTTTGTTTTTTTTTTTGTCTTTTTAAGACAGGGTCTCCGTAGCCCCAACTGGCACCTGGAACTCGCTCTGTAAGACCAGACATGGCCTTGAACTCAAGAGATCTGCCAGCTCTGCTTCTCCAAGTGGCTAGGATTAAAAGCTGTANTCTTTTTAAGACAGGGTCTCCCTGTAGTCCCAACTGGCCTGGAACTCGCTCTGTAGACCAGACTGGCCTTGAACTCACAGAGATCTGCCTGCCTCTGCCTCCCAAGTGCTAGGATTAAAGCTGTGCGCCACCATGCCCGGCTTTTTTCTTTTTTCCCCTGGGACTTAACATTTAATAAAACAAATATAATTTAGTGTGTCTTTTAGTTAAAGGTCTGTAAGAATTGAAATAGATGAAACACAAAAGACTTGAAAAATTAGTGTGGGAAGTTTACCTTTGTGACATTACTGGGATAAGGAATAATTATATATTGAATATAGAGAAAATGTTAGAAATGCAGAAGTGTGGTTGTAGTTTTTTTTCTTGACAACATGAAAAGAATAGAATAGTAATTTGACGTTTCTTATGTATAAAGTCAATGAAATACTTCTAAGCTTTGCAGTAGAGGTGTTCTTTGACTTCTCATGGCACTATGAACCAATAAACCCAATTGAAATAGAAAATACTGTAAGTTGAAAATGTATTTAGTGGGTGTGGTGGTGCATGCCTTTAATCCCAGCACTGCAGAGGCAGAGGCAGGCGGATCTCTGAGTTCAAGACCAGCCTGGTCTGCATAGTGAGTTCCAGGACAGCTGGGACTACAGGGAGACCCTGTCTCAAAAAAAAGTCAAGCCCTGTATTTATTTAGCAGTCAGTTCCACTTTCTACCTTTCCTAGTTCTTGATGACCGCTAGTCTACTTCAGTCTCTGGATCGTGAAGCAGATAATTTGGTCAGTCTATTGGACTGGGTCAGTATTGTCTGCAGAAGTAATTTGCAAATTAAAAGAAAATGGTGTACTTGTTGACTGGTTGGGCTTAAATTCTGTAGTAGGTCTCCCAGCAGTGGAAATAGTAAACTATCCAGCTGGCTTTGCCATTATTGATATATGTTACAATAATTTAATTCTAGGGGCTGGGGAGATGGCTCAGCTGGTAAAGTGCTGGCTGTACAAGCATGAAGACCTGACTTTAGAACCTCAGCGTTCACATAAACTGTTAGGTGTGGCAGTGTGCCTTTGTGATTGCAGTGCTTTGGTGGTAGAGTGGAGGATCTCCTGGACTGAGCTGGTCATGTACATCAGCCAAGTCACTCAGCTCCAGGTTCAGTGAGAGACTGTCTAAAAAAGAAAGTTGGAGAACACACTCATGCATACACAAAATAAAAGTAATTTCAAAAAAGAATAATTTGCAAAGTGGATTGGCATATGTCTTTACTACTACTAGCACCTGGGAGGTAGAAGCAGTTGTATCTCTGTGAGTTCAGGTCCAGCCTGGTCTACAGAGTGAAACCTTGTGTAAAAAAAAGAAAAGAAAAATAATTCTAGAAGGCTGCAATACTAAGTATTTTCCAAAGCTTATAAGGTTTTAGAAATAAACTTCAAATGTTAAATTGGTATCTTTCCCCTCTTAATGATATGCATGAAATAAAAGTAAATTGAGTTTTGTTTTGTTTTCTAAATTCTCCAGACACATAGTGGATCTGTATGGCGAGTGACGTGGGCCCATCCTGAATTTGGACAGGTTTTGGCTTCCTGTTCTTTTGACCGAACAGCTGCTGTATGGGAAGAAATAGTAGGAGAATCAAATGATAAACTTCGAGGACAGAGTCACTGGGTGAGGCATTTGTTAGTACCCGTAGGTGAAATCAGGGACCTGGCACAGTTTTGCTGCTTTTCTCAGTTCATTGCTCTTCATGTTTTCTCCTGTTTCTTTTTGCTTTGGCTTGCACTTATACTCAGGATCACCGTTATGACTCTGGTGATGAACCCAGGGTATTTGCTTTGCACCTGACTTTATGTGCTTGTTTTATTATTTTATTTCTATTTCTATTTACTTTTTTTTTTTTTTTTGTCTGAGACAGGGTGTGCACCACCATGCCTGGCGTTTTTGTATATTTTATATTTTGTATGATAATTAGTATATGATTTTATTTTATTTATTTTTTTGTGTTTTTGAGACAGGGTCTCCCTGTAGTCCCAGCTGACCTGGAGCTTGCTATGTAGACCTGGCTGTCCTTTAACTCACAGAGATCTGCCTGCCTCTGCCTCTGCCTCCCGAGTGCTGATATTAAAGGAGTGAACCACCATGCCCAAGTTAACTCTCTAATTTTATAGGTGAGGCAGTTGAACAACACGCATAGTTTAATCAGTCAAAGCAAAGGTAGAATTTAAAATAGAAGCAGAGACCAGAGACTTGGAGTATAGTTCAGTGATAGTGCATGAGACCTTGGGTTCAAATCCTGGGTATCACAAAATAAATGAGGTAACCACAAATCAGGGGAAAAATTTTTTTTTCAAGGACTTTAGAGAGCAGTTAAAATCATATACTGGGGCTAGAGAGATGGCTCAGCAGTTAAGAGCACTGACTGCTCTTGCAGAGGACCCGGGTTCGATTCCCAGCACCTACATGGCAGCTCCACAGTGCCTGTGGAGGTTAGCTGCCATCTGGTGCTAGCAATCGAAACCAGGTCCTCTGCAAGAGTAGAAAGTGCTCTTCACTGCTGAACCATCTCTCCAGCCTTTAAAACATTTGTTCTTTAGGTCGATCATATTTTCTTGTGTGTGTGATTTAAGTTATGAACTTTTTTTCAGGTGAAGAGGACAACTCTGGTGGATAGCAGAACATCTGTTACTGATGTGAAATTCGCTCCCAAGCATATGGGTCTTATGTTAGCAACCTGTTCAGCAGATGGCATAGTGAGAATCTATGAGGCCCCAGATGTTATGAATCTCAGCCAGTGGTCTCTACAGCATGAGATCTCATGTAAACTAAGCTGTAGTTGTATTTCCTGGAACCCTTCTAGGTAAGCTTACATACAAAACCTCTGATAATACAATCTTACTAAAACAGGCTAGGAATTTTTTTTTGGGGGGGGTTGAGACAGGGTCTCCCTGGAACCCCAGCTGGCCTGGAACTCACTCTGTAGATCTTCCTTTTTTTTTTCCAAAGCCAATATTTATTGAAGCTTTGTGCATTTCATACAACAGTTCCCAATCAGATCTAGACCCGTTCCCCTTCCTTGCCCCCCCCACCAGAGCTCATGCATTTTGTTTATCTTCTGCCTTATCATAATGAAGTTGTCCGCACACGAGGCCTCGGCGGCATGCCACACATGTGCAACTTCTTGGGTGGGTGCTCCTTTCTGTTCCTCCCTCCACCTGCATGTCTTTTTCCACAAAATATTTAAAACCTTTTTACCTGAAGTTGGTCACAGTATGATTTCTTTCCATAGTTAATGTAGTTCACAGTATGATTCCTTTGCTCTTCGTAGTATCTTTTGAGCAATCATTTCTAAGGTATCACATATTTTTTTTTTTTTTTTAATTAAATTTGTCAATTGAGAGTCTTGTTTGGGAAAAACAAACATTCTTTTTTATCTAAGCCATAGAAAATGTGGCTCAAACAATCCAGTGTCCTCTCAGTTTCCCGTCATTTTCCCATGTGATGTTCCCAAGCACACCAGGATGTCAGGTATATGGTAAGATTCAAATGTTCTAGTAGAGACAGGTGTATGTTATTAGCTGCTTGATTCCAGTTTTTTTTAATTCTCTTCATTAAATGTCTTACAGAAAATCCTGTTCTTCCTTTCTAGCTCTCGAGCTCATTCCCCCATGATAGCTGTGGGAAGTGATGACAGTAGTCCAAATGCAATGGCCAAGGTTCAGATTTTTGAATACAATGAAAACACCAGGTAGGTACTGTTTTGTTCAGAATTATATTTAAGTTTTTAAATATTCCTTTTTTTTCTATTACTGGTTTCCTGTGGTATACCAGGTTCTGTGCTGTGCTCTCATTTGTATAATCCTTTTTTACTTTTGTGGCAAGGTCTCGTGTTTCCCTATTGATCTTGAATAAAAATAGTTCAAGTAATCTTCCCATTTCAGCCTTCTGACTAGCTGGTACTAAGATTCGTATCCAACCTTTGCTATACTCCAATAGTGTAGGCTGAAGAACAGAAAGAAGGTAATTGGTATCTCAGTATGTATCATCTTGCAGAGAAAATAGAAAATACTACTAAGGAATGGCATAAACTTTATGAACTGAAAAAAAAAAAATCAGGATATTGAAGAGTTTCTGTTTGGGGGAACCTAGTCCAAGGATTAAGTTAGGAATGTTCACTTAGAGGAAGACTTATAGGATGAGTAGAAAGCTGGAAAGAGCGTAGAAAGAATTCTGAGTGGAGACTATATGTGATAAGGCCTGGGAACAGCCAGCACTGTGGTTGGAACAGGCAAATGGAATGTGTTGATGAATAGCCAAGACTGAAGACTAATGCCAGTGTTTCCGTGTAATCCAAAGATAGTTTAACCTTTCCATAGGTGTGAGAAGTATTTTGGAGGGACACATGAGAGGATTCAGTAGTCTAGGTGGGGGATTATAGTGGCTTTTGCACAGAGTAGGGAGGCGGGGAGAAGACATCAAGATTATACATGCAAATGTATTGATATGTTACGGCTTTTAGCCATGTTGTACAAATGAAAAAAAGACCAACAACCAGTGATCATCTAAGGTAAAATAACAAGAGTTGCCAGGCATGGTGACGCACGCCTTTAATCCTAGCACTTGGGAGGCAGAGGCCGGCGGATCTTTGTGAGTTCAAGGCCAGACTGGTCTACATAGTGAATTCCAGGACAGCTGGGACTACAGGGAGACCCTGTCTCAAAAAGACCAAAAAAGAACCATCCTGGGCCCGAACTAACAAAAATTATCACCTGCCTCCTGGCCTCCCAGGCGCTAGGATTAAAGGCGTGCCGCCACCAACGCCTGGCTTTGTTTTCAATATTTAAATTTGAAATAGGAAATTTGTAAGATCCGTATATTTTAATATGCCTTTTGGGATAATTTGGAATAGAGTTTAAGAAAGTTCAAAATCCAGCTTTAAAACAGCTCTGTGATTATCCTAAATATTCTGTTATACTAAATAAAATAATTATATTTTAGTTTGTTCTCCTATTCTTGCCCGCTTTTGCTACGTTTGTTTTGATACTGTTTTTTTTTTAAGGTATCTTGCTGTTTGACTTTGAAGTTTTAAGTAATTCCATCTACTAAAATAGTTTCATGGTTACTGTAGAGGAAAATGGAGATTATTTTATGAAGCTAAGAATAGAATTAAATTTTAAAGATCTGGTTTTTAGGTTGCAGCTTGTACTGCATATTTTCTTCGATAATAAGCTTTGACTGTTTTCTTTTTGTGCCAATAACCGTCTATGTTAGATCTGTGATGCATTCTCCCTTTTCCGTTTGTATTATGTTCTTTAACAGAAAGCACAGCTGAGTACACGCTAACGGAGTAACTTTGCTGTTTGGCTTGTTGCATGCACACAGGAATGGAAAGCGAGCTCCTTTCCCCTTCCCCAGCGCCGTTTGATCTCGCCAGGACACAACAGCAGTCTGCTCACAGACTAAACACAGCCCCAAAGGCCTTTTAAAAATGCAGTGCTAAATCTTTTGTACTAGTCAGTTATATTGACACTATAGTGTGGAGAGGCTTTTTACATGAGACATTCATCACCAAAAAACAATTTTTTGAAATTTCTTGAAACTTAACTTGGTTAAAACTAGATTGTATCACCGTGGCAGATAATTTGGAGGAAGGTAAATGCAGTTTTATTCCATATTGGAGAGTGTAAATTTTTTTTTTTTTTTTTTTTCATTTTCAAAACATAAGCTAAAAAATTAAGTTTTATATCATTTTTTACACTGCTATATTTTTCTGATTGTTTTGGTGCTATTGTTATCCTTTTGATAAATTGCTTGATAGGTGATACCCGTATAACACTGTTACTTTGTTGTAATAAATATCGTAAAGGAGCCAAATTAATTAAAGGCCACTGGAGGTGCATAAAGAATTGGCCTTCATTTATAGCCCGCAGAACATAGTTCTGCTTATTGTTCCTTTGGTTACAAATGGTAAAGACACAACTTTTGTTTTCATATTCACTAAAGAGGTGAATATTTCTAATATGTGGATGAATATTTTTATGGTGTGATTCTATATGACGTTTTCTTTTAAGACACTTTTTGGAAACAGTGAAGCAATTAAAATTTTGCTGAAAATGTGCATGCAATAACATCCAGGTCTCAGATTTTCTTTATTTGTTGTTTCAAGTGAGTTCATAGTTTCTAAACTGAACAAAGATAAGTATTCAATTTACCATGCATACTTACGGGTGTTTCAGTTGGCTGAATTAACAGGGCATAATTCTTTGAGCCTTTTTACATATCAAAATTCTTTAGCTATTTTAAGCTTTTTCTTTTTGCAGGAAAGTATGTTTGGTGATTGTATTACTTCAAAAGCATGTTGCAGTATCAGTTTTACTTTGTGGAAGTGGAAGTGTATTTGAATCGGTTGGTTCCCAGTATCATGTATGCACTAAAAAACGTGTGCCTGCTGCTGCTGCAGATGCAGCACTGCTCAGATGGATAGCACATTACATTTGTAAATTTAACAGAATCATATGTTTGGAGATTAAAAATGTTTAAGTTTTAATGTCTCTGTACCTACATACTGCCATTTTTTTTTTGACATTTTAACAGCTTATATTTTTTTTCAAGTTTCTTACATGCTTAAGCACCTTGACTGAGGAGGGGCTTGATTGTGCGTTCCAGTCTGTTGGCTTTGGCATGGATATACTAGCTTTTTTTCCTTTCAGCAGTGTTTTCTCCTCTTTGGTTCTCTTTGTATTTACTACTTTTCTCTTTTTCTTCTGTTTTTTTTTTTTTTCCTCCTTTTCCCCTGTTGTTTTTTTGTTTGGTATTTGTTCTTGTTCTTCATTATTCAGGTATTTCTTTCCCCTCTGGATTCCCCACGGGCTGGATCAAGATGGTCCAGTTATGCCCAGCTCCTTCCTCCTGCTCCTCTGGTAGAGCACTCTTGTGATGCTGACAATGCCGACCTCCAGTATCCTCACCCTCGCAGAGGATACCTCTCTCGGCCTCTTAATCCCTTACCTGAGAATGAAGGGGTTTAAAACACTGATTTCAAGGCCTTATTCAGATGCTTGTAAATGCTTTCATTTGGGGCTGCTTTTGTTTTTCTTCCATTTTTCTTTCGGAAGATTTTAAGGCTCTATCTTGCATGTATTAGAACCACAGAATTCGGAACTTAAACCTATTTGTACTTCTGCATCAGAGAAACACATTGGCTAGTTGATTACCTTTGATGAAATGAGCTTCGAGTAAGCACCATTAACTGTGAAAGATAATGCAGTGTCTGATTTCAAAGTGCTGTTTTGTAAAATTAATTTTGAACTTTTGTCATAGAGTTAAGTTTTGTGTAGTCTGACATACCGTTAATGTGAAAATGTATCATTATGGTTCACTCTGCTTTTGAGACATATTGAGAAATGTTTGGAATTTTACAGGCTGATGTTACAAATGACTGTGTAAAATAAATCATTCCTGTGTATAAAGCAGCAAACATAATAAGGATATTTTGGTCTTTTTTTTTTTTTTTTAAGTAAAATGCCTTCCTAACTTGGAATTCTTGCTTAAAGCTTTGTAATTATTATCTGAGGAGGTTAATTTAATAATAAATTTTTTAAAAAGAATCTGAATTTGTTGTTTATAAAGTAGTAACTTGGACTTTGTTTTGTTGAGACAGGGTCTTATATAGGCTGGCTTGAACTCATAGTTATTATAGGATGCCTTGAACTCCTGACTCATCTGTATTTACCTCCAAGTACTGAGATTCTAGGCTTTCACTGCCACAACTATGTAAAGTAGTTTAGACTTTAAGATAGTTTAGGCTTGATTTCTTTCTGCTATGTTACAAAACCAAAAAAGTCCCCCCCAAGAAATTAGGGAACAACCAGATATTACACTTAAAAGCAACAGTGACAGGGGCTGGTGAGATGGCTCAGGGTAAGGATGTCAGTCACCGAGGTTGATGACCCGATTTCACATCCCATGGATCCACAAGGTGGAAGGAGAGAATGACTCCTGAAAGTTGTATACACACACAGACATAGACACACAGACACGTACACAGATAAATAAAAAGCCGGTGTGGGCACATATGTTTAGTCCTCGCAGTCATTTTTTTTTTTTTTTTAATGTGTATGAATGTACTGTCTGCATGTAGGTTTGTGCACCCGTGTCATGCAATGCCGCGGAGGTCAGAAGAGGGTGTTGGATTCCCCTGGAACTGGAGTTAAAGACGGTTCTCAGCCACCATGTGGGTGCTGGGGTTCGAACCCGGGTCCACTGCAAGAGCAGTCAGCACTCTTAACCGCTAGCCCTATTCTTTTCTTTAAAGTTATATTTATTAGATTTCTTAGCCTTGTTTTGGGAGATAACAACCTCATTTGTTTTTGTTTTTTTTTTTTATTTCTTCCATTATGTGGTGGGACCATTCCACATGCATAGGAGAAATCAAATGAAAATGACATAGGCCAGCTCAAGGGCTCAGCTGTGGAGGTGGAGGCCATAGGTGTGCAGGTTGTTATAAGACAACATGGGAAATACAGTATTTGTGTTTCTTACTTTAAAACAGCACACATATACATTTAAATATACACATAAAACATTTTTGAAAACTTTTCCTAATGTTTTTTAAATAGGAAGGAACTTACTTCCTCTGGTGGTCCAACCAAATTTGAAATCCATATAGTGGCCCAGTTTGATAATCATAATTCTCAGGTCTGGAGGGTGAGCTGGAACATAACAGGAACAGTACTCGCCTCTTCAGGAGATGACGGCTGCGTCAGGTTGTGGAAAGGTAAGATTCTTAGTGGAGACATAATCGTTGCTCATATATTTTCTTTTCACTTGAAAATATGGACTTTTTTTTAAATTAGTGCTACCATGCCTGGCATAAAAGCCAATTTTATTTTATTTTTTTTGCCCCCCCCCCCCCAGACGCAGGGGTGGTCACGCTGTGGGAGGGGTGGCAGGGGTGGGGGAGAAAAGCCAATTTTAAAGCTAACTAGAATAACTGCGAATGGCTGACATTAAATTATTTGTGTAACTTGGATGACTTTATAAACTTAGGTCAGGCTTCCAGTGGTCTCTTATTTTATTCCTGATTACTTTAACCATGAGCCCTTGGACTAGAGAGATGGCTCAATGGGAATAATGTGTTTGCTGCACAAGAGTGAGGACCTGAATTTGAGTCCCAAACCTATATAAAATCCCAGTGCTCCTGTAGAGAGAATGGAGGTGGAGACAGGAGAAGCCCAAGTGTTTCATAGGCCAGTTTGCTTGGATATGCAGCACAGTAGAAAAACAGCAAAGAGAACCTCCCCAGTGTTCAAGAATACTGGAACTCTTTATTCTGAGTTTCTTAATAGTGCCACACTTGGGGGAACTTGGACTTGCCAGTTGACAAGACTCTCTGTCAGTAGCAGCACAGCGGGCATTCTCTATACTGAACATCCAGCTTTAAAGCTGTATTAGATCATTTCCCTGAGGAGTTATTGCCTCCCAATATGCAATTAGGCTAAGCTTTATTGGCCTCCCATGTTCAGTTTTAGTCTGTTTTCTGTAGGACCAGCCCACCTTTCTTTCCTCAACTTGATTTTTAAGAACTTTGCTGTCCTTTTTTTTTTTTTTTTGCCCCTGAGCCTACTTAAGTAGTTTTAGTAGAGGGGTACAAAATTGTGCTGTTATGAATAGGTATTAACTATGTTAACATATTTGAGTCTTTTCCTTCCAGCTAATTACATGGACAATTGGAAGTGTACTGGTATTTTGAAAGGTAATGGGAGCCCAGTAAATGGGAGTTCTCAGCTGGGAAACTCAAATCCTTCCCTAAGCTCAAATATTCCAAATCTTCAAAACTCATTAAATGGATCTTCTGCTGGCAGGTAGGCTGTTCTGTGGAAAAACTAGAAATTATCTTTTAAAAATTATCCTGGTAGCCGTATTAAAACAATTTTAAGATGAAATACTTCACAAATTGTGGCACTAGAGCTTAAGGTTTTACTCTTAGGTAAATTGATTGCAATGTTTATGTTGGTTTGTAAGGTCACTGAACTGTGTACTCTGAAATTTAGTGGTCACTAGAAATGCTAATAACTTAAGATTCTGTATTCCTTTGCAGCAGTGAGAGGAAGAGATGTGGTTTAGTAAGGTTTAATCTTAGGTATTAATGTTTTTTAGTGCTTATAACTTGGCTTTTGCATTAAGTCAAATTGAATTTTCTTTCTCTTTCTCTTTCTTTCTCTCTCTCTCTCTCTCGTCGCTCTCTATCGCACTCCCTCCCTCCACTCCGTCCCTCCCTCCTCCCGCCCTCCCTCCTCCCTCCTCTCTCCTCCTTCCCTTCGACAGGAGCTCAACTGGTAACCTTTACTGGCCTGGAGCTCACAGATTTGCCTGCCTCTGTCTCCCGAGTACTGGGATTGAAGGCATGCACCATCATGCCTGGCTGACGGAATTTTTGGGCTTAAAATTTTAATAGCTATGAAAGGAATTGATGAAATCTGAGACTCTGAAGTTTAAAATATTTTGCATGTATTTAAAACAAAATTTGTTGTAATTTTAAGAAATCTTTTTTTTTTTTTTTGGTCTTTTCGAGACAGGGTCTCCCTGTAGCCCCAGCTGTCCTGGAACTCTGTAGACCAGGCTGGCCCTGAACTAACAAAAATTCACCTGCCTCTGCCTCCCAAGCGCTAGGATTAAAGGCGTGCGCCACCACGCCTGGCTTTGTTTTCATATTTAAATTTGAAATAGGAAATTTGTAAGATCCGTATATTTTAATATGCCTTTTGGGATAATTTGGAATAGAGTTTAAGAAAGTTCAAAATCCAGCTTTAAAACAGCTCTGTGATTATCCTAAATATTCTGTTATACTAAATAAAATAATTATATTTTAGTTTCTCCCGGCTGTTTTGATACTGTTTTTTTTTTTAAAGAAGTCTTGCTGTTTGACTTTGAAGTTTTAAGTAATTCCATCTACTAAAATAGTTTCATGGTTACTGTAGAGGAAAATGGAGATTATTTTATGAAGCTAAGAATAGAATTAAATTTTAAAGATCTGGTTTTTAGGTTGCAGCTTGTACTGCATATTTTCTTCGATAATAAGCTTTGACTGTTTTCTTTTTGTGCCAATAACCGTCTATGTTAGATCTGTGATGCATTCTCCCTTTTCCGTTTGTATTATGTTCTTTAACAGAAAGCACAGCTGAGTACACGCTAACGGAGTAACTTTGCTGTTTGCTGCTTGTTGCATGCACACAGGAATGGAAAGCGAGCTCCTTTCCCCTTCCCCAGCGCCGTTTGATCTCTCCCAGGACACACCAGCAGTCTGCTCACTACTAAACACAGCCCCAAAGGCCTTTTAAAAATGCAGTGCATATAATCTTTTGTACTAGTCAGTTTATTGACACTATATGTGGAGAGGCTTTTTACTGAGACATCATCACCAAAACAATTTTTTGAAATGTTCTTGAAACTTAACTTGGTTAAAAACTAGATTGTTATCATCCTTGCAGATAATTTGGAGGAAGGTAAATGCAGTTTTATTCCATTTGGAGAGTGTAAATTTTATTTTTTTTTTCATTTTCTAAAACAGTAAGCTAAAATAATGAGTTTTATAATTTTAATTTTAAAACTGAGTAAATATTTTTCATAAAGATTGTTTTGAGTGCTAATTTGTTTACCTTTTGTAGAATTGCTTTGTAGGTGATATCCCGTATAACACTGTTACTTTTTGTAATAAAATATTAGTAAAGGAGCAAATTATTAAAGTAGCACTGGAGGTGACATAAAAGAAATTTGGCCATTCAGTTTGTAGCCAGCAGAACATTAGTTCCTGCTTATTGTTCCATTTGGTAGTAAAATGGTAGAAACACTTTTTAAAGTTTTCATATTCACTAAAGAGGTGAATATTTCTAATATGTGGATGAATATTTTTATGGTGTGATTCTATATGACGTTTTCTTTTAAGACACTTTTTGGAAACAGTGAAGCAATTAAAATTTTTGCTGAAAATGTGCATGCAATTAACATTCCATGTCTCAGGATTTTCTTTAGTTTGTTGTTTCAGTGAGTTCATAGGTTCTAAACTGACAAAAGATAAGTATTTACATTTACCAAAATGCATACATATTACGGGTAAGTTATCAGTTGGCTGAATTAACAGGGCATAATTCTTTGAGCCTTTTTACATATCAAAATTCTTTAGCTATTTTAAGCTTTTTCTTTTTGCAGGAAAGTATGTTTGGTGATTGTATTACTTCAAAAGCATGTTGCAGTATCAGTTTTACTTTGTGGAAGTGGAAGTGTATTTGAATCGGTTGGTTCCCAGTATCATGTATGCACTAAAAAACGTGTGCCTGCTGCTGCTGCAGATGCAGCACTGCTCAGATGGATAGCACATTACATTTGTAAATTTACAGAATCATATGTTTGAGAGATTAAAAATGTTTTAAGTTTATAAAATGTCTCTGTAACATACATACTGACAATTTTTTTGACATTTTTAACAGCTTATATTTTTTTTCAAGTTTCTATACATGCTTAAGCAACCTTGACTGAGGGAGGGCCTTGATTTGTGCTGTTACATTCTGTTGGCTTTGGCATGGATATACTAGCTTTTTTTCCTTTCAGCATGTGTTTTCTCCTCTTTGGTTCTCTTTGTATTTACTACTTTTCTCTTTTTCTTCTGTTTTTTTTTTTTTCCTCCTTTTCCCCTGTTGTTTTTGTTTTGGTATTTTGTTCTTGTCTTCATTATTTCAGGTATTTCTTTCCCCCTCTGGATTCCCCACGGGCTGGATCAAGATGGTCCAGTTATGCCCAGCTCCTTCCTCCTGCTCCTCTGGTAGAGCACTCTTGCGATGCTGACACTGCCGACCTCCAGTATCCTCACCCTCGCAGAGGATACCTCTCTCGGCCTCTTAATCCCTTACCTGAGAATGAAGGGGTTTAAAACACTGATTTCAAGGCCTTATTCAGATGCTTGTAAATGCTTTCATTTGGGGCTGCTTTTGTTTTTCTTCATTTTCTTTCGGAAGATTTTTAAGGCTCTATCTTGCATGTATTAGAACCACAGAATTCGGAACTTAAACCTATTTGTACTTCTGCATCAGAGAAACACATTGGCTAGTTGATTACCTTTGATGAAATGAGCTTCGAGTAAGCACCATTAACTGTGAAAGATAATGCAGTGTCTGATTTCAAAGTGCCTGTTTTGTAAAATTTAATTTTGAACTTTTGTCATAGAGTTAAGTTTTGTGTAGTCTGACATACCGTTAATGTGAAAATGTATCATTATGGTTCACTCTGCTTTTGAGACATATTGAGAAATGTTTGGAATTTTACAGGCTGATGTTACAAATGACTGTGTAAAATAAATCATTCCTGTGTATAAAGCAGCAAAACATAAGGATATTTTGTCTTTTTTTTTTTTTTTTAAGTAAAATGCCTTCCATTACTTGGAATTCTTGCTTAAAGCTTTTGTAATTATTATCTGAGGAGGTTATTTAATAAAATTTTTTTAAAAAGATCTGAATTTGTTGCTTTATAAAGTAGTAACTTGGACTTTGTTTTGTTGAGACAGGGTCTTATATAGGCTGGCCTTGAACTTCATAGTTATTATAGGATGACCTTGAACTCCTGACTCATCTGTATTTACCTCCAAAGTACTGAGATTCTAGGCTTTCACTGCCACAACTATGTAAAGTAGTTTAGACTTTAAGATAGTTTAGGCTTGATTTCTTTCTGCTATGTTACAAAACCAAAAAAGTCCCCCCCAAGAAATTAGGGAACAACCAGATATTACACTTAAAAGCAACAGTGACAGGGGCTGGTGAGATGGCTCAGGGTAAGGATGTCAGTCACCGAGGTTGATGACCCGATTTCATCCCATGGGATCCACATAGTGGAAGGAGAGAATGAACTCCTGAAAGTTGTATACAACACAGACATAGACACAGACACGTACACAGATAAAAATAAAAAGCCGGGTGTGGGCACATATGTTTAGTCCTCGCATTCAGGAGGCAGAGGCAAGCAGATCTCTGAGTTGAAGGCCTGCTTGGTCTACATAGGGAGTTCCAGGCCAGCTGGGGCTACAAGGAGACCCTCTCAAAAAGACCAAAAAGAAAAAGGGTAGAATGCCAGTGTGTTGACTTCAGTCTTATCGATGAGCGTTGTTTTCTAAAGGAAAGTTGGAAATTGAGTTATATTTTATAATATGGCAAAAAAATTAAAAATGAGCTTAGTAATCTCACTTTAGGCTTAGTTTTCTTAGGAATTGTTGATTTCTTGATACCTTTCAAGACAAGAGGAAGGATGGATGTAGTCTGAAAAGTATTTCATGGGTAAATGTAAGGATTTCACGATGATAATATAATTGTTTTTTTTTTTTTAATTTTATTTATTTTTGTATGTCTATGAATGTACTGTCTGCATGTAGGTTTGTGCAACCGTGTCGTGCAATGCCGCGGAGGTCAGAAGAGGGTCTCAGATTCCCCTGGAACTGGAGTTCTGGAATTGGAGTTACAGACGGTTCTTAGCCGCCATGTGGGTGCTGGGGATCGAACCCAGGTCCTCTGCAAGAGCAGTCGGTGCTCGCCGGGCCTGGTGGCGCATGCCTTTAATCCTAGCACTTGGGAGGCAGAGCAGGCGGATCTTTGTGAGTTCAAGGCCAGCCTGGTCTACAGAGTGAGTTCAGGACAGCTGGGACTACCAGGGAGACCTGTCTCGAAAAGACCAAAAAAAAAAAAAAAAAACAGTCGGTGCTTTAACCGCTAGGCTATCTTCCAGCCCCATAATATAATGTGTTTACTATATATATTCTAATTTTCAGGAGTTGGTTCTCTCTACACTGCCTGGAATGCCAGTTCTCTTCAAGACACAACAATCCTTCACCACTGACCATCTCTTTATTTTCAAAAACATCTTCCTTTCGTAGTATTTTGCTCTTGGAGCTTCCTAACATGCAGAGGATAAAGAACAGATGGAATATTTCCATACCCACCCTCCCCCAAAGAATATATCCTATTTTAATTAAAAGATTATGTGAATTTTGTTGTGTTTAATGATGAAAAATAAGGTAGGCATGGTGGTGCATGTCTGTAACCCCAGCACTCTGAATGTTAAGGCATGAGGATTTCCATGAGTTTGAGGCCAGCCTGGACTGCATAGCAAGACCTTGTCTCTAAAAAGAAGAAAAAATGAAAATGCTTTATCTTTAAATTTAGCATGGCAGTGTGAAAAATCCTTTTCAAGAAATCTCAAGGGCCAGGGACTGCTGGGGCGGGGGCATGGAAAGGGAAGAGACTCTAGATTCGATTGAGGAATAGTATACGCGGGCATGGTGTGCCTCCTTTAATCCTAGCACATCGGGAGGCAGAGGCAGCGGATCTTGTGAGTTCAAGGCCAGCCTGTCTACAGAGTGAGTTCCAGGACAGCTGGGGCACAGGGAGACCTGTCTCGAAAAGACAAAAAAAAAAAAAAAAAAAAAAAAAGGATGTATGACTTATGGAAAATGTTTAATAACAATAAAGAATAAGAAAAATGGGTCAAAAACATTAATACAAAAATCTCAAGGGCATTGTGTTAAGGGAGTTTGCGTTTGTGTAAGATCAAAGCAAGGTATCTAAAGAAAATTTTGTCTTGGAATCAATAGATTTTAGTGGTTATGGAGTTACTAAAATGAGATTAAGAATCCAGACCATTTTCTATGTCTCAGATCCTAATGTTGGACTCTGTGGGGATGTGTTAAATAGAAAGGTAGTCAGCATGCAACTCATTCTAGTTGGAGAAAACATTTCTAAAGTTTGTGGATAGTAATGGGTTCTGCTTTGTTATACTTGAGGTAAAAGAGAATAGAGTTGTGTTCAGGGAATATGCTGTCCAATGAAAGAATGGGGTACATGTAAGGACCCAGAGGAGATTAATCTGAAATCATCCCTTATTTATTTATTTTTTTTAGTTTATTTTTATGTGCATGACTATTGGGTGCATATATGTAAGTTCACCTGTGGGTGCACTGCCCATGAAGGTCAGAAGAGGGCATTGGATCCCTTGGAACTGGAGTTCTAGATGGTTGTTAGCCACCATGTGTGTGCTGGGAACTGAACCTGGGTCCTCTGCAAGAGCAGCAAGTCTTCCTAACTGCTGAACCATTTATCCAGTCCCTGAAATCATTTATCACAGTCCCTGTAGCTGTGGGAATTGATAGTGGCTGAGGCATTCCACTGAAAGCAGCGAGTAAAGGAACTCTTCTCCTGCTCCGCTCATTTGTTTTTTTGGATAGGCATCATTTCTAATTCTTAGGAAGTCCCACTGGTTGGCTGGCTGCAGGGCTTCTGAGGCTTCT
Source organism: Rhizomys pruinosus (assembly GCA_009823505.1). Taxonomy (NCBI): domain Eukaryota; kingdom Metazoa; phylum Chordata; class Mammalia; order Rodentia; family Spalacidae; genus Rhizomys; species Rhizomys pruinosus. The sequence continues at coordinate 959,763 of VZQC01007895.1, forward strand.
ACTGGCTGTACCGAGTTCTAAGACATGTTAGATGTGGAAATTAGAATGGCAATTCTGTTTTTCTTTCTAGTTGGCAGTTAGGCTGGCTATCAGGGTATAAGATACTAGCTGATCCTTGTTGAGTACTTTGTGTGACAAATACTTTGGTGTGCTAGTGCTTTTCTAGACACTGTACATGAATTTATATGCTTCAGGGCTCCAGTTAGCCCCATTTTACAAATGAGGAAACTAGCATGTAGGGTCATTGCCAGGACCAGGAAGGGAGAATCAGGTTTCTGATCTAGGCAGCTTCCCATTAGAGTGTAGGTTCTTCTGCCTGCATACTTTGGTCATATCTGTCACTAGAGGATGGGTGACAGCATAGGAAACACACATTCTGCAGTTTACCTCCAATTCATGACACTGGCTTAAGATTGTAAAAGAAGAAGGGTAAGTATGTATTCTTCAAATCTCAGCTCTACATAAGGATTTGTGATTTTTTTTTAGGGTTTCAGAAAATCGAGTTTTTTCACTTAACCATTTGCTTACTGAGATACAGAGATACAACAGAGATAATTAAGGTAGATTACTTGAAGAAGTGTGCTTATTTATAGCACAGGCTTTTGAGCATAGTACTCAGAAGGCAGAGGAGGTAGGCAGATCTTGGTGAATTCCAGGCCAGCCTAGATTACATAGAGCTGCAGGCCAGCCAGGGCTACATAGTGAGACTCTTGTCTTCCTGTTATTTTATTATTATTATTTTTTTTAAGTCTACAGACAGCATCGAGCTTGAGGATTAAGGGGGTACTCCTGATAAAGGAATGGGACCAAGCTAGATAATTCAAAACTAAATGAAAGATAGTGATAACTGGGCTGGGAGAGTAGCTCAGAGGTAGAGCACTTGCCTAGTGTATGCCAGCAAGGGAAGTTCTGGTTTCTATCCCTAGGATATACTGTGGCAATTTAAGAAAGCAGGTGACAAAAGCAGAATAGAGGATGGCAATGTTTTATATTGCAAATTATTGTCTTGGTTTTCTTTTTTTTAATTTTATTTTTTATGTGTATGAGTATACTGTCTGCATGTAGGTCTGTGCACCCGTGTCGTGCAATGCCGCGGAGGTCAGAAAAGGGCGTCGGATTCCCCTGGAACTGGAGTTGGAGTTAAAGATGGTTCTTAGCCACCATGTGGGTGCTGGGGATCGAACGCAGGTCCTCTGAAAGAGCAGTCGGCGCTCTTAACTGCTAGGCCATCTCTCCAGCCCCATTGTCTTGGTTTTCTAAGGTAGTATCTTGGTTATGTACAGGCTGGCCTTAAACCTTTTTTTTTTTTTTTTTTTTTTTTTTCGGTCTTTTTAACAGGGTCCTGTATCAGCTGGCCTGAACTCACTATGTAGACCAGGATGGCTTTGACTCACAGAGACCCACCTGCTCTGCCTCCCAAGTGCTGGAGACAGGCGTGCACCACCATGTGGGCCTTGAACTCTGAACCATTTCAGGTTATACCTTTAATGGGCATTCCAAAAGGAACAGTGGAGAGGTTAAGAGTTTATTTAGCCAGAAGTATTTGGGAAGATACCTGTCCTTTCTTACTGGGTAAACTCAGGAACAGTGACTCTATTCACTTCTTTTTTTTTTTTTTTTTTTTTTTTGATTCAGAAAAATTTTTTTTTCTTCTTTTTTTTTTACATTATTTTTTTATAATCTAGCCCGTGTCCCCCCATCCCCCCTCCAGAGCTCGTGATTTTGCCAAAATGCTATTCATCTCTTTCTCATCTTTCTCAATATTCTCCATGTGGAAGTTGACTTTTTGAGCAGAAGTCTACTGTTTCAGTCATTCTTTGATGCAGTTTTTCTATTTTTGTTGTTTGTTCCAATGATCCCACCACTGCTTTGGACAAAAGCTCAAGGGGCCATGCACAGGAAATACAACTGGGTAATTGGAACTATCATCCACAGATGATGGATACCATTCATTTTTGTTTCTGGGCTGTGTATTCACTCAGCATGATTCCTCTAGCTCCAGCCATTTTCCTGCAAAGCTCGTGATGTGTCTTTCTTACTGCTGAATAGAACTCATTGTGTAGATGTACACATTTCTTATCTATCATTAAATCAATAAACATACAATCAACCATAACGAAAATTAAAAGACAAAACACACCAATCATGTCAATTGATGCTTGAAAAGCCTTTGACAAAATCCCCTACATCCTTCATGCTTAAAGTCCAGAAGGAATTGGATTGGAGGGATCATTCCTCAATGTAATCAAAGCCATATACAAGAAACCCACAGCAATACCATCAAAATGGGAAACCACAGAAACATTCCCTTCAAAGGTAGAACTCGGCAAGGCTCCCTCTGTCACACTCCTCTTTCAATAACTTGCTTGAAACACTTACGTAGAGCATATGAGCCAAGAAAAGGAAATTTAAGGAGTTACTAATTGGAAAGGAAGTCAACTATCCCTATTTGCTGATGAATGATTGTTTACTTAAGGGATGCTAAAACTCCACCAAAAGAACTCCTAAAAAGATTAAACAGCTTAAAAGTGGCAGGACACAAAAATTACTTAAAAAACAAAACAATTGCCTTTCTTTACACAGAAAACAAGCAATGGAGAAGAGATTCAAAGAGACTTCCCACTCACAATAGGCTAAAAAAAAAAAAATACNAAAAAATCAATGGCCTTTCTTTACACCAAGAACAAGCAACTGGAGAAAGAATTCAAAGAGACCTTCCCACTCACAATAGCCTCAAAAACAATAAAATACCTAGGAACAAACCTAACCAAAGACACCAAAGATCTCTACAACAAAAATTTTAAACCTTTAAAGAAAGAAATTGAAGAAGACCTCAGAAGATGGAAAAACCTCCCATGCTTATGGATTGGGAAAATTAACATTGTTCAGGGGCTGAGATGGCTCATCCATTAAGAGCACTGTCTGCTCTTGCCGAGGGCCTAGGTTCAAATCCCAGCCCCCACCCAACTGCTAACAACGGTCCATAATTCCAGTTCCAGGGGATCTGATGTCCTCTTCTGACCTTCATGGGCACCTTCCTGCATGCATGCAAGACACAAATTAATATAAATTTTTTTTGAAAAAAAATGTCCATCTGTTTTTTTTTCTTTCGTTTTTTCATTTTTTAACAATAAGTGATAATTTATGAGTACAAGCATCCTTCATGTAAAACCAATTTGCAAGCAGTTGTGCCCAAACCCACACAGCCCATGGGTCCCACCATCCAGCAGGGGGGGCTTGTATGTTCAATGAAGTTGATCAAATGAGTGTCCAGACTATATTGTTGTAGTTTTACCATTCACCCCAATCGCAGAAAAACAAAAACAAAAACAGAAAGATACAGGAAAGTTATGGCAGTATGCATGATCTGGGATGGGGTGGGGTGGGGTGGGGAGAAGGGAAAGGCAAATATGCCTGAATTGAATTGGAAAATGATGTATGAAATACACAAAGCATCAATAAAAAAATGAAAATTAAAAAAAAAAACAAAACAAAAAAATGAAACACTGAAAAAAAAAAGTCCAACAAATGTTGAATCAAGTTTATGAAGTTAGCTTCGGAAAAGATGAGTTCTTTTCCCTTTTAAGACTATTTGTTTGGGCTGGAGAGATGACCTAGCGGTTAAGAGCACTGACTGCTCTTACAGAGGACCCGGGTTCGATCCCCAGCACCCACATGGCGGCCGAGAACCGTCTGAAACTCCAGTTCCAGGAGAACTCCAGTTCCAGGGGAATCCGACACCCTCTGCTGACCTCTGCGGCATTGCACGACACGGGTGCACAAACTTGCATGCAGACAGTACATTCATACACACACAAAAAGAAAAAGAAACAAAAAAAGACTATGTTTAAAAATTTAAGATGACTGGAATTTCTTGTTGAAAACAACTTTTTTTTTGGTGTGTGCGGGGGTCCTTTTTGTAGACGGGGTTTCCCTTTAGTCCCAGCTGGCCTGGAGCTTGCTATGTAGACCAGGCTGGCCTTGAACTCAGAGATCAGCCTGCCTCTGATTAAAGGTTCGCCCCACCACGCCCGGCTTTTTGTTGAAAATTTGAGTGGAAGGTGTAAACTTGTGCGGAACCGAGGCAGTGTCGGGATTTGTGTAGCTTAGAAAGAATGAGAACTCTGGAAGAACTCTCCCACTTTTTTCCCCTTTCCAGTTGGGACTAGATTTATCACAGCGAGCTGTCGTAAAACTGGAATTTCAAGGACTGGTTAAGGTCCTAGGCTGGGACCTCGCTTCCCACTGAGTGCGCAGCTTCTCCGCTTCAAATCCAGGGACGCGCCGCGTTGACCAATCACTGGCTTCTGCTTGTGCGTCGCCCAATCCAGGCCGGCCCTGAGTCCCTGAGGGTGGGCCGAGAACCGCAGTCGCGCATGCGCACTTGGGAGTGCCGCAGGCAGCCCCTTCCGTGGACACTTTCCCTTCGGTCCCTGCGGGGTTCTGGGCCGGGTGAGGAGGCTTCTGTACCGGTGTGCCTGCGGGAGAGAGTTGGGGGAGGTCTTCATCTTGGCCCGCACTGCAGCTACTGGGCGGGCGGCGGTGACGGGTGGGCCTGGCGGGGCCAGCTGTCGGGGCTGGGCAGCTCTGTGAGATCGGTTGCCCGCGTGTGGCCCAGGCTCTCGCCGCCGCGCCCTGGTTTTTTCCCCTCCGCCACTAGTGACACCTTTTCCGGAGGGACCAGCAGCCTCCAAACTTTGCCGTGGAGGCTTTTCCTGGCCAGTGCTCTACTGACTGCGTGATGGTATTGTGAAGGGCGGTTCTGTCTTTTTGTGTACAACTCTGACCCAGGACATTTTTGTTCCGGCTGAGGTTCTGTTACCCGGTTCCTCACTTTTCACTTGGTTTCCGCTAAGCTGCATTCCCATCTGTCGCTCACCGTTAATGCGAAATGAAGAAGGTTGACCATCACTCTGCTTTTGCTTTGCTCTTTATTTCAGACTTTGCGAAGTTAAACATGAAGTCCCTTTCGACACAGTCGTTTGGAGGACAGTTGTTTGCATGATAATACTTCCATTTGCAGTTACCATTTTGAGGTCATGGTTCTGGTATTTCAACTGTTCCAAATTTCAGTTTTGTGGGAAAAGTTTACGGTAAGTTCTGAAAAGTTGTATACTAAATGTCTACCTAATTTTAACATGTATCACAGTATGTCAAGAGTTAAATGATGATTGCTGGCAACTTGGACTAGGTTTTGGGTTCCACAGCATGTACTTTAAAAACGTATGTACGTGACTGGTGTGGTGCTGCATGCCTTTTTAATCCTAACACTTGGGAGGCAGAGGCAGGCAGATCTCTGCGAGTTCAAGGCCAGCTTGGTCTACAGAGTTCCAGGCTAGCTGGGGGTACAGGGAGACCCTGTCTCAACCCCCCCCAAAAAATGTATGTACATGTATGCATAGACATAACTACTACAGGGACCCAGAAATGTTATTAAATACAAGTGAATCCATATGCAAAAATTGAGGTCACTGTGTTACGGTGGCACACGCTTTTAATCCTAGCACTTGGGAGGCAGAGGCAGGCGGATCTTTGTGAGTTCAAGGCCAGCCTGGTCTACAGAGTGAGTTCCAGGACAGCTGGGGCTACAGGGAGACCCTGTCTCGAAAAGACAAAAAAAA
>VZQC01007895.1:986316-996750 GCA_009823505.1 Rhizomys pruinosus
TTTTTTTTGTATTTTTGAGATAGGGTCTCCCTTTTAGTTCCAGCTGTCCTGGAGCTCACTCTGTAGACCAGGCTGGCCTTGAATTCACAGAGATCCACCTACCCCTATCTCCCGAGTGCTGGGATTAAAGGCACGCGCCACCACGCCTGGCTAGCTGTTTTAATAAAGAAACCTATCTAGAGAATAACTCATGGTTCAGGAAGTTAGGCTGATGGGCTGAAGAGGATAAATGTATCATATAATTCAGAACAGGTTTATCACCAAATGGGTGTGGGAACACATTGTTTGGGGTTATGGAATTGTGGTTAAGGAATTATTGATGAGTTTACCATACTTTGGTTCTTTCAGTAGGCTAGCTCCTTACAGGTTGTAAATATTAAAATTCCTAATGTTGATTGTGAAATTAACCTCTTGGGCTGGAGAGATGGCTCAGTGGTCTTTTTGAGACAAGGTCTCCCTGTAGCCCCGGCTGTCTTGGAACTCGCTATGTAGACCAGGCTCACCTTGAACTCACAAAGATCTGCCTGCCTCTGCCTTCCGAGTGCTAGGATTTAAAGGTGTGCTGCCACCACGCCGAGCTAAAATAAAATATTTCTAAAAATAAATAAGCCGGGCATGGTGGCACATGCCTTTAATCCTAGCACTTGGGAGGCAGAGGCAGGCGGATCTTTGTGAGTTCAACATGAGCCTGGTCTACAGAGTGAGTTCCAGGACAGCTGGGGCTACAGGGAGACCCTATCTCGAAAAGACCAAAAAAAAAAATCTTAGAAAAAATTTCTTAGAAGAAAAGCAGTGCCACCTTATAATAGCTGTGACCAAGAGTTCTTGTTTCATTTTGGCTTTATTGAACCAGGCATTATAACACTACTGCATTATTGTCTTCCTTCCCCTTCTCTCACTACATCTTCCCTTTTCGATAGAGTTAATCATTAGCTATACTATTTTATGAACAACCTGTTCTTTTTCCATTAGTTTATGATGTTTAGTTAGAGTATGATGTTTATCATACTCTAACTTACTATAACATATTAGGAGCTGTTTCTATTCTTTCAAAGAAGCAATATACTAAAGTATTCATAATAACTTTAGCAGATTTGTTTTATTTCTTTTTTGATACAAGGTCTTGTTGTGTAGCCCAGACTGAGCTCATGAACCACTTGTTTCAGAGTCTGATGTGCTGGGATTACAGGCGTACACTATCAACCTGGCATGTCTTTTTTTTTTATTTGTCTTTTTGAGACAGGGTCTCCCTGTAGCCCCAGCAGTCCTGGAACTCACTCTGTAGACCAGGCTGGCCTTGAACTCACAGAGATCCATCTGCCTCTGCTTCCTGAGTGCTAGGATTAAAGGCGTGCACCACACCTGGCTTAAAGGCAACGGCTGCCATGTGGGTGCTGGGAATCGAACCCAGGTCCTCTGGAAGAGCAGTCAGACCTCTTAAGCACTGAGCCATCTCACCAGCCCCAAACCTGGCATCTCTTAACAGCTGACTAGAACTATAATCATAATCAGTCAAGGTCAATCAATCTCTCTCTCTCTCTCTCTCTCTCTCTCTCTCTCTCTCTCTCTCTCTCTCCTCTCTTTCTTTTTTTCTTTGGTCTTTTTGAGGCAAGGTCTCCCTGTAGCCCCAGCTGGCCTTGAACTCACAAGGATCTGCCTGTCTCTGCCTCCCAAGTGCCAGGATTAAAGGCGTGCGCCACCACTCCCAGCTCCCTTTTTTTTTTCTCCTCTCTTTCTTTCTGCCTGCTGCTTCTTGAAGTTCTAGATCTTGAACTCAGGACTTCCTGTCTGCTACGCCAGCAGATTTACCACTGAGTTATAGCCTCAGTCTTTTTCCTTTTTTTGAAACAGAGTCTATCTGTAAGCCTTGACTGTCCTGGAGCTTGCTCTATAGACCAAGGTGGTCTGGAACTTGCAATGATTCTCTGCCTTCCAAGTGCTGGGAGTTTATAGGCATACACCACCAAGCCTGGCTTTGTGATAGTTTTCCTCTGTCAAGTGTAAAGAAGTCATATCATTCACTGCTCTTTTTGTGTGATCAGCTTTCTTTTTTTAAAAAAGTATTTTACTGGGCTTGGCATTGGTAGCGCACACCTTTAATCCCAGCTCTCAGGAGGCAGAGGCAGGGGATCTCTGTGAGTTCAAGGCCAGCCTGGTGTACATAGTGAGTTCCAAGCCAGCTGGAGCTACAGGGAGACCCTATCTCAAATAGACCAAAAGAAGAAAAAAAAAGTACTTTTAAAAAAATTTTATGTGCATGAGTGTATTGCCTGCATGTAAGTGTACTGTGTTGTGCAATGCCCAAGGAGGTCAGAAGAGGGTGTTGCATTCCCTGGAACTGGAATTAAAGATGATTGTTAGTCATCACATGAGTGCTGGGAATCAAGGCCGGGTCCCCTGCAAGAGCAGTCAGTACTCTTAATCACTGAGCCATCTCTCCAGCCCCTTTATCAGCTTTCTTGATTAAAAATTATGTGTAGTTTTAAAAAAAGTAAAAAAATAAATAAAAATAAGTTATGCATAGTTTTAGTTCCTACTTGAAAGCTTATCTTATTTTTTCCCTCCACTTTATCAATAGATGATGATATTAACGATGAAGAATTTTATGATGATCATTTAGAAGCATATTTTGAGCAGCTGGTAAATCCAGGAATGCTGTATGAAGGAGGACAGGAGTCACCAGAAGATGACTTTAGGTTACCTATAAGTAATCCCAGTCAGGTATGTTTATCCTTGGGATTTTTCAGAAATTTGACATTGAAAGTTACTGTTTGTCTCATTAGATTTTTTAAATGTTATTGTTATATTGATTTGTTGTTTGTTTTGTTTTGTGATAGGGTTTCATGTAGCCTGAGGATGACCTTGAACATCTGATCTTTCTGCCTCCACCTCCCCAGTGCCACCATACTTGTTGGTTCATCATATGTTAGCATGAAATGAATTTGGATGTTTGGATTCCAAATTGATGAGAAATTAAAAATTTCCTCCTATTTCTTCTTACTTTGTCCTCACCTACAGATTGAAATAAAGATCGAGAATCTTAGGACTAGTGAATCTGAGGAAGGAATATTAGGATTTTAAGGGTCACTTGGGTTATGTAGCCAGACCTTATCTAATGAAAAAAAGAAAGGAAGAAAATAAAATATAGTCTGTGGACATGCTGTGTTTACATTAAGCAACTGTTAACGTCTCGCTACCATTGCATGGCTTTTCCTGTGTAAATGCTTTTCTTCTCTCAATAATTTGGAAGCAAATTGCAAACATTTTATGATATATCACCTCAAGATGTTAATATTTATCTCCTATGAATAAGAATATTTTTCTACATAATCACAATTCTGTTATCTATCTGTGATACCATAGTTTAAATTAATCAACATATTCAAATTGGCCCAGTTGTCCCTAAAATAATCTTTCCTTTGTTTATGATCCATAATTTGATCAAAGCTATACTGTTTCTAATTGTCACATTTTCTTTATTTCTTTAGAACTTTAGAGTTCTTTCATATATTAAATGTTTTCTAAAATGTAGGCTTTTTTTTTAATTTTAATTTTATTTATTTTTGTATGTGTATGAACGTACTGTCTGCATGTAGGTTTGTGCACCCGTGTCGTGCAGTGCTGTGGAGGTCAGAAGAGGGTGTCGGATTCCCCTGGAACTGGAGTTCTCCTGGAATTGGAGTTACAGACGGTTCTTAGCCGCCATGTGGGTGCTGGGGATCGAACCCGGGTCCTCTGCAAGAGCAGTCAGTGCTCTTAACCGCTAGGCTATCTCTCAGCCTGTAGGCTTTTTTTTTTTTTTTTTAGAATGACCCATAGTCTAGATAGATCTGATTATTTTTTATCCAACTAGAATAGATTAAATATTTGGCAATAATTCCAGTGAGACATTTTTCTCATGAGCAGATTAATTCAACATAGGCAGTGCTGTGTACGCCTTGCTTCACAGCAGAAGGATCTGTTTGTCCTGCCATTGTTGCCATTTGATAATGTAGTTGCTGGTCATATGTCTGCTGTTGAAGGTCATCTGTGGGATGCTCATCAAGGTCTTGTAAACATCCTATCCCCAACAAGCCTTCACAGACTGGTGGTAGTTTAATTGCTAAAGCCTTCTGGAAACAAATTCTACATTGTTGGCTCCCACATGGTTCTTCTGATTCTCCTACATGCTGTGCCTGTCATCCCTCAGTAAAGCCGACATTCTATGTTCCCATGTTTTTCCTTAAAATGTTTGATTTTATCTTAAAAGATTAATATTGCCAAGATATTCTTTCAACAGGCAAATGAAAACAGTATCTTAAACTGTGAGTTTCAATCAGAAAATGATAGCTCTCTGATTTCCCATGAAGCTTGTTCTTCGCGAAGTTCTGGAACAACTCACAGAGAGTCTGAGGGAGGCCATGCTTGTCTGCCTGGGACCAGTAAGTGTTGAAATGAGATTTCTTTGGTTGGTTGGTTGGTTGGTTGGTTGGTTGGTTGGTTGGTTAGTTTGAGACAGGGTCTTACACTGTAGCCTAGACTGGCCTGGAACTTACTATGTACCCCATAGTACTGACTTCATCTCATTGCAGTCTTCCTGCCTAAACCTCCTAAGTGCTGACATTGTAGGCATTAGCCACCATGTTTGACTCTTTTTTTTAATTTAGGTTTGAGTGTATGAATGTTATACTGTCATGTGTGTAACTGCACCCATGTTGTACAGTGCCCACAGAGGACAGAAGAAGGCATTGAATCCTCTGGAACTTGAGTTACAGGCAGTTGTTAGTCATCATGTGGGTGCTGGGATTTGAACCCAGGGCTTCTGCAAGAATAGCCAGTGCTCTTAACAACTGAGCCATCTCTCCAGCTATTTATTTATTTATTTATTTATTTATTTATTTATTTATTTATTTTTGTGTGTATGAGTATTTTGCCTGTAAGTACACCACATGCATGCAATGCCCTTGGAGGCCAGAAGAAGGTGTCAGATCCCCTGGAACTGAGTTATGAGTGATTGCTAGCTGCCATGTGGTGCTGGGAACTGAATCTGGCCTCTCAATAGGAACAGACTGTACGTTTAACCACTGAGCTGACCCTTTAGCCCCTCAGCAGAGCTTTTAGTAATACTACATGAGCAGGAGCTTACTTCATTGGTTAAATTTTTTTCCTGAGTGATTTTGTTTTATATGTTAGTGTAAGATTCGTTTTCTTCATTTATTTTTTATCTTTATTTTTATAAATTTTATACTGAATTTTTGTGTATTTCATACAGAACTTTTTTTTTTTTTTTTTTTTTTTTGAGATAGAGTGTCCTTGTAGTATCCCAACTGGCCTCGGAAGTTGCTGTGTAAGGACCAGCGCTTAGCCCTTGAACTACACGAGATCCCATGCCTGCTTGCTCCTTTGTGGCTGGATTAAAGGTGGTGTGTGCCACCACGCCCAGGCACAATACAGAACATCTTAATCATCTTTATACTCCCTTCCCATTGGCACCACCAGTAGCCCCCTACAATCTTCCATTTATTTTTTACCAGTCCGAGTTATAGAGACACTTAAATAATACCTATGTGTAATTGGTACTCTTGTAGAAATAAAATAGTAGTATGTTTCTTGGGTTGACTTTTAAANTTTATACCATGATGAGTATTGAACCCAGTGTCTTGTCCATGCTAGGCAAACACTCTTCCGACTGAGCTCTGTCCTTGCCCCTGTATAACTGTTTTGTATTGACATTTTTTTTTGTTTTTTTTTTTGAGATAGAGTGTCCTTGTAGTCCCAGCTGGCCTGGAAGTTGCTGTGTAGACCAGCCTAGCCTTGAACTCACAGAGATCCACCTGCCTCTGCTTCCTTTGTGCTGGATTAAAGGTGTGTGCCACCACGCCCAGCACATACAGAACATCTTAATCATCTTTATACTCCCTTCCACATTGGCACCATCCAGTAGCCCCCTACATCTTCATTTATTTTTTACCAGTCCTAGTTATAGAGACACTTATAATAATACCTATGTGAATTGGTACTTTTAGAAATAAAATAGTAGTATGTTCTTCTTGGGTTGACTTTTAAATCACCATAATCTATTCAGGCATTTGTGAATTAGAAATCAATTCTGTGGATGGCACCACATTTCTTATATTTATTTCCTATCACAGATGCTTATTTTCTCTTGTTTCCAATTTGCCAAATTTGCCATAAGAATACTAAGTATTAGGGTTACGTAAAATAATTGGGCTAACAATAAGGAGTTATTACATTATATTACCTGAACTTTCACATTGTTCTGTTAACTTTTTTTCTTTATTTTCAGGTGATCATGTAGGTACTCCAGATAGGAAGCAGGTGGATAATGCATTAACATTTTATTCTAGTACCTGGAGAACTGAGAAGGAAAAAGACGCTGGTCCAGTTCAAAACAGAGTAAGTTTAAGAGCATTTTATTTCAACTTTCTATCCAAAGGAATATGAAATTTTCATTTTGGATGATATATAAAAAAAGTATAAAAAGTCACTACTCATAGGGTTCATGTATGATCATCCGTGTCTTTGATATTACTAACATGCTATTATACAATTATATACATTTTCTTAGACTTAAACATCTAATCACTTGCATTTAAGTTATTCATTTGAACCTAGTGTACAGTCATTAAATAAAAAAGCATAGTTAAGTGTCATAGCACATTTAAGTTCACCACTTGGGTGAGGCAAGATGGTTAGTACTTCAAGGCCAGCCTTGTCTATATAGTGAGTTCAAGCCAGTCTGGGAAGTACATGAGAACCTATCTTTAAAAAAAGGGGGGGGGGCTGGAGAGATGGCTCAGTGGTTAAGAGCACCGACTGCTCTTGCAGCGGGCCCAGTTCAATTCCCAACACCTACATGGCGGCTAAAAACCATGTTTAACTCCAGTTCCAGGGGAATCTGATGCCCTCTTCTGACCTCTGAGGCATTGCACGACACGGGTGCACCAACCTACATGTAGATAGTACACTTATACACATAAAAACAATAAATAAAAATTAAAAAAAGTAAAAAAAGCAAATAGATTGTTAGATTCTCCAATGCACGCTTGAAACACTAGTCATTTCTAATTCTTACCTTTTCTTTGTCCCTTTATATAGTATGTGTATATCCAGCCTAGCTCAACCTCCTAACCCCTGATTATATGAATCTTTCCAGTCTAAGGTTTTTGGGTTTTTTTGTCTTTCTGAGACAGGGTTTCCTGTAGCCCAGCTGGCCTGTAATTCACTATGTAGACCAGGCTAGCCTTGAATTCACAGAGATCCACCTGCCTCTTACTCCCAAGTGCTGGGATTAAATGCGTGTGCCACCGCACCTGGCACCAGTCCAAGGTTTTATTCATAACTTAATCTCTTATGACAAAATATCTAACAAAAGCAACTTATGGAAGGAAGGTTTATTTTGGCAAGTAGTTCATGGCTGGAAGGTGTAGGGGAAGAAGCATATGGTAGATGGTCACGTGTCCACAGTCAGGAAGCAAAGAAATGAATGCAGGTGTTCATCTGATTTTCCTCCTCTTTTCCTGTTTTATTCAGTCCGGGCACCCAGTCCCATGTTTTGGGTCGTTCTTTCCTCCCCACTTAAACCTCTCTGACAGTGGTCTAATAGGAGTGCCCACAGTTCCTAGGTGATTCTGAAATGCAGTCTAGTTGACACTAAGGAATCATTACATGTCTCAAATCCATGCTTACTTTTTGATAACTGCAAACTGCATTTATTTGTCTAAACTTACTGCAGTACTTATATTCTACAGCATAGTACTTTATTTTTTATTTTTTATTTATTTATTTTTTTTGGTCTTTTCGAGACAGGGTCTCCCTGTAGTCCCAGCTATCCTGGAACTCACTCTGTAGACCAGGCTGGCCTTGACCTCACAAAGATCCGTCTGCCTCTGCCTCCTAAGTGCTAGGATTAAAGGCATGTGCCACCATGCCCGGCTAGCGGCATAGTACTTTATTACGAGCAGAAATATTTTACTTAGCCAGAAGTCGCATAGTCAGCAGCTTTGAGAAATTGGCATTTATCACAGGAACCAGTTACATATACATAAGTATAAAGCTCCTCTCAGGTAACCAGGATGAATATTCCAGAGTCCCTGGCTTTTCTCCTAGATACTCAGTCGTAGATGTAATCGTTAATGTGCCCGACCCTTGGAAACCAATTGCTTTTTTTTGGCCTTTTTGAGACAGGGTTTCCCTGTAGCTCCAGCAATCCTGGAACTCACTATGTAGACCAAGCAGGCCTTGAACTCACAGAGATCCACCTGCCTTTGCCTCCCGATTGCTGGGATTAAAGGCGTGTGCCACCACTCCCACCTTGGCCTTTGCCTTTCTGTGTAAACTTCAGAATCAGTTTGTCAGTATTCAAAAGTACCTATTATGGTGAATGTATAACTTAATTTGAAAATACCTAATGCTTTGTCCTTTAGTGTATGTGGCATATTAATAATACTTGTTCTAAAGGTTTAGTCTGACAGTTCACTATCTCTTTTTCTCTTCCTCTCCTTATTAAAAATTTAAAAAATTATTATTCATGTGTGTATGTTTGTATTTTGTGTATGTTCACTTCTGTGCAGGTACCTATGAAGATCAGAAGAGGACCTGGAGTTATAGGCAGTTATGAGCTGCTCAATGTGGATGCTGGGAACTGAACTCAGGTCCTCTAGAAGATCAGCAAGTGCTCTTAACCTCAAAGCCAACTCTCCAGCCCCCTCTCTTAGTTTTTTCTTTGTCTCTTTAAACTGTGTATGTCTTGTAAACTTTTTCTTGGTAGCTGGACATAACAAGAAGAAAGAACTACTGTGAAGAGCCCTTTAGTTTGAGTTGTGTGGGAAGGAAAGTGTTCCATAATGATTAGGTCTCTGACTTTTAGCAAGCCCCATGCCTTTGACTGGGATTTCCCAAGTGTTTCTTCACCCCTTTCCACCACCAGTTGGGTGTTTCCTTCTCCCAGGTTTCTTAGTCTCTAATACCTATGGGGTTAGATCTGGTTAACTGGAAAACTAATTTCCTGAGGGCAGACTGTTAAACACATTTTGAAATGGCTGCCCTTCCCTTCCCATTTCTAGAAGCCTGAGGAATTTTTCTTTAGTATTTGCTGTGAGAGCATGGTTGTACTACTGAAGGTAAAACTGAAAAGCATTAAGAAACTTGGAGAGGAGACTTAGTTTGTGAACACACATTAGAGATTTTATTGGCACTTGAGATCTTGGGGGTTGTTGAAAGTTTGTTGCAGGCAGCCCTTTTCAACAGCTATTGCTTTAAGGAAGAATGAAAAATGCTGTTTGAGGGGCTGGAGAGATGGCCTAGCGGTTGAAGCGCCGACCGCTCTTGCAGAGGACCCGGGTTCGATCCCCAGCACCCACATGGTGGCTGAGAACCGTCTGAAACTCCAATTCCAGGAGAAATCCAGTTCCAGGGGAATCTGACACCCTCCTCTGGCCTCCGCGGCATTGCACGACACGGGTGCGCAGACTTGCATGCAGACAGTACGTTCATACACATACAGAAATAAATTAAAAAAAAAATTAAAAAGAAAAAAAAGAAAAATGCTGTTTGGAAAGTGTGTTAGAGACTTTAATATGGCTTTGTGTTTGCCGTGTCTAATATAATTTTTGGACTCATTAGACATTCACAGTGTTGAGTGTTTTATTCCTATTAGAAGCTAATATTTGTGAACTCTTACTCATTAGTTTGATGAGACTGATTATACTAATGGACTTGCATTTGTATAGACTTGTATTGGTAATTATGAATGTTAAAATTATGCTTCTTTCTGTAATATGATGGACAAATGGGGCCACTTTTGGTTTTTAAGTCTCTTGATGTTTGCCATGGGTATACTTTCAAGTTGTGCTTTGATAAATTGCCTAATCTTAGCTCATATATAGTCTAGGATATATTAAATACTATATAGTCTATTCCTTTATATAATGAGCATTTTGTTAGCAGTTACATTGCTTTTCCCATTAAAATTTTAAAATGAGTTTGAAAAACAAAATTTTTTCATTCTGTTAATTTTTATAGGAAAGTGCTGGAGAGGATGTTCTGGTGAAGACGGTCAGTGCTACCAAGGAGAAGCTGAACTCTATTTATATTCATGATGCAAAAGCTAGTAATGGTGGTTTTGATCTGGTTGAATCTATAAAACAGAAGGCAGAGTCTCCTTGTCAAAATAAGCATTTGACTTCCAATTCAGAAACAGTTTTGCAAATGGATAGATGCTTAAAAACTGAGACTCCTACAGTGTCTGTTCAAAAAGATGTGAACATTGCATCTTTGAAGCCTAATAGTGACAACGGAATTAATTCTGATATTCTTTGGTCACCAACTTGTGAAAGGAGAACATGTGAATGTTACGAGCCAGTTGCAAAGACTAAAGACCGTAAGTGGACTATTTTATTTTCTTAAATAGAATTAAATAAATATATAAGATAC
>VZQC01007895.1:1000346-1011459 GCA_009823505.1 Rhizomys pruinosus
CTCTCTCTCTCTCTCTCTCTCTCTCTCTCTCTCTCTCTCTCTCTCTCTCTCCTCTCTTTCTTTTTTTCTTTGGTCTTTTTGAGGCAAGGTCTCCCTGTAGCCCCAGCTGGCCTTGAACTCACAAGGATCTGCCTGTCTCTGCCTCCCAAGTGCCAGGATTAAAGGCGTGCGCCACCACTCCCAGCTCCCTTTTTTTTTCTCCTCTCTTTCTTTCTGCCTGCTGCTTCTTGAAGTTCTAGATCTTGAACTCAGGACTTCCTGTCTGCTACGCCAGCAGATTTACCACTGAGTTATAGCCTCAGTCTTTTTCCTTTTTTTGAAACAGAGTCTATCTGTAAGCCTTGACTGTCCTGGAGCTTGCTCTATCTATAGACCAAGGTGGTCTGGAACTTGCAATGATTCTCTGCCTTCCAAGTGCTGGGAGTTTATAGGCATACATCACCAAGCCTGGCTTTGTGATAGTTTTCCTCTGTCAAGTGTAAAGAAGTCATATCATTCACTGCTCTTTTTGTGTGATCAGCTTTCTTTTTTTAAAAAAGTATTTTACTGGGCTTGGCATTGGTAGCGCACACCTTTAATCCCAGCTCTCAGGAGGCAGAGGCAGGGGATCTCTGTGAGTTCAAGGCCAGCCTGGTGTACATAGTGAGTTCCAAGCCAGCTGGAGCTACAGGGAGACCCTATCTCAAATAGACCAAAAGAAGAAAAAAAAAGTACTTTTAAAAAAATTTTATGTGCATGAGTGTATTGCCTGCATGTAAGTGTACTGTGTTGTGCAATGCCCAAGGAGGTCAGAAGAGGGTGTTGCATTCCCTGGAACTGGAATTAAAGATGATTGTTAGTCATCACATGAGTGCTGGGAATCAAGGCCGGGTCCCCTGCAAGAGCAGTCAGTACTCTTAATCACTGAGCCATCTCTCCAGCCCCTTTATCAGCTTTCTTGATTAAAAATTATGTGTAGTTTTTAAAAAAGTAAAAAAATAAATAAAAATAAGTTATGCATAGTTTTAGTTCCTACTTGAAAGCTTATCTTATTTTTTCCCTCCACTTTATCAATAGATGATGATATTAACGATGAAGAATTTTATGATGATCATTTAGAAGCATATTTTGAGCAGCTGGTAAATCCAGGAATGCTGTATGAAGGAGGACAGGAGTCACCAGAAGATGACTTTAGGTTACCTATAAGTAATCCCAGTCAGGTATGTTTATCCTTGGGATTTTTCAGAAATTTGACATTGAAAGTTACTGTTTGTCTCATTAGATTTTTTAAATGTTATTGTTATATTGATTTGTTGTTTGTTTTGTTTTGTGATAGGGTTTCATGTAGCCTGAGGATGACCTTGAACATCTGATCTTTCTGCCTCCACCTCCCCAGTGCCACCATACTTGTTGGTTCATCATATGTTAGCATGAAATGAATTTGGATGTTTGGATTCCAAATTGATGAGAAATTAAAAATTTCCTCCTATTTCTTCTTACTTTTTCCTCACCTACAGATTGAAATAAAGATCGAGAATCTTAGGACTAGTGAATCTGAGGAAGGAATATTAGGATTTTAAGGGTCACTTGGGTTATGTAGCCAGACCTTATCTAATGAAAAAAAGAAAGGAAGAAAATAAAATATAGTCTGTGGACATGCTGTGTTTACATTAAGCAACTGTTAACGTCTCGCTACCATTGCATGGCTTTTCCTGTGTAAATGCTTTTCTTCTCTCAATAATTTGGAAGCAAATTGCAAACATTTTATGATATATCACCTCAAGATGTTAATATTTATCTCCTATGAATAAGAATATTTTTCTACATAATCACAATTCTGTTATCTATCTGTGATACCATAGTTTAAATTAATCAACATATTCAAATTGGCCCAGTTGTCCCTAAAATAATCTTTCCTTTGTTTATGATCCATAATTTGATCAAAGCTATACTGTTTCTAATTGTCACATTTTCTTTATTTCTTTAGAACTTTAGAGTTCTTTCATATATTAAATGTTTTCTAAAATGTAGGCTTTTTTTTTAATTTTAATTTTATTTATTTTTGTATGTGTATGAACGTACTGTCTGCATGTAGGTTTGTGCACCCGTGTCGTGCAGTGCTGTGGAGGTCAGAAGAGGGTGTCGGATTCCCCTGGAACTGGAGTTCTCCTGGAATTGGAGTTACAGACGGTTCTTAGCCGCCATGTGGGTGCTGGGGATCGAACCCGGGTCCTCTGCAAGAGCAGTCAGTGCTCTTAACCGCTAGGCTATCTCTCAGCCTGTAGGCTGTTTTTTTTTTTTTTTAGAATGACCCATAGTCTAGATAGATCTGATTATTTTTTATCCAACTAGAATAGATTAAATATTTGGCAATAATTCCAGTGAGACATTTTTCTCATGAGCAGATTAATTCAACATAGGCAGTGCTGTGTACGCCTTGCTTCACAGCAGAAGGATCTGTTTGTCCTGCCATTGTTGCCATTTGATAATGTAGTTGCTGGTCATATGTCTGCTGTTGAAGGTCATCTGTGGGATGGCTCATCAAGGTCTTGTAAACATCCTATCCCCAACAAGCCTTCACAGACTGGTGGTAGTTTAATTGCTAAAGCCTTCTGGAAACAAATTCTACATTGTTGGCTCCCACATGGTTCTTCTGATTCTCCTACATGCTGTGCCTGTCATCCCTCAGTAAAGCCGACATTCTATGTTCCCATGTTTTTCCTTAAAATGTTTGATTTTATCTTAAAAGATTAATATTGCCAAGATATTCTTTCAACAGGCAAATGAAAACAGTATCTTAAACTGTGAGTTTCAATCAGAAAACGATAGCTCTCTGATTTCCCATGAAGCTTGTTCTTCGCGAAGTTCTGGAACAACTCACAGAGAGTCTGAGGGAGGNATTTTTTTTTTTGGTCTTTTCAAGGCAGGGTCTCCATGTAGCCCCAGCTGGCCTGGAACTCACTCTGTAGACCAGGCTGGCCTTGAACTCACAAAGATCTGCCTGCCTCTGCCTCCCAAGTGCTAGGATCAAAGGTGTGTGCCACCACACCTGGCTATTGTCACACATTTATACATTTTTTTGGTCTTTTTGAGACAGAGTCTCCCTGTAGTCCCAGCTGTCCTGGAACTCGGTATGTAGACCAGGCTGGTCTCAATCTCTCGCAGAGATCCACCAGCCTCTGCCTCCTGAGTGCTGGGATTACAGGCATGTGCCACCATATCTGGATTTTTGTTTTTAGACCAAATCTCACTTTGTCACCCTGAGTGGCCTGTGACTTGATATGTACATCAGGCTGGCCTCAACTTCACAGAAATTCTTCTCAAGTGCTGGGTTTAAACCTCTGCAGAGAAAAACTTTAAAAAGACTGAGAAAAAGATGCAAGACGTATCGCAGAATGCATGAACTGGGGTGGGGGGCATGGAAAAGGGAGTGTATCTAAATTGGACTGAGAAATGATGTATGAAACACACAAAATAACAATAAAATATTTTATTAAAAAAAGATGTGGGCTACCACATCAGGCCTATGATTTATTTTATTGTATTTTATTTATTTTATTTTATTTTATTTTTTTTTTGGAGACAGGACTATTTGTATCCTGTGTTAGCCAAGGATGACCTCGAACTTCTGATCCTCCAACTTCAACATTGCGAATACTGGGTTTATAGGTTTGCTCCACTGCACTTTATTTATACCATGATGAGTATTGAACCCAGTGTCTTGTCCATGCTAGGCAAACACTCTTCCGACTGAGCTCTGTCCTTGCCCCTGTATAACTGTTTTGTATTGACATTTTTTTTTGTTTTTTTTTTTGAGATAGAGTGTCCTTGTAGTCCCAGCTGGCCTGGAAGTTGCTGTGTAGACCAGCCTAGCCTTGAACTCACAGAGATCCACCTGCCTCTGCTTCCTTTGTGCTGGATTAAAGGTGTGTGCCACCACGCCCAGTACATACAGAACATCTTAATCATCTTTATACTCCCTTCCACATTGGCACCATCCAGTAGCCCCCTACATCTTCATTTATTTTTTACCAGTCCTAGTTATAGAGACACTTATAATAATACCTATGTGAATTGGTACTTTTAGAAATAAAATAGTAGTATGTTCTTCTTGGGTTGACTTTTAAATCACCATAATCTATTCAGGCATTTGTGAATTAGAAATCAATTCTGTGGATGGCACCACATTTCTTATATTTATTTCCTATCACAGATGCTTATTTTCTCTTGTTTCCAATTTGCCAAATTTGCCATAAGAATACTAAGTATTAGGGTTACGTAAAATAATTGGGCTAACAATAAGGAGTTATTACATTATATTACCTGAACTTTCACATTGTTCTGTTAACTTTTTTTCTTTATTTTCAGGTGATCATGTAGGTACTCCAGATAGGAAGCAGGTGGATAATGCATTAACATTTTATTCTAGTACCTGGAGAACTGAGAAGGAAAAAGACGCTGGTCCAGTTCAAAACAGAGTAAGTTTAAGAGCATTTTATTTCAACTTTCTATCCAAAGGAATATGAAATTTTCATTTTGGATGATATATAAAAAAAGTATAAAAAGTCACTACTCATAGGGTTCATGTATGATCATCCGTGTCTTTGATATTACTAACATGCTATTATACAATTATATACATTTTCTTAGACTTAAACATCTAATCACTTGCATTTAAGTTATTCATTTGAACCTAGTGTACAGTCATTAAATAAAAAAGCATAGTTAAGTGTCATAGCACATTTAAGTTCACCACTTGGGTGAGGCAAGATGGTTAGTACTTCAAGGCCAGCCTTGTCTATATAGTGAGTTCAAGCCAGTCTGGGAAGTACATGAGAACCTATCTTTAAAAAAAGGGGGGGGGGCTGGAGAGATGGCTCAGTGGTTAAGAGCACCGACTGCTCTTGCAGCGGGCCCAGTTCAATTCCCAACACCTACATGGCGGCTAAAAACCATGTTTAACTCCAGTTCCAGGGGCATCTGATGCCCTCTTCTGACCTCTGAGGCATTGCACGACACGGGTGCACCAACCTACATGTAGACAGTACACTTATACACATAAAAACAATAAATAAAAATTAAAAAAAGTAAAAAAAGCAAATAGATTGTTAGATTCTCCAATGCACGCTTGAAACACTAGTCATTTCTAATTCTTACCTTTTCTTTGTCCCTTTATATAGTATGTGTATATCCAGCCTAGCTCAACCTCCTAACCCCTGATTATATGAATCTTTCCAGTCTAAGGTTTTTGGGTTTTTTTGTCTTTCTGAGACAGGGTTTCCTGTAGCCCAGCTGGCCTGTAATTCACTATGTAGACCAGGCTAGCCTTGAATTCACAGAGATCCACCTGCCTCTTACTCCCAAGTGCTGGGATTAAATGCGTGTGCCACCGCACCTGGCACCAGTCCAAGGTTTTATTCATAACTTAATCTCTTATGACAAAATATCTAACAAAAGCAACTTATGGAAGGAAGGTTTATTTTGGCAAGTAGTTCATGGCTGGAAGGTGTAGGGGAAGAAGCATATGGTAGATGGTCACGTGTCCACAGTCAGGAAGCAAAGAAATGAATGCAGGTGTTCATCTGATTTTCCTCCTCTTTTCCTGTTTTATTCAGTCCGGGCACCCAGTCCCATGTTTTGGGTCGTTCTTTCCTCCCCACTTAAACCTCTCTGACAGTGGTCTAATAGGAGTGCCCACAGTTCCTAGGTGATTCTGAAATGCAGTCTAGTTGACACTAAGGAATCATTACATGTCTCAAATCCATGTTTACTTTTTGATAACTGCAAACTGCATTTATTTGTCTAAACTTACTGCAGTACTTATATTCTACAGCATAGTACTTTATTTTTTATTTTTTATTTATTTATTTTTTTTGGTCTTTTCGAGACAGGGTCTCCCTGTAGTCCCAGCTGTCCTGGAACTCACTCTGTAGACCAGGCTGGCCTTGACCTCACAAAGATCCGTCTGCCTCTGCCTCCTAAGTGCTAGGATTAAAGGCATGTGCCACCATGCCCGGCTAGCGGCATAGTACTTTATTACGAGCAGAAATATTTTACTTAGCCAGAAGTCGCATAGTCAGCAGCTTTGAGAAATTGGCATTTATCACAGGAACCAGTTACATATACATAAGTATAAAGCTCCTCTCAGGTAACCAGGATGAATATTCCAGAGTCCCTGGCTTTTCTCCTAGATACTCAGTCATAGATGTAATCGTTAATGTGCCCGACCCTTGGAAACCAATTGCTTTTTTTTGGCCTTTTTGAGACAGGGTTTCCCTGTAGCTCCAGCAATCCTGGAACTCACTATGTAGACCAAGCAGGCCTTGAACTCACAGAGATCCACCTGCCTTTGCCTCCCGATTGCTGGGATTAAAGGCGTGTGCCACCACTCCCACCTTGGCCTTTGCCTTTCTGTGTAAACTTCAGAATCAGTTTGTCAGTATTCAAAAGTACCTATTATGGTGAATGTATAACTTAATTTGAAAATACCTAATGCTTTGTCCTTTAGTGTATGTGGCATATTAATAATACTTGTTCTAAAGGTTTAGTCTGACAGTTCACTATCTCTTTTTCTCTTCCTCTCCTTATTAAAAATTAAAAAAATTATTATTCATGTGTGTATGTTTGTATTTTGTGTATGTTCACTTCTGTGCAGGTACCTATGAAGATCAGAAGAGGACCTGGAGTTATAGGCAGTTATGAGCTGCTCAATGTGGATGCTGGGAACTGAACTCAGGTCCTCTAGAAGATCAGCAAGTGCTCTTAACCTCAAAGCCAACTCTCCAGCCCCCTCTCTTAGTTTTTTCTTTGTCTCTTTAAACTGTGTATGTCTTGTAAACTTTTTCTTGGTAGCTGGACATAACAAGAAGAAAGAACTACTGTGAAGAGCCCTTTAGTTTGAGTTGTGTGGGAAGGAAAGTGTTCCATAATGATTAGGTCTCTGACTTTTAGCAAGCCCCATGCCTTTGACTGGGATTTCCCAAGTGTTTCTTCACCCCTTTCCACCACCAGTTGGGTGTTTCCTTCTCCCAGGTTTCTTAGTCTCTAATACCTATGGGGTTAGATCTGGTTAACTGGAAAACTAATTTCCTGAGGGCAGACTGTTAAACACATTTTGAAATGGCTGCCCTTCCCTTCCCATTTCTAGAAGCCTGAGGAATTTTTCTTTAGTATTTGCTGTGAGAGCATGGTTGTACTACTGAAGGTAAAACTGAAAAGCATTAAGAAACTTGGAGAGGAGACTTAGTTTGTGAACACACATTAGAGATTTTATTGGCACTTGAGATCTTGGGGGTTGCTGAAAGTTTGTTGCAGGCAGCCCTTTTCAACAGCTATTGCTTTAAGGAAGAATGAAAAATGCTGTTTGAGGGGCTGGAGAGATGGCCTAGCGGTTGAAGCGCCGACCGCTCTTGCAGAGGACCCGGGTTCGATCCCCAGCACCCACATGGTGGCTGAGAACCGTCTGAAACTCCAATTCCAGGAGAAATCCAGTTCCAGGGGAATCTGACACCCTCCTCTGGCCTCCGCGGCATTGCACGACACGGGTGCGCAGACTTGCATGCAGACAGTACGTTCATACACATACAGAAATAAATTAAAAAAAAAATTAAAAAGAAAAAAAAGAAAAATGCTGTTTGGAAAGTGTGTTAGAGACTTTAATATGGCTTTGTGTTTGCCGTGTCTAATATAATTTTTGGACTCATTAGACATTCACAGTGTTGAGTGTTTTATTCCTATTAGAAGCTAATATTTGTGAACTCTTACTCATTAGTTTGATGAGACTGATTATACTAATGGACTTGCATTTGTATAGACTTGTATTGGTAATTATGAATGTTAAAATTATGCTTCTTTCTGTAATATGATGGACAAATGGGGCCACTTTTGGTTTTTAAGTCTCTTGATGTTTGCCATGGGTATACTTTCAAGTTGTGCTTTGATAAATTGCCTAATCTTAGCTCATATATAGTCTAGGATATATTAAATACTATATAGTCTATTCCTTTATATAATGAGCATTTTGTTAGCAGTTACATTGCTTTTCCCATTAAAATTTTAAAATGAGTTTGAAAAACAAAATTTTTTCATTCTGTTAATTTTTATAGGAAAGTGCTGGAGAGGATGTTCTGGTGAAGACGGTCAGTGCTACCAAGGAGAAGCTGAACTCTATTTATATTCATGATGCAAAAGCTAGTAATGGTGGTTTTGATCTGGTTGATTCTATAAAACAGAAGGCAGAGTCTCCTTGTCAAAATAAGCATTTGACTTCCAATTCAGAAACAGTTTTGCAAATGGATAGATGCTTAAAAACTGAGACTCCTACAGTGTCTGTTCAAAAAGATGTGAACATTGCATCTTTGAAGCCTAATAGTGACAACGGAATTAATTCTGATATTCTTTGGTCACCAACTTGTGAAAGGAGAACATGTGAATGTTACGAGCCAGTTGCAAAGACTAAAGACCGTAAGTGGACTATTTTATTTTCTTAAATAGAATTAAATAAATATATAAGATACTTACATATTTAGAGTGGGCTGAGTTACTGTGTAGAGTCAGTAGTCATTTATATTGAAATAATTTAAGTGTTTTTATTTTTTTTTAATCTTTTTTGTTTTTATGGGTTTTGTTTTTTCTTTTTTGGTCTTTTTGAGACAAGGTCTCCCTGTAGCCCCAGCTGGCCTGGAGCTCACTTTGTAGACCAGGCTGGCCTTGAACTCACAAAGATCCACCTGCCTCTGCCTCCCAAGTGCTAGGATTAAAGGTGTGCGCCACCATGCCCGGCCTTTTTATGGGTCTTTAAAAATTAATTTGTCCTTTGGCAATTTTGTACATGTATGTGACACATTCTGGTCACATTTATCCTTCCACCTTCTCTTACCTTCCTGCCACTCCCATAAGCTCTTCCCCAACAATTCTCCATTCCACTTTCTTGTCTTTCTGTTTTGCTTGTGTTATAGCTTTGTGATCCACTGGGTTTAATGAGGGCCAGTTGCATGGGCATGGGCATAGGGTCTTCTCTGAAGCATGGGTAGCTCAGTAGTAGTCACAGCATTGAAGATAATGACTTCTCCCTTGACAGCCTTGACTGTCATTAGCACCCCTGGGTTGGGCAGGATTTTAAATATGCTGGTACAGCAGGATTGTTGCTCAAAAATAATTAAGCAGAGATCTAGTGTAAGTTTACCCTTTTGAGTGTGTTTTTTCATTATATTTCATTATCCATCATGGACTTGTGGCTAAGGCTAACTTGCTGCCATCAAAGAGATACTTTTCTTTTGGAGAAACGAACTTTCCTTTTTCTAACCAATTTTAGCCAGCCTTTAGCACCATTGATAAATAGTTAACTACACAAAAAATGCTGACAATGTCTTAATGCAATTTTTTTTTTTTTTTGTCTTTTTTAGACAGGATCTCTTTGTAGCCTCAGCTGTCCTAAAACTCACTCCATAGAGCAGGCTGGCCTTGAACTCACAGAGATCCACCTGCCTATGCTTCCCGAGTGCTAGGACTAAAGGTGTGTGCCACCATGCCTGGCTCAATGCAATTTTTATTTTATGTATGTTGAGCATTTTGCCTGGGTGGATTTAAGTGTATCATGTGCCTGCTGAGGCAAGAAGAGAGCACTGGAACTGGAGTTATTGGCAGTTGTTAGTTGCCATATGGGAGATGAGAACTGAACCCCAGTCTTCTGGAAGAGCAGCCAGTGCTCTTAACTGCTGAGCCATTTCTTCAGCCCCTTAGTGCAATTTAAAAAAAAAAGATTTATTTTAGTTTTTAATTATGTGTATGTGTGGGAGGATGTATGTGCATGTGTCTGTGGGTGCCCCTCAAAGTTATAAGAGGGTGTCATATCCCCTGGAGCTGGAGTCACAAGTGCTTGTGATGCTGGGAAGTGTCCTTTGTAGGAACAAGAACAGTAAGTGCTATAGTCCCATGATGATCTCTTATAATATTTGTTACATGCGCCATTGGATGGTTTGTAATTTTATCTTTTAGAAGCAGATCTCTCACAGAATGTAGTCTACCAAAATGAGGAGGGCAGATGGGTCACTGACCTTGCCTATTATACATCTTTTACGAATGAACAGGATTTACACATGTCCCTAAATAATGAAATGAATGAAGACTTCAGATCTGGTTGTAAGTATGTAGATACCCACTTTTTTTTTTTTTTTAAGGATTGTGGAAGTTTTATTCTGATGTTCTTGGGATTTTTTAATATCTAAGAAAAAATAGGTAAAACTATTTAATAGGTATTACTGTATTTTTTTAATTAATTTTTTATCAAATCTAGACCCATGCCCCCCCATTCCCCCACCCCACCAGAGCTCATGCATTCTGCCAAACATGCTTTTCATCTCTTTCTCAGTCTTTCTCAATATTCTCCATGTGGAAGTTGACTGTTTTGAGCAGAAGTTCACTGTTTCAGTCAGTTCTTCGATTCAGTCCTTTCTGTTGTTGTTGTTGGTGGTGGTGGTGTTGTTTTCAATATGCATCACTCCTAATTGCTTTGAACAAAAGCTCAAGGGGCCGTGCACAAGAAATACTTACAACTAATTGGCACTAGCATCCACAGATGAGGGATACCATTCATCGTTTGTTTTTCTGGGACTGTGTTACTTCACTCAGCATGATGTCCTCTAGGTCCAGCCATTTTCCTGCAAAGCTCATGACGTTGTCTTTCTTTACTGCTGCACAGAACTCCATTGTGTAGATGTACCACATTTTCTCTATCCACTCATCAGTTGAGGGGCATTTGGGTTGGTTCCATCTCCTTGCTATTGTGAAGAGAGCTGAAATAAACATGGCTGTGCATGTATCTCTGCGGTGGGGTGAGTCTTGAAGGTATATGCCTCAGAGTGGTATGGCTGGATCGGGTGGCAAGTTCATTCCAAGTCTTCCAAGGGTTCTCCACACTGCTTTCCATAGTGGCTGCATGAGTTTACATTCCCACCAGCAGTGGATGAGTGTTCCCCTTTCCCCACAACCTCTTCAGCACTTGGTATCATTTGTTTTCTTGATCCTAGCCAGTCTTATTGGAGTAAGATGATATTTTAAAGTGGTTTTGATTTGTATTTCCTTAATGATTAGTGATGTTGAACTCTTCTTTTTTTTTTTAATTTTTTTTTTATTA
>VZQC01007895.1:1032909-1059165 GCA_009823505.1 Rhizomys pruinosus
TCCTCCCCTCCCCTCCCCTCCCCTCTCCTCCCCCCCCCTTTCCCCTCTCCTCTCCCCTTTCCCCCCTCCCCTCCCCTCTCCTCCTCTCACCTTTCCCCTCTCCCCTCTCCCCTCCCTTCCCCCTCCCTTCCCCTCCCTTCCCCTTCTCCTCCCCTCTCTCCTCTCCTTTTCCCTTTTCTTTTTCTCTCCTTTCCTTTTCCTTTATTTTCTTCCCTTCCTTATTTTCTTTCCCCTTCCCCTTTATTTTTTGTTTGTTTGTTTTGAGACAGGGGCTTCCTATATCCCTAGCTGGCCTAGAACTTACTATGTACACCAGGTTGGCCTTGATTTGACAGAAATTTGCCTAATTCTGTCTCCTGAATCCTGGTATTAATTAAACCTAGGGCCAGAGAGATGGCTCAGCATTTAAGAGCACTGATTGCTCTTGTAGAGGACCCAATTTCAATTCCCAGGACCACATGGTAGCTAACAATAGTCCATAGCTCCAGTTCCAGGGAATTCGATGCTCTTTCTGACCTCTAGGGGCATTGCATGTCACAAGTAGGCTACATGCATGCAGAAATTACATTCATACAGACAGATACAAATAATTAAAAAAATATTTTTTTGGTCTTTTTGAGACCACAGTGCTGTGATTAAAGGTGTGCACCACCATGCCTGGCCAATAAAATATTTTTTTACAAAAGGATTAAACCCCACTGCTGTTTTGGTTTCTTTTTTTTTTTTTTGGTCTTTTTGAGACAAGGTCTCCCTGTAGCCCCAGCTGTCCTGGGGCCACAACGCCCAGCTCTTGGTTTCTTTTTTGAGACATGTTCCAATGCATCCCAGGTCAGCCTTGAGCTCACTGTGTATCTGAGAATGACCTTGAACTCCTGATTCTCTTGCTTCCATACACTTCTCAAGTGCTGGACTATAGACATGTACCATCACATCAAGTGAACAGTATTTTTTAGAACATGCTGTTCAGTTCAAATTACTCTCAGCAGGAGATTACCATCATCCATCTGACTGTTACTGGAGGTAGAAGTATTAGCATGTATATGCCACGAATAGTTTCATGGATTTTGCTGTTGAGCCCATCTTGATTTAATACCTGTGCTTCCTGTAGTGTTTGGCAGTGCCTAATTTATAAATTAAGCTTTATCGTATGTTGTCTGCGAGTAGATAATATATGCAGCTTGGTCCCATTTGTGGTTTCAGGCATCCACCAGGTCTTGGAATATATTTCTTAGATAAAAGAAGACTACACTTAATAAAGATGAATCTAATCTAATCTGTTCCTGTCTATGGAAGTGAAATAAGTTTAGTTGATAAAAGTTTTCTTATCTTTAGGAAACTTTCTTCAGTAATAAACCTGAAGAACATAAAGACAAATCATCTGATGGTGGAGATTCTATACTTAGGATAAGTACCATCGCTTCAGCCATTGCAGATGTGTCAGTGAGTACTGATCCTGCTCAGCTTGTTGCCCTGATGAAGGAACTTAAAAATAAAACCAGAAGTAAGACTTCTCAGAAAGGTGATAAACAAAAGGAATATTCCACGGTGTCACATTTCTTACTTAATGATTTAGAAAAAAGTAATGGACCCGGTGCATTTGATATGGAGAAATACCTTAGAAAAACAGAAGTTAGTAGGTGTGAAAGTGGATTGGAAAGCTTCTCAAGAGCAGGTACATCTGACATTTGGGATTTATGTTCATCCAGACACCAGACTGTTCAAGATATCAATATGGTAAATCCATGTGCTACTTCTATAAAGGAGGTAAAAGAAAATACAGCTGATGTTTTCTATGGTGGAAATGCTGGAAGTGAGAATCAAGAATCACTTGTAACAATAACCTCTTCAAGTTTGGTCCTTACAAACATAAGAGAGAATGAAAGTTCAGTTGTGGATATGAAGACCTGTTATATAGATGGCTCATTACCAGATACTCAGAACGGTAAGAAAGATACTTCAGTTTCCATTCCAATGTCCAGTGGTTACTCATCAGTAAGGATGCCAGGCATAACAACCCTTTTCTGCTTAGAAGAATGTGAAGAAATACAAGATAATAGAGAACACCAGAGCCAAACAGAGTATGTTAGTGAAGCCAGCAGCGGTGACGAGCATGTTACTTTTGAAGAGAGTTGTGGAGTCTTACCTAAAAGTATTGGTAAGTGTCTTGGTAATCGATTTAAATTGTGTGGATTTTGTTCATTGCTGTTTTCTCATCTCATTGGAAATAATTTCTAACAGATTTGGAAAACACACCCTCTGCATGTGGTGGATCTGGCTTAGAGGAGCAGGAGAGCATCAGACAATCCACTTCACTACTCAGTCATTCTTCTCCTAGTGAAATTTCTGGAAACTTATCGGGGTAGGTGCTTACATTTATTATTCCAATTTTTTATTTTTAGTTAAAAACTTTTATAATTTTTTTTCTTTTTTTTTTGTGTGTGTGTGTGTATGGATGGATGTGGTAGTGGTGGAGATGGAAACAGCTTGCTAAACACACATTATACCACTGAGATACATCCTTAATCTTTTTTTAATAATTATTTTTATTCGTGTGTATATGTATGTATCCCGTGTGTGCCAGTGCCCACAGAGGCCAGAAAAGGCGATACAACACCTGTAGCTGGAGTTACAGGCAGTGTAGTCTCTCAATATGGGTGCTGGGAACTAAACTTGACAAAAGCAGCAAGCACTCTTGATGACTAAGCCATCTATCTAACCCCATATTAATGTATTTTGATCAAATCCACCCCCATCTTTATTACTAATTAAAAAAATAAAATTTGTGTTGGGTATGGGAAAATTAAAAAAAATGGTCATAAAGAAAAGAAAATCTCTTAATTTTTAGATTTACCTTTTAAATGTAGTCAGTGTAAGTATTTTGTCACTGTAAGTATTTTGTGAATTTCTTTAAACTTTTTTTTCTTGAGATTAGGTCATGGGGCTGGAGAGATGGCTCAGTGGTTAAAAGCACTGACTGCTCTTATAAATGACTGTGGTTGGATTCCCAGCACCTATATGGTGGCTAACAACTGTCCATAATTCCAGTTCCAGGGGTTCTGATGCCTTCTTCTGACCTCTGCAGGGATTGCACAATAGGAGTGCACTTAACATGCATCTACGTAGGCAATACACTCACACACATAAAATAAGACAAAGAAAATGTGGTACATCTACACATTGAATTCTTTTTTTCTTGTTGGTATTTTTTTTTTTTGAGACAGGGTCTCCCCTTAGTCCCAGCTGGCCTGAAGCTCACTCTATAGACCAGACTGGCCTTGAACTCACAGAGATCTGCCTGCCTCTGCCTCCCAAGTGCTGGGATTAAAGGCGTGCACCACCACCCCCAGCACTAAAGACAGTTCTTAGCCACCAAATGGGTGCTGGGAATCGAACCTGGATCCTCTGCAAGAGCAGTCAGTGCTCTTAACTGCTGAGCCATCTCTCAACCCCTTACACGATGGAATTCTATACAGTGGTGAAGAAAGACATCAGGAACTTTGCAGGTAAATGGATGGAACTAAAAGCCATTATGCTAAATGAAGTAACACAGTCCCAGAAAAATAAACAAACTGATGTTATGTTGTCCCTCATTTGTGGATCCTAGCACAAAGTCCTTATTTGTAAGGCAAACTGAATAATTCTTTTTTTTTTCCCTTTCTTTTTTAGTGATATTATTCATCAACTTGCTATGTTATGTAGGAATGTAAAATAATATTTCTTTTTACCTCCATACAACTCTACTGTTAAAATGTGAATCCCTAAACATGTTTTGGAATTAACGTATAGTTTATTTTCAGATGTCATAATTTTGGTATATGTGTGGCGTGTATATATACATGTTTTGGAGCCAGTCTTACCAGGGTAAGATTAAATCTTAGAGTGGTTTTAATTTGTGTTTCTTTAATTATTAGCGACATTGAACAGTTTTTGAGATGTTTCTCAGCCATCTTTGCTTCTTTATTTGTGAAGTCTCTCTTCAGCTCTTTACTCCATCTTTTGATTGGGTCATTTGATTTCCTGCTCCTTTGTTTTTTGAGTAGTTTATATACTCTGGATGTTAATGCTCTATCAGATTTATCACTGGTGAAGGTTTCCTCCTACACTGTGGGTTTTCCTCTTTACTTTGTTTCTTTCACTGTACAGAGCTTTTGAATTTAATAAGTCCCACTTGTCAATTGTTGACCTTATTTCCTGCACAGCTGCTGTCTTAGAAAGTCTTTTCCTATGCCTATGTCTTGTAGGTTACTGCCAACATTTTCTTCTATCTTTAGAGTTTCACATTTCACATTGAGGTCTTTGGTTCATTTGGAGTTGATTTTTATACAGGGTGAAAGTTAGGAGTTTAACTTTATTCTTCTACAAGTGGTGATCCAGTTTTGCCAACATCATTTGCAGAAGATGCAGTCTTTCCTCCATTGCGTCTTCTTGGCCCGTTTGTCAAATATGAGGTAGCTGAGGGGCTGGAGAGATAGCCTAGCGGTTAAGAGTACCGACTGCTCATGCAGAGGACCCGGGTTCAATCCCCAGCACCCACATGGCGGCTGAGAACCGTCTGTAACTCCAATTCCAGGAGAACTCCAGTTCCAGGGGAATCTGACTCCCTCTTCTGACCTCCACGGCATTGCACAACATGGGTGCACAAACNACCGACTGCTCATGCAGAGGACCCGGGTTCAATCCCCAGCACCCACATGGCGGCTGAGAACCGTCTGTAACTCCAATTCCAGGAGAACTCCAGTTCCAGGGGAATCCGAGACCCTCTTCTGACCTCTGTGGCATTGCACAACACGGGTGCACAAACTTACATGCAGACAGTACATTCATACACATAAAAAAAAACAAAAACCAAAAAACAAATATGAGGTAGCTGAAATTGGATGTGCTTTGTAGGAAGCTTTCTTTTTATGCCGAACAGGACCATGCAGCCCTGCTAAGGGGAAGGGGGGAACACAGTGCCCACTTTGTGGACACTGTGGGGAACTGACCCCTTGGCGCAGAAGCCAGCCGGCTACTTCCCATAGCCCGACCTGGGTGATACTTCCACCTCAGGTCCTTAGCCTGGACCCACGAGACACATGTTCCACTCTTGGCTGTGTCTTCCCACCTGCCCAGAGACTGCTGAACCCTGGACAGGAATTTCAGGGTGATGGCTGTAGACCTATCTTCAGCCTATGTCCACTCACAACACCAGCTACCCAATTTGGTGGTCCGCAAGGGGACCTCTTTCCAACCCCTGGCCACCCGAACAAAATGCAGGCCTACTTGGCCTATATGCAGGCAATAATTAATAAAAATGATGTCCGGGAATTCCATGATGATGTTATTATGAAATTCAAATTTATTCCTTGCTACAACCTGCTTTTATAAATTAAGTGATGTTAGTTCCAAGAGCCAATCATAGGCCCCCCAACTCCAAGCCACTGTACACTGTTGCCCCATCCAGCATCACCCAGCTGGGCCACGTTGTTTGCTCCTCCTTGGGGCAATTCAAACTGGATCTTCCTACAGTGCTCAAGTTTGGATCTTCAGTTTTGTTCCATTGATCTATGGGTCTGTTTTTGTGTCAATACCGGCTGGGTTTTTTTTGTTTGTTTTGTTTTTATGTGTATGAATGTACTGTCTGCATGCAGGTCTGTGCACCCGTGTCGTGCAATGCCTCGGAGGTCAGAAGAGGGTGTCAGATTCCCCTGGAACTGGAGTTAAAGACGGTTCTCAGCTGACATGTGGGTGCTGAGGATTGAACCCAGGTCCTCTGCAAGAGCAGTCGGCCCTTTTAACTGCTAGGCCATTTCTCCAGCCCCCAATACCAGGCTGTTTTTATGGCTATAGCCCTGTAATGTGGTTTGAAGTCTGATATAGTAATTCCTCCTGCATTGCTCTCTTTGCTCAGGGTTGCTTTGGCTATCTGGCGTCTTTTGTTTTTCCATATGAACTTTAGGATTTTTTTTTCTCTAAGTATAAATGCTTCATTTTCAAACACTGTTTTCATATACACAGCTACTTATTTGGCAGTTTACATTTTTGGGGGGAGGGGGTCTTTTTGAGACAGGGTCTCCCTTTAGAACCAGCTGTCCTGGAACTTGCTCTGTAGACCAGGCTGGCCTTGAATTCACAGAGATCCGCCTGCCTCTGCCTCCCGAGTGCTAGGATTAAAGGCCTGCACCACCATGCCTGGCAAGCAGTTTACATTTAAAGGATATTAGAAGTCATCCCACATGAAAATGATCTGGTTGTGACTGATACAGTATGTTCTAAATCTATGGTTTATACTTTTCTTCCCTACATTCTTTTTTGTTTGTTTCTCTTTTTATATTTTTTTGAACTTTTGTGCATTTCATATATCATTTCTCATTCCAATTTAGACTCATTTCCCTTTCCATGTCCTCCACCCCACCTAAGTTCATGCAGTTGCCATACAAGTTTTGTATCTTTTCCTGAGTCTTTTAAAAGTTTTTCAAAGCAGAGGATTATTGTTTTGGGGAGAACTTTACTGTTCCAGTTGCTGCTTTGTCCCACTTCTTTTGTTGTTATTGTTTCCTCCAGTTTGTATTGCTTCAACATATACTACCTATACTACCATTATGTCATCTGAAAATAAACTGTATGTTATTTCCAAATTGTAGTTCAGGAGTCACATTTTTCCCTTTTACCCTTATATTCTTATAGTGATCATGTTATTCTTTCTGGAATATTGGAAGAAAATCTGATACTAGCCTAATTTTTTTTTTTTTACTAGCCTAATTTTCTTTGGTTTTGGATTAACTCAGTCTTTTTGCAAGTTTTTGTGATTAAGTTTTTTTTTTTTTGAGACAGGGTCTCCCCTTAGTCCCAGCTGGCCTGAAGCTCACTCTATAGACCAGACTGGCCTTGAACTCACAGAGATCTGCCTGCCTCTGCCTCCCAAGTGCTGGGATTAAAGGCGTGCACCACCACCCCCAGCACTAAAGACAGTTCTTAGCCACCAAATGGGTGCTGGGAATCGAACCTGGATCCTCTGCAAGAGCAGTCAGTGCTCTTAACCACTGAGCCATCTCTCAACCCCTTACACGATGGAATTCTATACAGTGGTGAAGAAAGACATCAGGAACTTTGCAGGTAAATGGATGGAACTAAAAGCCATTATGCTAAATGAAGTAACACAGTCCCAGAAAAATAAACAAACTGATGTTATGTTGTCCCTCATTTGTGGATCCTAGCACAAAGTCCTTATTTGTAAGGCAAACTGAATAATTCTTTTTTTTTTCCCTTTCTTTTTTAGTGATATTATTCATCAACTTGCTATGTTATGTAGGAATGTAAAATAATATTTCTTTTTACCTCCATACAACTCTACTGTTAAAATGTGAATCCCTAAACATGTTTTGGAATTAACGTATAGTTTATTTTCAGATGTCATAATTTTGGTATATGTGTGGCGTGTATATATACATGTTTTGGAGCCAGTCTTACCAGGGTAAGATTAAATCTTAGAGTGGTTTTAATTTGCGTTTCTTTAATTATTAGCGACATTGAACAGTTTTTGAGATGTTTCTCAGCCATCTTTGCTTCTTTATTTGTGAAGTCTCTCTTCAGCTCTTTACTCCATCTTTTGATTGGGTCATTTGATTTCCTGCTCCTTTGTTTTTTGAGTAGTTTATATACTCTGGATGTTAATGCTCTATCAGATATATCACTGGTGAAGGTTTCCTCCTACACTGTGGGTTTTCCTCTTTACTTTGTTTCTTTCACTGTACAGAGCTTTTGAATTTAATAAGTCCCACTTGTCAATTGTTGACCTTATTTCCTGCACAGCTGCTGTCTTAGAAAGTCTTTTCCTATGCCTATGTCTTGTAGGTTACTGCCAACATTTTCTTCTATCTTTAGAGTTTCACATTTCACATTGAGGTCTTTGGTTCATTTGGAGTTGATTTTTATACAGGGTGAAAGTTAGGAGTTTAACTTTATTCTTCTACAAGTGGTGATCCAGTTTTGCCAACATCATTTGCAGAAGATGCAGTCTTTCCTCCATTGCGTCTTCTTGGCCCGTTTGTCAAATATGAGGTAGCTGAGGGGCTGGAGAGATAGCCTAGCGGTTAAGAGTACCGACTGCTCATGCAGAGGACCCGGGTTCAATCCCCAGCACCCACATGGCGGCTGAGAACCGTCTGTAACTCCAATTCCAGGAGAACTCCAGTTCCAGGGGAATCCGAGACCCTCTTCTGACCTCTGTGGCATTGCACAACACGGGTGCACAAACTTACATGCAGACAGTACATTCATACACATAAAAAAAAACAAAAACCAAAAAACAAATATGAGGTAGCTGAAATTGGATGTGCTTTGTAGGAAGCTTTCTTTTTATGCCGAACAGGACCATGCAGCCCTGCTAAGGGGAAGGGGGGAACACAGTGCCCACTTTGTGGACACTGTGGGGAACTGACCCCTTGGCGCAGAAGCCAGCCGGCTACTTCCCATAGCCCGACCTGGGTGATACTTCCACCTCAGGTCCTTAGCCTGGACCCACGAGACACATGTTCCACTCTTGGCTGTGTCTTCCCACCTGCCCAGAGACTGCTGAACCCTGGACAGGAATTTCAGGGTGATGGCTGTAGACCTATCTTCAGCCTATGTCCACTCACAACACCAGCTACCCAATTTGGTGGTCCGCAAGGGGACCTCTTTCCAACCCCTGGCCACCCGAACAAAATGCAGGCCTACTTGGCCTATATGCAGGCAATAATTAATAAAAATGATGTCCGGGAATTCCATGATGATGTTATTATGAAATTCAAATTTATTCCTTGCTACAACCTGCTTTTATAAATTAAGTGATGTTAGTTCCAAGAGCCAATCATAGGCCCCCCAACTCCAAGCCACTGTACACTGTTGCCCCACCCAGCATCACCCAGCTGGGCCACGTTGTTTGCTCCTCCTTGGGGCAATTCAAACTGGATCTTCCTACAGTGCTCAAGTTTGGATCTTCAGTTTTGTTCCATTGATCTATGGGTCTGTTTTTGTGTCAATACCGGCTGGGTTTTTTTTGTTTGTTTTGTTTTTATGTGTATGAATGTACTGTCTGCATGCAGGTCTGTGCACCCGTGTCGTGCAATGCCTCGGAGGTCAGAAGAGGGTGTCAGATTCCCCTGGAACTGGAGTTAAAGACGGTTCTCAGCTGCCATGTGGGTGCTGAGGATTGAACCCAGGTCCTCTGCAAGAGCAGTCGGCCCTTTTAACTGCTAGGCCATTTCTCCAGCCCCCAATACCAGGCTGTTTTTATGGCTATAGCCCTGTAATGTGGTTTGAAGTCTGATATAGTAATTCCTCCTGCATTGCTCTCTTTGCTCAGGGTTGCTTTGGCTATCTGGCGTCTTTTGTTTTTCCATATGAACTTTAGGATTTTTTTTCTCTAAGTATAAATGCTTCATTTTCAAACACTGTTTTCATATACACAGCTACTTATTTGGCAGTTTACATTTTTGGGGGGAGGGGGTCTTTTTGAGACAGGGTCTCCCTTTAGAACCAGCTGTCCTGGAACTTGCTCTGTAGACCAGGCTGGCCTTGAATTCACAGAGATCCGCCTGCCTCTGCCTCCCGAGTGCTAGGATTAAAGGCCTGCACCACCATGCCTGGCAAGCAGTTTACATTTAAAGGATATTAGAAGTCATCCCACATGAAAATGATCTGGTTGTGACTGATACAGTATGTTCTAAATCTATGGTTTATACTTTTCTTCCCTACATTCTTTTTTGTTTGTTTCTCTTTTTATATTTTTTTGAACTTTTGTGCATTTCATATATCATTTCTCATTCCAATTTAGACTCATTTCCCTTTCCATGTCCTCCACCCCACCTAAGTTCATGCAGTTGCCATACAAGTTTTGTATCTTTTCCTGAGTCTTTTAAAAGTTTTTCAAAGCAGAGGATTATTGTTTTGGGGAGAACTTTACTGTTCCAGTTGCTGCTTTGTCCCACTTCTTTTGTTGTTATTGTTTCCTCCAGTTTGTATTGCTTCAACATATACTACCTATACTACCATTATGTCATCTGAAAATAAAGTGTATGTTATTTCCAAATTGTAGTTCAGGAGTCACATTTTTCCCTTTTACCCTTATATCTTATAGTGATCATGTTATTCTTTCTGGAATATTGGAAGAAAATCTGATACTAGCCTAATTTTTTTTTTTTTACTAGCCTAATTTTCTTTGGTTTTAGATTAACTCAGTCTTTTTGCAAGTTTTTGCTAGAGATTATTTTTCAAGTCAGGTAATTTTATCAACTTGTAACTTATGTTGACTTTTGTTCTTCCTTGTCATATACTAAATTTTTTACTGTGTGAATTTAGGCATTATTTATTTATTTTAATTTTAAAGTTTATTTCTTTATTTTTACATGTATGAATGTACTGTCTGCATGTAGGTTTGTGCACCCATGTTGTGCAATGCCACAGAGGTCAGAAGAGGGTATTGGATTCCCCTGGAACTGGAGTTAAAGACGGTTCTCAGCTGCCTTGTGGGTGCTGGGGATCGAACCCGGGTCCTCTGCAAGAGCAGTTGGCGCTCTTAACCACTAGGCCATCTCTCCAGCCCCCTTAGGCATTATTTATAAAAATATTTTTCCTGCTTCACTGCTTTCTGGAGTGGGAGGGTGGGATGGTGTATAGATGTGTGGGGCACACTCATAGGCGTGCACTTGCCATGCCATGCTTGTAGAGGTCAGAGGACAACCTGCAAGAGTTGCTTCTTTCCTTACTCCATGTTGGTCCTAGTAATCAAAGTCATGTTGGCATCTTTTTTGTTTGCTTTTTTGCTTTTTTTTTTTTTTGAGACAGGGTCTCCCTATAGCTCCAGCTGTACTGGAACTTACTACGTAAACCAGGCTGGCCCTGAACTCAGCCTGCCTCTGCCTCCTGAGTGCTGGAATTAAAGGAGTATGCCACCACACGCAGCATACAGCAATAATCTTTATTTGCTGAGCCATCTCACCTGCCTTGTGTAAGATTTTAAAAAATCCCCTTTGGTTTTGAAATATTTATGGATTCAGGGAGGAATTTGCAAAGTGTGTAGAGAGGTCCTGCAGACTCCTCACCCCATTTTTTTTAAACTTTAAAAAAACTTTATTTATTTTTGTATGTTTATGAATGTACTGTCTGCTGTAGGTTTGTGCACCTGGGTCGTGCAATGCCACGGAGGTCAGAAGAGGGCGTCGGATTCCCCTGGAACTGGAGTTAAAGATGGTTCTAGTCACTATGTGGGTGCTGGGGATCGAACCCGGGTCCTCTATAAGAGCAGTCTGCGCTCTTAACCGCTAAGCCATCTCTCTAGCCCCTCCTCGCTCCCATTTTCACTGCGGTTTCATTGTGCATAATTATAGGCAGTGTTAGAACCAGGAACTTGATCTGTGTGCTGCTAATAGTAGAGTTCAGTTTGACTTACATGTAAAGTCACACCTCTGTCCTGCAGTCAATGTTTCTAAGCACTTTGTCTTATTTTCATTTTTCATTTACTGTTTACTTTTCATATTTCTTTAAAAAAGTTGTGTTTTTTATGTATATGCGGGTTCTTAAATGTAATTTATTTATTTATTTAATTTATTATTTTTTTTTATGTGTATGAGTGTACTGTCTGCATGTAGGTTGGTGCACCCGTGTCGTGCAATGCTGCGGAGGTCAGAAGAGGGCATTGGATTCCCCTGGAACTGGAGTTAAAGACGGTTCTTAGCCGCCATGTGGGTGCTGGGGATCGATCCTGGGTCCTTTGCAAGAGCAGTCGGTGCTCTTAACCGAGGAGCCATCTCTCCAGCCCGTATTTATTTATTTTTGTCTTTTTCGAGACAGGGTCTCCCTGTAGCCCCAGCTATCCTGGATCTCACTCTATAGAACAGGCTGGCCTTGTACTCATAAAGATCTGCCTGCCTCTGCCTCCTGAGTGCTAGGATTAAAGGCGTGCGCCACCAAGCCCGGCTGTACATGCATGTGTATAAGTGCACCCGTGTCATGCAGTGCCCGAGATCAGAAGAAGGTGTTGGATCCCATGGAACTGAATTATAGATGGTTACTAGCTGCCATGTGGGTGTTGGGAATTGAACCCAGGTCCTCTGCAAGAGCATTTAATGCTCTTAACTGATGAACCATCTCTCTAGCCCCACTTTGCACATTTCATTTCTTTTTTTTTTTGGTCTTTTTGAGACAGGGTCTCCCTTTAGTCCCAGCTGGCCTGGAGCTTACTGTGTAGACCAGGCTGGCCTTGAATTCACAGAGATCCACCTGCCTCAGCCTCCTGAGTGCTTGGGATTAAAGGTGTGAGCTACCACGCCTGACTGCACATTTCTTATCTCTAGGTTTCCTACAGTGTTTTATGTAATATCTTTTGTATACATTATAACTTCATTTGGTTTTCTTCTGACTTTTTTTTGGTCTTTTTGAGACAGGGTCTCCCTGTACCCCAGGCCTCCCTGGAACTCACTGTGTAGACCAGGCTTGCCTTGAACTCATGGAGATCCACCTGTCTCTGCCTCCGGAGTGCTGGGATTAAAGGTGTGTGCCATTATGGTTGGCTGCTTCTGACTTTTAAAAGGTATTTAAGAAAAATAGAGGGGCTAGAAAGATGGCTCAGTGGTTAAGAGGACCCGGGTTCGATTCCAGCACCCACATAGCAGCTAAGAACCGTCTTTAAGCCCAGCTTGGTGGTGCATGCCTTTAATTCTAGCACTCGTGAGGCAGAGGCAGAGGCAGAGGCAGAGGCAGAGGCAGAGGCAGAGGCAGAGGCAGGCAGATTTCTTTGAGTTCAAGGCCAGCCTGGTCTACAGGGCTCGTTCCAGGCCAGCTGGGGCTACAGCGAGACCCTGTCTCAAAAAAAAAAAAAGAAAAACTGAATTACTGTTTTCTTTGGTGTAATATTGAAATGTAGTAGGAAAATACTGACCTTTCATAGGAACTTGGCATATGGACAGATGTTTTGAATTATATTTAATGTTTTAAATCCTATTTTACCTTTCTAAATGCTCATGCAATTAGTCAGCTCACTTCACATTGTTAAAGTTGCCAAGCTCTTGTACTCTCATCTCTCAACCTTGGCTAAAACCAAGGGAGTTAGTAATAGGTCAATTTATAATTGAGCTCTGGTGAATTTTGCTCAGTAGAATTTCTGCGGGTCTCCTGGCGTT
Source organism: Rhizomys pruinosus (assembly GCA_009823505.1). NCBI lineage: Eukaryota > Metazoa > Chordata > Mammalia > Rodentia > Spalacidae > Rhizomys > Rhizomys pruinosus. Next base: position 1,046,049 of record VZQC01007895.1, read on the forward strand.
TTTCTGGAGCTGCTTTTGAGTCTCAGCATGGCTGGTCCCACGGCAGCTCTGCAGTCCTTTGTGGGTTGATCTCCACTGAGAGTTTCCTCCTACTTTTTGGCATGTGTGTGTCCTTCCAGGTCACTTCTTATTACATGAGGTCATTTGACATATTTGCATTTCTTTCTGTCAATCAAAGCCAAGCTAGTACATAACTTTAGTAATCCTGAATGTCATGCCTTAGATTAGGGTGTGTTCATGTGTATGTGTATACTTGTGTGCACACATGCACCCATGTATAGGCCTGAAGCAATTTGATATGTAAAATATTTTGTCTTCATTTGTCAGAAACTTAAACATTCTGACAATGCCATTATTCAGGGCTTCTTTTTTGGTGGGGGTGGGGGGGCTTTTTGAGACATGGTCTCCTCCCTTTAGTCGGTCCCAGCTGGCTGGAACTCACAGAGATCTGCCTGCCTCTGCCTCCCAAGTGCTGGGTTTAAAGGTGTGTGCCATCACGCCTGGCTCAGGGCTTCTTTTTAAAGTCCAAAATTAAATTTTGAGTTTTTTTTCTTTGTGCACTTTGCCTGAGTACATTCTGAAGTTTGTCCAAAAAATGATGGGCTAAGGTAGTAGAGAGATAGCTTGGTAGTTAAGGTCACTTGCTGCACAACCATGAAGCCTTAGTTCCTGATATTAACACCCACACAAGGAGCCACTGGTGGTCTCATGCTTGCCTGCACCTGCAGAGCTGTGGAGGCAGACACGGGAGGACCACTAAGGGTTTCGAGCCACCAGAATAGGCGGAAACAGGAGCTCCAGATTCAGGAGTGAGCCTCCCTGTAAGGAGTAAGGTGCAGAGGAACAGAGGAGACCCTCTTTTGGCCTCTGCTATTCATGTAGGCCACGTGTGGGACCCTCACCCCCAAACACACACAAATGATGGATAAAATCAAGTCAGGTTAAGGACCGAATTGACTTTATGTGGTAGAGCATTTAGTAGATGTGGAAATAGTTCCAAAGATGGCTCGACACTGTTCCTTATTCTCTTTTGCACCGTGATTGTTCAGCTTGTTTCCCCTCTCCTCAAATCTGGGTTCTAGGCACTATGATGGTGTATTAGTTACTTTTATGTTGCGGTGATAAACACCTTGTCTAAGGCAACTTATAGAACGACCGTGTGCACATGGTTTACCACGTGCAGTAGCCTCAGCCCATATCCATTGCACTTTTTGTTTTCTAAGTCAAAGGACTGTATTCAACAGCATGGTTTGAGTTTTTGTTTTTCTTATGTTAGCAATGCAAATAAGCACCACTGAACTGTATCCTCAGCACTAACAAACAAACAGCATGGAGTTTTTTTTTTTTTTTTGGTGGTTGTTGCTGTTGGTGGTGGTTTTTTGTTTGTTTGTTTTTGTCTCTTTTGAGATAGGGTCTCCTTGTAATGTCAACTGGCCTGCAACTCCCAACGTAGACCAGGTGGGCCTCAAACTCAAAGAGATCCACCTGTCTCTGCCTCTTGAGTGGTGGAATTAAAGGTGTGTACCACAACACTGAATGTTTCTGCCAAAACTTAGTTCCTTTTATATGATATTTAAATTTCTACTTTTAAGTTTCCTACTATATTATTAATATAAAAATTTTTAATAAAAAAAATTTTTTTTTTTTTTTGGTTCTTTTCGAGACAGGGTCTCCCTGTAGCCCCCGCTGTCCTGGAACTCACTCTGTTAAGACCCCGGCTGGCTTGAACTCACAGAGATCCGCCTGCCTCTGCCTCCCGAGTGCTAGGATTAAAGGCGTGCGCCACCACGCCCGGCCTAATAAAATTTTTTATAAAGTGTTTATCATTAATTTTTTTACTAAGACTGAATTTCTCAGGTGCAAATATCTGAGTCAAGAGATTTTTTTTCTAGGTGCCATTTAATTGCTTGGTGAAAGTTATTCCATGTAATATGTGGGGATTTCTTGGCCTTATCTATAAGATGTTCTGTTTTGGTTTTGGTCATTCTGGGTAGGACTTTTTTTTTTTTTTTGTATTTTTGAGAAAGGGTTTTCCTTTAGTCCCAGCTGGCGTGGAGCTCACTCTGTAGACCAGGCTGGCCTTGAACTCACAGAGATCTGCCTGCCTCCGCCTCCCAAGTGCACCACCATGCCAGGCTTTTCTTTTTTTAATGTGTTACTTTTATTTTATGTGTATGAGTGTACTGCCTGCATATATGTAAGTGCACCTGTGTCATGCAGTGGCCATGGAGGTCAGAACAGGTCATTGGATTCGCCTGGAACTGAAGTTAGGGACAGTTATTAGTTGACATGTGGGTGCTTGGAATCAAACCCGGGCCCTCTGCAAGAGCAGCCAGTGATTTTTAGCTGTTGAGCCATCTCTCCAGCCCCTTGGGTAGGAATTTTTAAATGGTTTTACTAACTGCTTTTTATCACAAATTTATTTTTATCATAAGTTTATTGAATGAATAATTATTATGAGTCTGTATATCTGTATATTATTTACTAATGAAAATGCAACAACCTTGTTTCTTTGGTTTTTTTGAAACAGGGTTTAGCTGTGTAGCCTTCACTGGCCTTGAACTGGCTATGTGCTGATATTAAAGGTGTATACCACTATACCTTTTTTTTTTTTTGCAATGACTTTTTTTTAGTGGTAGCTTGTTTACCAGATAGGTAGGTCATCAGCAGGATTATAATTTGTAATTTTAGATAATTAATTATAGTCAGTTTGTGGTTAAATTACTCCAAACTCAGATAGGTAGATGGGAGTGGTCATTTGCCAAAAACGGATTCTAATACCAGGCTCCTGTTTCTCTTTCAGTTGTGCTTTGGAGTCTCTTGATTTAGCTCATCAACAGAATTCACCGTTGGAGAGTGAATTGTCTCACTTGGCACGTTCCCATGCTGATATGAGCAGACTGACTTATGTGTCTGAACTGGACAGTACCTTTGGTATCACAGCTGCTGACAAGAGTCTGGGGGATCACACGGTGGGTGGCACTTGAACTGTTTTTTTTTTTGTTTGTTTGTTTTGTTTTTAATAGTAAGGCTTCAAGACCTAAAAATATTAGACATATTTGACTCAGACTGGAATTTTGTCCTATTTAACTTCTTGTTATATATCTTTAGAAGAAATTCATGTGTGTATGCACTTAGGCATTTGTGTAAAATATAAGCTCATGTTGAATAAGCACTGGAGGCATAAACATTTCAATATCCGTTTTAACAGTTCTCTCCTGTCTGGAAGACATGCTTTTTTTTTTTTTTTTTTTTTTGAGAAAGGGATCTCAGACCAGGCTAGCCTCAGACTTTCTTTATAGCTCAGGCTAGCCTTGAACTATTGATCTTTCTACTTATACCTCCCAAGTGCTGGGATTATAGGCATGCATCTCCATGTCCAGCTGAAGTACATGTTTCATAGTGAAGTACACTCTATTATATAGACACTTTGGGCATTCACATGGAGTAGACTTAAAGTCTAATTGCAGGACAGTGGAGGATAGTTCAGAAAAGATTTATGGGGAGCTGGAGAGATGGTTCAGCAGTTAAGAGCACTGACTGCTCTTGCAGAGGACCCGGGTGCGATTCCTAGCACCCACATGGCAGCTAAGAACAGTCTTTAGTTCTGGGCAGAGGCAGGCAGATCTCTATGAGTTCAAGACCAGCCTGGTCTACACAGCAAGGCTACAGGGAGACTCTGTCTTTAAAAAAAAAAAAGAAAGAAAACATTTATGGAACAGATATTTAAAGTTATTTTCAGAACTACTTAAAATTAAGCAGAGAGGAAACCAAGTAACAAATGTGGAAACTGGAATCATGACATTTGCAGGGCACTGGGGCTGTTCCATCAAGCTTATCAAAATGAGTACAGTGACTTTTGCTTTTGTTTGTTTGTTTGTTTGTTTGAGACAAGGTCTTGCTGTGTTGCATAGGCTGACCTTGAACTTGGATTATCCCTCCTGCTTCAGCCTTCAAATATGTACCATCACATCACGCCGCAGTAGGTCTTATTCATGTAAAAAAGGAATTAAAGATAGAAAATATGCAGTTTTGCAGTCTTAGATGTAAAATTTGGAAGTTGTAAGGCTTTTAAAGCTGGATGTTTGACATTTTTTTTTTAATTTTATGAGTGTTAATGTATTTAGTTATGTATTATGGAAATGCACCAAATACGTACAATGTCCACAGAGACCAGAAGAGGCTGTCAGATGCCCTGGAACTGGAGTTAGGGTTGTTGCTTTTCTGCAAGAGCAACCAGTGCTCTTAATGACAGTCATCTCTATCCCGGTTTCATTTTTAAAAGCATAATCTGGGGCTGGAGAGATGGCTTAGTGGTTAAGAGAGCCGACTGTTCTTGCAGAGGACCCGGGTTTGATTCCCTGCACCCACATGGTGGCTGAGAACCATCTTTAACTCCAGTTCCAGGGGAATCTGACACCCTCTTCTGACCCCCGAGGCATTGCACGACACAGGTGCATAAACCTACATGCAGACAGTACATTCATACACATAAAAAATAAATAAAAATTTTAAAAAAGCATAATTTGAGGGGGCTGGAGAGATGGCTCAGTGGTTAAGAGCACCTACTGCTCTAGCAGAGCATCTGGGTTCAATTCCCAGCATCCCACATGGTGGCTAAGAACCATCTTTAAGCAGGGCGTGGTGGCGTAGGCCTTTAATCCCAGCACTTGGGAGGCAGAGGCAGGTGGATCTCTGTGAGTTCAAGGCCAGCCTGGTCTACAGCATAACCCAAGAGCTATATGATAGAATAAGTGGATTGAGCAATATTATATTTAGAGAGATTTGACAAGTTATCTATTATTATCATTCAGGCTAGAGACATTACATGCCTTGGTTATAGTAGTAGTTATGAAGATAAAAGGAGGTCCTAGAGACTTAACCTGGAGAAATTTGTGTGGTGCCATGTGTGTGTGTTTTGTGAATCTTGGACTTTTTAGTAAGCTGAATAGGACCATTGTGAGTATATTGCATATACCTCTTCTTCTAGTCTTCTAAGTATGCTATGTAGAGTTATTAAATAAATGATGCAATATCAGACAGTATTGTATTGGGTACATTGAGTACTAACTACCTCTTTGACTTTAGATATTGAGTCTTTTTTTAATTCGACAATTTTGTACACACATACAATGTGTTTTAATTATATCCACCCCCAATTCCTCCTACCACTGGACCTCCCCAACACCTGCCCCTCCTACCTTCATGCCCTTTTCTTTTATAACCCACTGAGTCTAATTAGTGTTACCTACATGAGCATGGGCAGCCTTCCAGTAGTGATATCCCCAAAGAGAAATGACTCCTTTAGCAGCTATCATTTGCCAATAGCACCTCAGATAGGGGTGCAACTTCTTGAGCCCCTCCCCCATCCATGCTGGAATTATGAATACAGTGGGCGTGTCACATCCAGATGACTATGTTTCACAGAATTCCCTCCATTCTCCAGCTCTTACATTCTTTCCACCTCACTCATCCATAATTTTCCCTGAGCCTTACAGGGTTGATGAAGAGATCCCGTCCATGGCTGAGCCTTACAGGGTTGATGTAGAGATCCCATCCATGGCTGAGCCTTACAGAATTGATGGAGATCCCGTCCATGGCTGAGCCTTACAGGGTTGATGTAGAGATCCCGTCCATGGCTGAGCCTTACAGGGTTGAGGTAGAGATCCCGTCCATGGCTGAGCCTTACAGGGTTGATGTAGAGATCCCATCCATGGCTGAGCACTCATCAGTCACTTATTTTCAGCACTTTCATAACTTTGGCCAGTTAGGAATTTCTACATTGACTGCCATCCATTTCTTTTTTTATTTTTTTTTATTTATTTTTTTGTGTATGAATGTACTGCCTGCACGTAGGTTTGTGCACCCGTGTCGTGCAATGCTGAGGAGGTCAGAAGAGGGTCTGAGATTCCCCTGGAACTGGAGTTCTCCTAGAATCGGAGTTACAGACGGTTCTTAGCCGCCATGTGGGTGCTGGGGATCGAACCTGGTTCCTCTGCAAGAGCAGTCGGTGCTCTTAACCGCTAGGCTATCTTTCTAGCCTGACTGCTGTCCACTTCTAAAAGAATCTTCTCTGACCAAGGTCAGCAGCACTAATATACATGTATAAACAAATATTTAGAAGACACTATGACAGCATGTCCATTAGCAAAATAACAGTACTAGGTTCCCCCCTAGAGCTTATGACCTCCTTAGCCATGGGCTTTTGACCAGGTTTACAGAACCAGGCATGAGTTCCTTCCTGTGGAACAGACCTCACATCCAATCAGAAAACTGTTGATTACCCTTGTAAGAGTCATGCCACTATTATGCCAGTGAGCACATCTCTCCTGTAGGTCAGTATTGTAGCATGCAGCATTCACCACTGAATAAGTCCACTGATGACTTTTCTTTACCAATGACCTGCATAGCACCTTTCAATGCCATGAAAGCTAGACAGCAGGGAGGAAGTTTCTAGTCAGTTCTAGCTTGATTTCTCTATACCCTGCCAACCATACTGTGTTGTATCTTCAGAAGTAGTCTTTACTGTCTACCTACTATCTAGTTATGATGGCCAGCCAAGAGCAATGGCAACAGCTCGTGTTATTTGGGGGTTTCTGGGGACTGCCTGCCTGACCTGTAACTCATAGGAAGGTACCCATACCTGAGATTAAGATTTTAGGGGAGGGCTGGAGAGATGGTCTAGTGGTTAAGAGTGGCGACTGCTCTTACAGAGGACCCGGGTTCGATCCCCAGCACCCACATGGCGGCTGAGAACCGTCTGTGACTCCAATTCCAGGAGAACTCCAGTTCCAGGGGAATCCGACACCCTCTTCTGACCTCCGCTGCATTGCACGACACGGGTGCACAAACCTGCATGCAGACAGTACATTCATACACATACAGAAATAAATTAAAAAAAAAAATTAAAAAAAGGATTTTAGGGGAGGAGCTGGGGATGAAAAGTTCCTCGAAATGGGGGTTTCTGTCTACATTGGTTGAAAACAAAATCTATGTCTTCTAGGGGAAGCGTTGTCCACCCATGCAGGGCACCTTCAGGCAGACTCTTCTTTTCTTGGTCTTTTTGAGACAGAGTCTCCCTGTAGTCCCAGCTGGCCTAGACTCCCTGTGGAGAGCAGGCTGGCCTCAATCTCACAGAGATCTACCTGTTGCTGCCTCCTGAGTGCTGAGATTAAAGGTATGCACCACCATGCACAGCTTCAAACTCATCTGTCTGAGTGTTTTGCCTCACTCACATCACATGCATGCCTGATACCCACAAAGGCCAGAAGATGTGAGATCCCCTGCTTCTGGGGTAACAGACAGTGTTAGCCACTATGTGTGTATTGGGATCTGAACCCAGGTGCTCTGCAAGAGCACCTAGTGCTCTTAAACGCTGAGCTACCTCTCTAGCCCCAGCCCATCCTATTTCTAAATTATATTTTAAAATTAGTTTGCAAAAAGTGGTTTCCATAAGGCTTTTTCTTTTTTTTTTAATTTTATTTATTTATTTATTTATTTATTTATTTATTTATTTATTTATATGAATGTACTGTCTGCATGTAGTTTGTACACCCGTGTCGTGCAGTGTCTCGGAGGTCAGAAGAAGGTGTCGGATTCCCCTGGAACTGGAGTTCTCCTGGAATTGGAGTTACAGACGGTTCTCAGCCACCATGTGGGTGCTGGGGATCGAACCCGGGTCCTCTGCAAGAGCGTCGGTGCTCTTAACCGCTAGGCTATCTCTCCAGCCCCACATCCTTAATTTTAATGAACCCATGTCTTTGCTCTATATTTTCTTGGCACAGTTTTTAATGTGGAGTGATGGAGCTTGTCAGCCTCTCTGCTACCTACTCAGATTACTTGCCCTCCCTAGGTTTGTTTCTTCACCTGTGTGAAGACATGATGTGAATCAGGACTTATCGCCTCATAATCTAACTCTGGGGACATATTTTTTGTTACTATTAGTAACTGACCAATAATCTAGTCTCTGTGTTTTGTATCTTTGTTTTTAAAGTTTTAATTTAGGAGAAACTTCTAAGGCAACCATAAATAATCAGAGCTAAATATATTTTTGTGTGTTAATTCTGGACTATTCATCTTACGTAGCTGTATCTTTTACCCTTGGGCATACATTATAAAGAAATAAAAAAGAAATTGGAAGCTGGGTGTGGTGGTGCACGCCTTTAATCCTAGCAATTGGGAGGCAGAAGCAAGCAGATCTCTGTGAGAGTTCAGGGCCAGCCTGGTCTACAGAGTGAGCTCCAGGCCAGCTGGGACTAAAGGGAGACCCTGTCTCAAAAATACCAAAAAAAAAAAAAAAGAAATTGGAGAGGCTTAGTATTGGTGCATACCATTTATTTTCCTTCTGTTATAAGTCTTTATAAAACAATGGATGCAGTTTTTGTGTGTAAGCCTTTATTTCATAGCTGCAAAGCTAATTTCCTTTGTGTATACCAGCTGTGTTTTGAGAAGAATGTCATGTAGTTCTCATGTTACTTGAAGTTTATATCAGCATTATTTAAATCTGTTATATTCAGTTTATCTCTGGGTTATTTAAAAATCAAATTTTTCACACTTAGAGTGATATCGCCAATGAATCAAGCACCACAATTGTTCAAGTCATATCAGCTCCACCAGAGGAACAAGCTTTGGAGAAGCCAAGAGAAAAAGTTCCAGGTCAAAGTATAGAGAAAGGGACATTGTCATGTATTACCCGGATTAAGTCGGATTTAGAACAAGTGACTGAAACTGCTTCTCTGAGTGGCAGACATGAAGATGGAGGACCCAACTTTACATCAAGTCAAGATCTTTCTCCCAAAAGTGGAGAACCCTTGCAAGGCTGTAAGGTTGATCTGAAATCTGACTGCAGTGAACAAGACCTTATGGGCCAGGCTCTGCTGAGCAAACAGGGTCTGAGCCACTGGACCGAGTCAGCCACTCCACACATCCCTGTGCTGAACCTGAAGATTGTGGGTCAAGGTCAAGGATTAACATATGATGGCCCATCACCTGCTAGCAATGAATCTAGTGGCCATATTCCTAATCAGACCACCTCTGGAAATCAGCACAATTCTGCTCCAAGCATCTTAGTTCATGCTTCTGTTGATAAGATGCAGAGCAAACCTGCCGTGTGTCCTGCACTCAGTACTGGACATTCTCTCCACCCAGCTCCTGTGGCTCAGCAATATTTGGGGACAGTCCCTTCATCTGGGAATGTCACTTTGCCACAGTGCCATGCAGCCTTGCATGTCTGTGGGATCTCAGGAGGTTCTTACCCTCCTGTTGCAGGAGACCATATGGCTTTGGGGATGTGTTTAGGATCAAATCTTGGCTCTGGATTGGTGGGTCCCTCTTCCTCTTCCCATTATAACCCATGTTCTACTGCCCTACACCAGAACCTGCTGAGTACAGCAAAACCTTTTCCTATGCAGCCTGTTGGTGCAAACTGTGAAACTGAACCATGGGACTCAGGAATGATATCTGGATTTGGTAAGATACATTTCTTCTACTGTTGCTTTGTTGCTGTTTAAAGGTTGAATTTTCTCAAATGGGACCAGAAAACTAGTTTGTTTCAAATAAATGCTTGTTGAAATGTCTTTAATTTTTAAAAATTTTTTATGGTTTATTTTTATTTATGTGAATGTGGTGTATGCACATGTGTGTAAGTGTCCATGCAAAATAGAAAAAGCATGCTCTGGAGCTGCAGTTATAGGCAGTTGTGAGCTGCCTGATGTGGGTGCTGGAATCTGAATTTAGGTCCTCTTGATTGAGTAGCAAGTATGCTTAACTGCTGAGCCATCTCTCCAGCACCCTGTTATTTTAAGATAGGGTTTCATCTATTCCATGCTGTACTCAAACATGTTTTGTGAAGCCAGGCACTATACACATAGCCCACATGAGTGTGGCCTGTTTGTTTACTGTAAGTTTGTAAAGGTTAAAGAGAGTGCTGTAAAGACCTTCTGTGGCCAAACACACCTGCGAAGTAAAACCTCTCTACAAAGCTTTGTTTGTTTTTGAGACAGGGTCCCCTTGTAGCCCCAGGTGACCTGGAACTTGCTTTGCAGACTAGGCTGGCCTTGATCTCAGATCTGCCTGCCTCTGTTGAGTGTTGGGATAAAAGGCGTGCGTTTCCACACTTGCCTCTATAGTTTCTTTTTATGGGAGCCAGAGGCTTATAACGGGAGAGAAAAAGGACACAGTGGAAATAACATCAAAGACTTGATAGCTATTTCGAGTTTGATGAGCTTTAATTGTGCTGTGTTTGTTTTTCCTTGAACTGGATAGAAGTATCAAAAGTTGTTGAGGTCTTTCACTGAGACTTACAGAATGTCAAGGATCCTTATGAATCTGGGACATTTATCCTATATGTTTGGGGTATAATTAAGCAATCTTATGTAATAATTTCCTTTTAACCAATAGTGCTTCTAATCAGATGTTTGATATAACTTGCATTTTCACTTATTCTTGTGCAGGGAATGCCAGAGTACCTGAGGAACTGAAGTTTCCTAATGCTTGCTGTGTAGGTATTGCTTCACAGACTCTGCTTAGTGTCCTCAATCCAACTGACCGTTGGCTACAAGTCAGCATTAGGGTTCTCAGAGCTAGCATGAATGGTGAAAAGGTAAGATTCTTGTGTTTTTCTCTTTGGACTTAATAGTTTATTTTGATGAATTGTTTGACTTAGTTTTTCTTTCTTTCTTTCTTATTTATTTATTTATTTTTTGAGATGGTTTCCCTGTAGCCCCAGCTTTCCTGGCACTCACCATATAGACCAGGCTGGCCTTGAACTCACAGAGATCTGCCTGCCTCTGCCTCTCAGCGCTGGGATTAAAGGTATGTGGCACCATGCCCAACTTTTTCTCCCTTAAAAAAAATACAATATTTTTATTGTTTGAGAATTTCATACATGCATTCCATGTACTTTTATCCAAATTCGTCCTCCCCATTCTTCCCTCTAATGCTTTTTGGATTTAGCCTCCACTCTCCTTTATTCCATTTTTACTGATTAAATTTATTCTTTGACAATTTCATACATGTATATTATGCATTCTAATCACTCTCACCCATAAATTCTATCTCCCCCTCCTCCCTGCCATCCCTGTTACTCCTCTCCCCAAGCGCCTTTCTCACATTCATACCTTTTTCTTTTGTGTGTGATCCACTGATCTAACCAGGACTGTCTGCATGACTGTGGGCTTAGAACTATCCATTAGAGTCTGGTGGGCTTATGGTTGAATGTACACAACTGAAAGTAATTACTGTCCCTCTTCCAGATTCATGAGTAGCCTAAATAGTTCAGCAGGGACTGGTAGGCCCCATGAGCTCCTCTCCAGCCTGTGATTGGCTATTGGTAGGCCCCATGCAGGCAACCATAGCTGCTGTGAAATGTTCACAGTGGCTGGGTTATGCCCTGAGGTTAGCATTTTTCAGCCTTTCTTCTTCCTGTTTAACATTCTTTTTGTTCCCTCTTCCACAATATTCCCTGAGCCTTAGAGGAATTGGTATCAATGTCCTATTTATGGCTGAGCACTCAACCATCTCTTATTCTCAGCACCTTGAGCAGCTCTGTTTGCATTCACCATTATTCCCTGCAAAGAGAACTACTCTGATTAAAGGTCAGAGTGGCCTTTGCTTTGAGGCATAAACATAAATATTTAGAATGTAGTTTGGTGTCATGTCACTTTATCTAGTGCGTTCTTCCCTGGGGCCTAGGACTTCCCCAACCATAGGTTTTGATATGGTTTCCATACCAGGTATGAATTCTTTCCTGGTGAGTGGGCTTCAGGTCTGATCTGGGAGGGCTTTGTTACCCTAACAGTTAGCTGTACCACTGTTGAACAGGCTTCAGGTCTGATCTGGAAGGGCTTTGTCACCCTAACAGTTAGCTGTACCACTGTTGAACAGGCTTCAGGTCTGATCTGGAAGGGCTTTGTCACCATAACAGCTGTGCCACTGTTCCAAGTGCTAGGGTTATTGGCACGCACCACCATGGCTGGCTTTTTGACTTCCCAGTTTCTGTCTGTCATATTTGTGTTGTTCTTTCACATGAACACACACTCTCTCAAATGAGATCTTTTTGAAAATTTATTTTGAATGCTGGGCATATACAGAACCATTACATACAGAAGACATGCACATTTTTGTACTTCATTCATAGTGTGTGTTTGTTGTAAGGCGGGGTCTTATGTAACCTAGGCTAGCTTGAATTCTCTGTATAGCCAAAGGTGACCTTAAACTCTTTATTTTTAAGATTTATTTTCATTATTATTATTATTATTGGTCTTTTCGAGACAGGGTCTCCCTGTAACCCCAGCTCTCCTGGAACTCCCTCTGAAGATCAGGCTGGCCTTGAACTCACAAAGATCCGCCTGCCTCTGCCTCCCAAGTGCTAGGATTAAAGGCATGCGCCACCACGCCCGGCTTTCACTATTATTATTATTATTATTATTATTATTTTGTCTTTTTCAGACAGGGTATCTCTTTGGTCCCAGCTGGCCTGGAGCTCGCACTGTAGGCCAAGCTGGCCTTGAACTTACAGAGATCCACCTGCCTCTCCCTCTCGAGTGCTGGGATTAAAGGCATGCACTACCAAGCCCAGCACTAAAGATGGTTCTTAGCCACCATGTGGGTGCTGGGAATCAAACCTGGGTCCTCTGCAAGAGCAGTCAGTGCTCTTAACTGCTGAGCCATCTCTCCAGCCCCTACTTTCATCTTTTGTATACATATATGGGCATTTTGCCTGCATATATGAAGTTGCATGCACCACTTTGTGCACCACTTGTGTACAGTGCCCATGGAAGCCAAAAAGGCCATCTGATCCTCTTGAACTGGATTTACAAATGCTAGTTAGCCTCTCTGTGGGTACTTAGAACCAAACCTAGGTCCTCTGCAAGTGTAGCCAGTGCTCTTAACCACTGAGCCATCTCTCTAGCCCCTGACCTTAAACTCTTGATCCTCTCCTCTCTCCCTCCAAAGTTCTGTGATTAACATAGGCACGTGCCTTTAATCCTAGCACTTGGGAGGCAGAGGCAGGCGGATCTTTGTGAGTTCAAGGCCAGCCTGGTCTACAGAGCGAGTTCCAGGACAGCTGGGGCCACAGGGAGACCCTGTCTCAAAAAGACAAAAAAAAAAAAAAAAA
>VZQC01007895.1:1059435-1098898 GCA_009823505.1 Rhizomys pruinosus
TGACACCCTCTTCTGACCTCCGTGGCACTGCACGACATGGGTGCACAAACCTACATGCAGACAGTACATTTATACACAAAAATAAATAAATAAAATAAATAAATAATTAAAAAAATTAAAATAAAAAGTCTTTTTTTTTTTTATTTCTGTATGTGTATGAATGTACTGTCTGCATGTAGGTCTGTGCACCCATGTCGTGCAATGCCGCGGAGGTCAGAAGAGGGTCTCAGATTCCCCCGGAACTGGAGTTCTCCTGGAATTGGAGTTTCAGACGGTTCTCAGCCGCCGTGTGGGTGCTGGGGATCGAACCCGGGTCCTCCGCAAGAGCAGTTGGCACTCTCAACCGCTAGGCCATCTCTCCAGCCCCAATAAAAAGTCTTAAAAGGAGAAGAACTAAGTTATTTATTTGTGCCTTGTCTTTATTCAGTAAGGGGAATATTACTAATTTATCTGATCATTTTCTTACATGATTATTTTGAAATCTGTAGAAATAACAGCTTTAATGGATAGCAAGAATATCTCACACAGTCAGCTGCAGCTGCTATCATAGACAGTAAATCTTTGTTCATGTAATAATCTTCCATTCCTCTTGTGAGTGGGGAGGATGAGAAATAGGGTCAGTAGCTTCTGCTGGGACATACCTGGGCTTTGGGACTGTTATTTGCTATACGGCATTGGTGGATGATTTAATTTCCATTTTCCTCTGAATATCTTTACATATGGTAAAAAGAGATTGTCTCTGTCTCATGAGATTTGACTCTGGCAAAAACAACTCGATAGAAAAAGTGTTTACTCTTGTTCATAGTTCAAGGGTATGTAGTCCGTACGACAGTGAGGTCAAGACAGCAGGAGCTCGAAGCAGCTGGCCACATCGTGTCCATAACCGGCAAGCAGAAGGATTGGCTGCGTGTTGCTGCTCAGCCCTCTTTCCCTATTTAACCTAGTCCTGGATCCCAGGCAGAGAATGGCAGCCACCACGGGTGGCTTCAGATTGGGCAATAAAGCTAATTCCCCCACAGGCATGTCTAGAGGCCCATCTCCCAAGTGACTGTGACTTGTAGTTGGTAGTTATTAACTGTCCCATTTCTACTGTCTCTTATTTTCCTCATTTTTCTGTCTGCTATCAGATCATTAGGTTAGATGAGAAATAATTGGATGAAAGGATTGTAGGTAGAAGGTAAGCTTTACCTTTGTACCTCAGGATATTATATAGACGTAGAAAACATAACTTAGACAGATTTCTGGGACTGGGAAGGACTTCTGTGTTCAGTGTTTTTTTTTTTTTTTTTGGTCTTTTTGAGAGTAAAAGGTCTCCCTTTAGTCCCAGCTGTCCTGGAACTTGCTTTGTAGACCAGGCTGGCCTTGAGCTCACAGAGATCCATGTGCCTCTGCCTCCTGAGCGCTGGGATTAAAGGCATGCACCACCACGCCTGGCCTTTTTTTTTTTTAAATAGAAAAGTGAAGGCATAGGTAAATATGTTCACTTTTAAGTTGGCTAGGAATGGACACAGCCCTTATAGAATTAATATTGTAATTTTTGTCGGGGGAGGGCATGCACAGGTGCAGAGGTCAGAGGGCAGCTTATGAGAGTAGTTTTTCTACCATGTGAGTTCCAGGAGTGAGACTCACAAGCTTGGCAGCAAGTATCTTTGCCTGCTAAATTATCTCACCAGTCCTCAAAAAGCCTTTTTAAAATTTATTTATTTTTTTTTTTGTATTTGTATGAATGTACTGTCTGCATGTAGGTTTGTGCACCCGTGTCGTGCAATGCCGCGGAGGTCAGAAGAGGGTGTTGGATTCCCCTGGAACTGGAGTTAAAGACGGTTCTCAGCTGCCATGTGGGTGCTGGGGATCAAACCCGGGTCCTCTGCAAGAGCAGTTGTTGCTCTTAACTGCTACGCCATCTCTTCATCCCCTAAAAAACCCTTTTAGCTAATTATGCCTTTGAAATAATTATAAGATTTAGGTTTTTTATTTGTTTGTTTTCTGAGACAGGGTCTCATTATATAACCCTAGCTGGCCTGGAACTGGCTTTGTAGACCAGGCAGTCTCAAATTCATAGAGTTTATCTCTACTTCCTGGGTTGCACCAGAGAGGCTTTTGGATCCCCTGGAACTGGAGTCAAGGATGGGTGTTAGCCACCATGTGGGTATTAGGAATGGAACCTGGATCCTCTGGAAGAGCAGTTTCCAGCCCTAGATTTGGGTATTTTTGAATAGGTAATAAATGTTTAGGTTTTATAAGTTTGAGTGATTGGGAAAAGGAATCTTAAACTAGATGATTAGCATTGATTTTCAAGGTAAAAACATTTCTAACAAAATATTTTATTCTTAATTTATAGGTTGATCTTTCAACATATCCTTGTTTAGTTTTCAAGAGCAAAGTTGTCGTAAGACCTCATGCTACAGAAGAAATAAAAATACTTTTTATACCGTCAAGTTCTGGGATTTTCAGATGCATGTTCAGTGTTGCTTCTTGGCCATTTTCAGCAGATGCTGAGACAGTAGTGCAAGCAGAAGCGTTGGGAAGCAGGGTTGTTCTCACTGCTATTGCCGAGACCCCAGTTATCGAGGTAACTATTTGTAAATGAGTGCTTATCATTTTATTTATTTTATTAAATTTTATGTGTGTGGATGAATGTTTCGTCTGCATATATATAAGTGCAGCTTTGCAGGCAATGCCTGCAGAGGTCAGAAGAGGGCGTTGGATCCCCGGAACTGGATCGAGTTACAGATGTTTGTTAACCTCCATGTGGGTGCTGGGAATTGAATCTGGGTCTTCTGCAAGAATAGCCAGTGCTCGGGGACTGGAGAGATGGCCTAGCGGTTAAGAGCACCGACCGCTCTTGCAGAGGACCCGGGTTCGATCCCCAGCACCCACATGGTGGCTGAGAACCGTCTGTAACTCCAATTCCAGGAGAACTCCAGTTCCAGGGGATTCTGAGACCCTCTTCTGACCTCCGCGGCATTGCACGACACGGGTGCACAGACCTACACGCAAAACAGTACATTCATACACATAAATAAATAAAATTAAAAAAAAAAAAAGAATAGCCAGTGCTCTTAATGGCAGAGCCATCTCTCCAATCCTGTTGTTTTTTTTTAATACATTTTTTCAAATTTTTGTTTTGTGTGTATGTGTGTTTTACTTACATGTTAATAAGTACACCTGTGCATGCAGTTCCCACAAAGGCTAGAAGAGGGTGTCAGAGCCTGTGGAATAGGAGTTATAGTTGATTGTTAGCTGTCATATGATGCTCAAAATAGAACCTAGGTCCTTTGGAAGAGCAGGCAGTGCTCTTAACTGCTGAGCCATTTCTCCAGCCTCTCTAGCCCCTTTCTTGTCATTTTAATGAAGCTGGCTGTTTGACTTTAGAAGTAGTATTTGGGATTTTCTGCATATGAGTATTTGCATGTATGAGTGTTTGCCTTCATGTATGTATGTATGTATGTATGTGCGTACGTATGTATGTATACCATGTGCATGTCTGGTATCCTTGGAGGTCAGAAGAGGGAGTTGGACCCCTGGGAACTGAAGCTTCAGATAATTGTGAGCCACCCTGTGAGTGCTGGGAACCAAACCTGGGTCCTCTGCAAGAGCAGCAAGTTCTCATAATCACTGGGCCACGTTATCAGAATTCTTTAATGTCTTCTTATTCCAAGATTTGAAATTACTGTTTTTTTTTTATCAGAAGCTATAAATATACTTACTAAGATATTTATAAAGTATAACATTAAACCCTATTTTCTGATGATTTCTCTTATAGAACTAGATACTTAGGAAAGTTCCAGTGATTCATTTCTTCTTCCTCCTCCTTTCTTTTCTCTCTCTCTCTCTCTCTCTCTCTCTCTCTCTCTCTCTCCACACATTGGGATAATAAGCAATCTTTAGATGATGTGCCTGTTCAGGACAGTGGCTCTTGGTTAATTTCTCTTTTATCATTCAGTTTGACAAAGCCACTGCTGTGAAATACAGTTTACAGCTGGGGCTTAGTGAGTCAAGGTTCATGCAGCCTCCCCAGGATGTGGAGGAGAATCACTAGGATTTCCCATAGTGTCAATTTCCTAGGGGAATTCATTCAGCAGTTCATTTTCTAGGGAGAGAGGAGGATGTAGAGCTTGTAGATGTTCTCATGTACTTCATCAGTTGGCTGTGCTTGCCATTTTCTAGGTCTTGGTTTTTAACTTTAATACTATTGATTTTTTCTAGGGGTTAGGTCCTGTGTTGGGCACTGTAGAATGTTCAGTTTTTCCCTTGGCCTGTATCCATTAGAACCAGGACATGACCTTTTCCTAGTTGTAACAACAAAAAATGTCTCCAGACATATGATTTTCTCCTGTTAAAGGACTACTGAGAATGAATGTAGTTTTCTGCATGTCAGTACATGCCACTGTGTAAGGCTTTGGAACCTGCCCTTGAAGTAGCTTATACTTTGTAGCAGATATGAAAACTCAGGACTGCATAATACTTCATGTTGCCATGTCATGAGTGACTCATATTAGTGATACTTCACAACATAATGGGACATTAGATCCCATATTGAAATACTGATGCCTGTATCTGAGCTTTGAGTTTAAAAGACAAGTTTGAGAGGGGCTGGAGAGATGGCTCAGCGGTAAGAGCACCGACTGCTCTTGCAGAGGACCCAGGTTCAATTCCCAGCACCCACATAGCTACTAAGAACCGTCTTTAACTCCAGTTCCAGGGGAATCTGACGCCCTCTTCTCACCTCCTCAGCATTGCATGACACAGGTGCCCCAACCTACGTGCACACAGTACACCACACAGTACAATCGAACACATAAAAAAAAAAAACAACAAACCAAGCTGGGCGTGGTGGTGCACGCCTTTAATCCTAGCACTTGGGAGGCAGAGGCAGGCGGATTTTTGTGAGTTCAGGGCCAGCCTGGTCTACAGAGTAAGTTCTAGGACAGCTGGAGCTACAGGGAGACTCTGTCTCAAAAAGACAAAAAAAAAAAAAAAAAAAAAACCAAAAAACCAAAAAGACAAGTTTGAGAAGCATTATAGTACAGTAGTATAAGATGTAGTAAGTTCAGTGTGAACCAGGCCAGGTAGCATTGTCTTCTTAGAGGAGGAACTGGGCCATTCTTTTTTTTTTTTTTTTTTTTTGGTTTGTCTTTTTTGAGACAGGGTCTCCCTGTAGCACCAGCTGGCCTGGAACTCACTCTGTAGACCAGGCTGGCCTTGAACTCAGAGATCTGCCTGCATCTGCCTCCTGAGTGCTGGGATTAAAGGCATGTACCACCACGCCAGGCTTAAAGACGGTTCTTAGCCGTCCTGTGGGTGCTGGGAAAAGAACCCAGGTCCATTCTTTTTATCTCTTTTGTCTAAAGTCTGTTTTAACTGGTGCTAATATTTCTATGTTATCCTTTTTTTGTGTGTTTACTGACTTTAATCTCTTTAATGTCTTTTTATTGTAAGATCTCTTAAAAGTACAGCCAAAGGTGGATCTTTGAGTTCAAGGCCAGTGTGGTCTACATAGTGAGTTCTAGGCCAGCTGAGGCTAAAGGGAGACCCTGTCTCAAAAACTATGCCCCCACCAAAAAAAGTATAGCCAACATGTTACTTTCTTTCCTTGTGTCTTGGTTATGCTAGAGGGCATGTTGCAAGAAGGCAGAAATACAAGAAGGTACGAAGGCCTCCTGTCTCAGCTGGAGCTCTGTCTGCTGTGCTCTAGCGTCAGGCTCTCATGTCCTTAGACTCCGTCCATATGTACTCACCCTGCTACCTAGTGTTCTTGACCTTCGGAACAGGGTTTCTCTAGGTTTTCTTTTCTCTCCTCCTCCTCCTCTTCTTCCTCCTCCCTCCTCCCTCCTCCCTCCTCCTCCCTCCTTCTCCTTCCTCCTCCCTATTATTATTATATTGTTATTATTAGTCTTCACTATGTAGACCAGGTTGGCCTTGAACTCTCAAGAGATCTACCTCCCTCTGCCTCCTGAATGCTGAGTCTCTAGGTTTCATTTATAGAAAAGGTACTTTGGGGCTGCAGAGATTGCCTAGCGGTGAAGAGCACCGACTGCTCTTGCAGAGGACCTGGGTTCGATCCCCGGCACCCACATGGCAGCTGAGAACCGTCTTTAACTCCAGTTCCAGGGGAATCCAATACCCTCTTCTGACCTCTGCAGCATTGCAGGACATGGGTGCACAAACCTACATGCGGACAGTACATTCATACAACATAAAAAATAAGTAAAATTTAAAAAAAAAATAAAGAAAAAGCACTTTGGATTTCAGGATATTATGCATGGAGTTTATGTTCCATTCCAGCCTGGCTCTGCCCTTTGGAGAGCATCAAAGCTCAGTGACTGGGAGGTTAATCTGTACCCTGACTACCATGGGACCATCGTGAAAGTCATCTCCTACTTGCTGATCTCCCTTTGATTTCCTTAACTACCAAACCAAACCAAACCAAACAAAACCATGCATTTTAAATGTACAGAATTTCACATGAGGGTCTGTTAAGTTTCTCTCCATTCGTTAAAGATATCCCTGTCTGAAGCCAGGTGTTGTGGCTTATGCTTTTAATCCCAGCATTCAAGAGGCAGAGGCAGGCAGATCTCTGTGAGTTCACAGCCAGCTTGATCTACATAGGGCGTTTCAGGCCAGCTGGGGCTACAAGGAGACCCTGACTCAAAAAGATTCCCCCTACCCCCAAAAAGATATACTTGTCTGTCATATAGTAGGCACTTATTTAAACTTTTTAAAATTTTATTTATTTTTATGTGTATGAATGTGCTGTCTGCATGTAAGTTCGTGCACCTGTGTTGTGCAGTGCAGCGGAGGTCAGAAGAGGGTGTCGGATTCCCCTGGAACTGGAGTTAAAGACAGTTCTCAGCCTCCATGTGGGTGCTGGGGATCAAACCTGGGTCCTCTGCAAGAGCAGTCAGCACTCTTAACTGCTAGGCCATCTCTCCAGACCCTAAACTTTTAATATGTCTTTCTTTTTTGAGACAAGAGTCTTACTATGTAGCCCCAACTGGCCTGGAATTTGCTATGTGGACCAGCTGAGACTGACCTTGATCTCACAGTGATCTGCCTGTCTCTGCCTCCTGAGTGCTGGGACTAAAGGGCATGTGCCCCTATACCCAGCTTTCTATGTCTATTTTTACATTTAATTTTAATTTTATGTCTTCATAAAATTTAATTATGTGTTTGGCTTCCATGTTTGTGAGTATCCCCATGCATGCAATGTGTATGGAGGCCAGAGAGAGCATCCAGACCCCTGGAACTGGAGTTACCAGTCGTTAGCTGCCATGGGGTGCTGGGAACCAAACTTCGGTCTTCTGCAAGAGCAGCCAGGGCTCTTAACCGCTGACTCATCTCTCCAGTCCCTTACAAGTCCATTTTTTACATGATTTTAAATTCTCTTAGTGTATCAGACTGAATCTGAAATATACCAGCATCTTTATGGTAGTTGTGAAAGAACTAAGAACTTAGTATTCTAATGATAGAACAAGTTCAGTGTGGATCTTTGTTTTACAAAATTGTTGTTTTCATCTTAAGATTAATGATTTCAAAGTAGTAGCAACAACTTTGCTTTATTCTACAGAGTATTTGGCTACATGGACCACCTCAAAAGAAGACTTTTAGTTTTATAGAAAATAAAATTTAATTAATATTGAGAAAGACTAAGAGATGAAAAGCATGTTTGGCAGAATGCATGAGCTCTGGTGGAGTGGGGGAATGGGCGGGAACACGGGTCTAGATTTGTTAAAAATAAATAAATAAATAAATTTATGTAAAAAAAGAAAAGAAAATTTAAAATAGAATGAGAAGCTGGGCATGGTGGTTCCATGCCTTTAATCCCAGCACCTGGGAGGCAGAACCAGGGGGATCTCTGTGAGTTTGAGGCCAGCCTGGTCTACATATTGCATACCAGGCCATCTAGAACTACATAATGGACCCTGTCTCAGAAAAAAGAAAACTTAGGTCTAAGTTTACCTGTAGTGCTGACTCTTAACTCGTGGCTTAAAGAAGCAGTTTTACACAAACTATTTATAAAGGTCTAAGTATACCTATAATGCTGACTCTTAATTCGTGGCTTAAAGAAGCAGTTTTACACAAACTATTTATTAATAGATTGCTTTTTTGAAGTCAATCCTTTTTTCTCCACTTAGGTAGAAACAGAAAAGAAAGGTGTTCTTGATTTTGGTGATTTGACTTATGAAGGCTGGAAAGCTCTCCCACTGAAATTAATAAATAGGACACATGCTACTGTGCCAATCAGGCTGATTATTAATGGTGTAAGTACTAACCTAGAATAAGAGACTACCTACAGAATATGTTGATCTCAACTTGTAGGCAATGCTAATATTATTGGTTATTTTTCCTTATGAAATTAAATTATGTTGTTAAAGGACGTGTTAACAAATTTAATGTTGTAACACTATGACTTGGTTGAAATTGGTTCTTCTGTTTGTAAACAGAATGCTTTAGCCTGGCGTTGCTTCACATTCTCTAAGGAGCCCATCCATGCTTCTCTGAGAGGGGCTCCTTATGCTGATGGGATTGCTCAGTTTGTGGCCCCCTCTGTAGTCAGCCATGTGATGCCTGCCAGTCAGGATGGCCAGGTAAGCTGGGCCAGTAAAGTAACTGGCTTAGAATTAAAGAGGACATTTACAAACTGCTTTTATCACATTGAGATTTCAATCTTAATAGCAGCATACATTAAAAAATTTGTTTTTCATTTCATAGGATCCAGAATTTCTGATAATTTGGGTTCTTTTCCATAGTCCAAAGAAAATCATCCCTTCTTCAGGTATCATTTATATTCTGTGGGAATTACCCTACTCTTTAAATTACAGATTTAAATTACTTTATTGTTAATTACAATATAATATTTAGGGTAATTTGTCAATAATTTTATCTTGTTTGGAAAATGGGACAGGTTTGGGAAATGCCATGATATTTTGGGTCAAATCTAAGCAAGTTCCCATTTTTTTTACTTTTGTCTTTCCAGTCATTTCTATTCCTCTTTTAATTGTTTTAAAAGTCTTAGTGAATTTAAAATTTGTTTATTCTTATTGTGTGCATCTGTGTGCATGCATTTGGAGGTCATAGGACAATGTATGAAGTTGGTTCTCTTCTTCCAACTTTATATTGGTTCTAGGGTCTTCAGAAAAAAAAGCTACATGGCAGGCTTCCTTACCCACTAAGCCATCACTGGACCCTGAGTTTTCTTTGACATCCTAATATCACATTCTCTTGGACTGCTAGTGAAGCTTGGGATTACATATGTCTTGTTTTCTGAACTAAAAGTGTCAACTTACATAGAAATTCTAGGCTCACCAGAAGAGTTCCTGGGTAGAGTGGATATAGAAGTTGACAGCCCGAACCCTACTCCAGTTCTTAGAAGTGTGGGCCTGCAAGCAAGAGCAGGAATAGCTAGGATTCATGCTCCCAGGCACTTGCAGGTACCTTCATCATTCGCTGTTATTCTTTTGTGTTCAGGTTAATTTAATTTAATTTAATTGTGACGATTTTTAAATGCATGTTTGCCCTACCCTCTAGACTGTGCATTTATTGGCCAGCATAAATTCCTCAACAAAGCAGCACTTGCCTTTGAAAAATGCTGGGAATATCGAAGTTTATTTAGATATCAAGGTAAGAATTTCTCTGAGAGTTTTGTGGTCTGCGTCCCTCACCTTCTGATGGCTGTTCTGCTGCCAACCCTGGACAATACTATAAAGATTTAAACTAAATCACCAAGAGAGGTGTAAAACTTGGGGTCACGCTAGCCTGAAATACATGCTGTGGTGAATGAATACTTTGAAAAAAAGCACCAGGTTCTCAAATAGTTCCTTAAAAGTTTTTTTTTTTTTTGGTCTTTTCGAGACAGGGTCTCCCTGCAGTCCCAGCTGTCCTGGAACTCACTCTGTAGACCAGGCTGGCCTTGAACTCACAAAGATCCGCCTGTCTCTGCCTCCCGAGTGTTAGGATTAAAGGCGTGCGCCACCACGCCCGGCATCCTTAAAAGTTTATGTGTCATCTCTGGCTACGTAAAATTGGAGAAAGAGTAGTTTGCATATGTAGGTTTTATTTCTGAGATCCCTGGGAAGAGAGAGTAGTAGTGATCAGGAATTGGAGATGGGATGGGAGTTAAGTTTGAAGTGGAGGAGGTTGGGAAAAATATCCTTTTAAAGAGGAGTAAGACAAGTTGGGATGCTGATAAGAAGAAAGAACATACAAAAATCCTAGTTAATGAGAAAGGCACATAAGACAAGAAAACCTGTGGGAGAGCTGTATTCAGTTATGTTAAAATTATGTCATTACATAGGTCGCAGAAAAAGGAAGTCAGTTTTCTGTGGATCCAGAGAATCTATTCCTCAAACCTGGAGAAGAACATGAGGTTATAGTTTCATTTACACCAAAGGATCCCAAAGCATGTGAGGAAAGGTAATACGAATGTATTTAGAATGACAAGTCTTTACCTATCTCTAAAGAAAGACGCTTGCTTAGATGCTTTTCACTCATAGCCTAGACATGTAAGTACCTATTTTACCTCCCCTAATACATGATATAACTGTCTTTTTGTATGTTTGTTTGTTTTTGATCTTTTTGAGACAGGGTCTCCCTGTAGCTCCAGGTATTCTGGAACTCACTATGTAGACCTTGCTGGCCTTGAACTCACAGAGATCCACCTGCCTCTGCCTCCTAAGTGCTGGGACTAAAGGTGTGCACCACCATGCCTGGCTCTCTCCCAGGAAATCTGTACTTAGTTTGTTTATTCATTTATGATTCTTCCCCTGCTTTCCTTCCAGGCCTGTGACTTTTTAACCTAAGTCATAAGTAAGTAACAGTTTTCAGTCAGAATACCATTGTTCATATTTGAACTTAAGTGCATAAACCTAGCTTGAACAATGCCCCAGAACCATCCATTGCTTATCCCTAGCATGGAGTACAGCAGAATGCTTAAGACTAGGTAGTCTGTTACCAGAATATACCAAAAACAGGGCACTAGTATGAACACTTGTGCTCAAAGGCCTTACCCTCAGCCCTGTGCTCACTCCTTCTACAACCCTCATTCTTCTCAGATGCTTCGTGAGTAAATAGGATTCCCATAGCACTATGAAACATCTGTCACATAGATGTTGTTGTGATATCACTTCCTTTGTATGCACTTTTCTCCCTAGAACATAAGCTCTTGGCTTACAAGTATTGTGTTTTTATTACTAACTCAGTCTCTTGAACAAAGGGAGTGCCTAGGAAATAGTTGCTAAAAGAACTGAATATGGGACATTTTCTTCTTGGTTAGGATTTTGAAAATATTTGTGCAGCCATTTGGACCTCAGTATGAAGTAGCGTTAAAGGGTGAAGTCATTTCTGCTGGAAGTAAAATTCCACCACCTGTGCCCTGCTGTTCAGATTTCGCGCTGATTTTGTCTAATAAGCAATTTCTGAGTTGGGGAGGTGTCCCTCTTGGCAGAATACAGTAAGTATCCACATATTAGCCCAATAGTGCTGAAATTTTGTTGTTTAATTACCTAATGTTCTCTCAGGTGTTAAATATGAGTTCATTATTATTGTTAGATATGACCTAAAGCTATTTTGTGTATTTGCTTAATCTTCATATGATAAACTTAAATTTATTATTAATTTTTTTTTTTTTTTGGTCTTTTTGAGACAGGGTCTCCCTGTAGCCATGCCTAGCCTCGAACTCTATATAGAACAGGCTAGCCTTGATCTCACAGAGCTCCTCCTGACTCTCCTTTCTGAGTTCTGGGATTAAAGGCTTATATCATCATGCCTGGCAGCATTAAAAAAAAATACAAATATAAACTTCAAGTCAGTAAATTCATCTCATTGTATACTCTAGGTCATTAATAAACCTAAATGTGTTTTCTCTTTGGAGTTGCACATTTGTGTTTGTCCTCAATATTTACCATACATTTCTGTGATACTTGAGAGAGAAAATTTAGCTGAATCTCTACCATGGTATGATGAAATCACACATTTAAAGCTATAAATTTGTTCTCAAATCTTAATTCATTCTCCTTTATAGAGTTCATCTGTCTACTTAGCCATTCATGTGATTGGTTGTCATTTCCTGGTCTTGTTCCAAAATCAGCTTTCAAATAGACACAATAAGATAAGGACTGTTGGAGGTGAAGAGATAGCTCAGTGGTTAAGAGCATTGACTGCCCTTGCAGAGGACCCACATAGCAGCTAAGAACCCCAATATCTCCAGTTCCAAGGGATCTGATGCTCTCTTCTGACCTCCACAGGCATTGCACAACATGAGTACACTTACTTAAAATAAAAATAATAAATACTGCCAGGCGTGGTGGCGCACGCCTTTAATCCTATCACTCGGGAAGCAGAGGCAGGTGGATCTCTGTGAGTTCAAGGCCAGCTTGGTCTACACAGTGAATTCCAGGACAGCTGGGACTACAGGGAGACCCTGTCTCAAAAAGACAAATAATAATAATAATAATAATAATAATAATAATAATAAATACTTAAAAAAAAATAAGGACAGTTGAAATGGTTTTGGTGGGTCCCCTTGAATGCCTGCTTAGACCCTATGCTTGGGTCTCAGCCTAGCACTGATGGCTCTGCTCTGCCCTGTAAGGACACACCATTAGTTCCACAGCTCAACTTAAAAGAGATAGAAGAGGTTTATGCTGGCTCCTGGTTCTCTAGTTCATGGCACGTCCTAGTAGAGCAGCTCCTCTTCAGGCGCACATTTCCCACATTTCTACTGTGTTTTTTGCTCTGAATTCTCACTCTAAATCTGATTTAAAATCCAGTAATAACCATGCCAAAGCCTGCATGCTTTGCTGTCTTTTTTTTTTTTTTTCTATGCTGTCTTAAAACTTTCTCTACTAAATAAATTAGTCTGTTACTTGAATTCAACTTCACTTAAATCAGGACATATGTAGAACAGCCAGATACTTTGCTAAAGACCCTTAGCTCAATTCCAGCAGGGCTGCTGTTCTCCCCTGGAACCTCATGAGCAGTCTTAACTACCTGTGTTTCTGTGAGTGTTCCCGTCAGAATGGCCTATTCAGTTCTGTTTGCATACAGCATTCTAGGGCTTCTCTAGCCTACAGCTCCAGATTCTTTCACGTTCTTCCCATAAACATTCCAAAGGTTTACAAACCATAGGTGGGTTTATCATAGCAATGACACTGTTTCTCAGCACTGATTTTCTGTTATTTTCCTCACTGTTTCCAAAATACCTGGCACAGACAATTTAGAGGAAAAGTTCATTTTGGCTTACAGGTTCAAGAGTACATAGTCCATTATGGCTAGGAAGGCATGGTAGGTTTGTTTTGAGGTGGCAGAAGCATATGGTAAAAAAAATTTTTTTTGTCTTTTTGAGACAGGGTCTCCCTTTAGTCCCAGCTGGCCTGGAGCTCACTATGTAGACCAGGCAGGCCTTGAACTCACAAAGATCCACCTGCCTCTGCCTCCCAAGTGCTAGGATTAAAGGCATGCACCACCACACCCAGCAAAATCTTTATATAGCAGCTGAAGAAGGATAGAGTAAACCTTATATGAAGGAGCCAGGAATACTGAACCCCCAGGAAACACCTCAAATGACCTGCTTCCTCCAACTTGACCTCACTTCTTAAAGGTTCTACATTCTCTCAAAACATCGTCTCACCAGGGCTGGAGAGATGGCTCAGCAGTTAAGAGCACTGACTGATCTTACAGAGGACCCAGGTTCTATTTCCAAAACCCAGATGGTCTATAACTCCAGTTTCAGGGGAATCTGATAGTCTCTTCTGACCATGAGCATTGCATGACATGGGTGCATTTACATTCATGCAAGCAATACACTCAACACCAAATAAAAAATAATACAATATTTAAAAAAAAAAACAGTATCACACTGGGCATGGTGGCACACACCTGTAATCCCAGCACTCAGGATGCAGAGACAGGTGGATCTCTGTGAGTTCAAGGCCAACCTGGTCTACATAGTGAGTTCCAGGATATCTGGGGCTACAGGGAGACCCTGTCTCAAAAACAACAAAACAAACAAACAAACAACAACAACAATAACAAAAACCATTATCACCAGCTAGCTAATAAGTATTCAAAAATATAAGCCTGTGGGAGAGGCTTCCCATTCAGATCATAATATAAACGGACTGATTTGTTACTGCTGAAGTTTTTGAGAGGTGCAACTTCCAGGAATTCCTTTAAAGACAAATTTCAGTTACTCAAAGAGAAACAACTAACTAAGCACTAATTACATCCCAGTTCTTAGAACTTTCTTTTTTTGATGCTTTTCTGTGGCTTGGGTAAATGCACAGGACTCTTGGGCATGATGTAGCAAAATCACCTTTCCAAGTTTGCCAAGTCCATCTGATCATGTGAGATAATTCACGTTCTTTAGAAGAATGGATGGATGATACATGTTCTTTAAACATCACTCTAAACATTTCTCTTGGCTGGGGTTTTGAGAAATACTGAGTTTGAATTAATGAACTCTCTTCAGTAGCTCTTGTGTTGTTGGTTATTTGTGTCATGTGCTTTGGCAGTCAGTTGAAATAGAATTAGGATTGAAACGTGTTGAAGGGTGAGATTACATGAGCTGTGTGCTCTCTAGAAAGCTCTTTGAAGTCTACACTTGACTTAAACAGTGTGGGTGACAAGTTTTTCCTCAAAGCATTTATTTTTGGGCTATTTTAATATATAAATGATTGAGTCATTTAAGTAAGTTCTATGCTATAGAAGATGGCCACAATAATTTAACTGTTCAGTGCATGACATCAGTGAATGTATAAGTTAAAGAACAGGGCAACTTCCTAATATTCTTTAGTTGATCCTGACAAAAATGCTTTCTTTTTTTCTTTTTTTTATTTTTTTTGGGGACTTTTTGAGACAGGGTCTCCCTTTAGTCCCAGCTGGCCTGGAGCTCACTCTGTAGACCAGGCTGGCCTTGAACTCACAGATATCCACCTGCCTCTGCCTCCCAAGTGCTAGGATTAAAGGCATGCACCACCACACCCTGCGCAAAAATACTTTCTTAAATGATACTTCTTTCAGGTAAGTCTCCTCCAGTCAGTTTCCATGTGGAAGGTTTTTCTTTTTTTTTTTCAGTTGCACACCTTCAGTTTATTGACCTGTGTAAAAAAAATAATAGGTCTTAAAAAGTCAGAACAGTAAAAGAATATGCAAAACAGTATTTCCAATTTTAGAAGGCTATACAAATATGCAAAAAGAATTATATATATTTTTCACTTGTGTCTTTTTTCCAAAAATTTCCCCCAAACTTCATTTCTAATGATACAAATGACTAAGGACCAGGTTAACAAATCATTTTTTATGTATATATTACATGCTTTGGAAGATAGATAGAAATATGTTCCAAAAAAGTTGTTCAGAAACATCTCTATTCACAATATGAACACGAAGCTTGTATAAAATGAGAGAGTAGAGGGAGCACCGTTCATGGACTTCTGAAGCAGAGGAGAGACAGAGATCAATGTGGAGTAGCGAAATCATTTGCTGTAAAAATAAACAAAGCCTGTGACAAGCCTAGTTAATAAGTTCCTCCAGTTAAG
The DNA here is from genome assembly GCA_009823505.1 of Rhizomys pruinosus. Lineage (NCBI taxonomy): Eukaryota > Metazoa > Chordata > Mammalia > Rodentia > Spalacidae > Rhizomys > Rhizomys pruinosus. Next base: position 1,074,975 of record VZQC01007895.1, read on the forward strand.
TATGAGGTAGTTTAAGCCTCATAATTCAGTCCCTACTGCTGCTTGGAGTCAATTTATTATTATTATTTTCTAATCTCCCTCTTCATCATTTTGTGACTCAGAATTATTTCTGGAATCCAGACCACAGGTTGAGTTTTCTATTGTTCACCATTGGAGGCACACGTTCATCTACAACGATGTGGATTGGCTTTGTCGTTGCCAGGATCCTTCTGTCAGGACTTCAAAATACTTTCCCAAGCTCAGGATTACACAAACTTTCCACCTCCCACCTACCATTTCAAATGATAGACAGGGCAGAGAGTTAGTTGTCTGAATAGTCATTTACGGATCAGGCGGGTATTGGGTAGCACAACATGGGGCTCAGAGTGATTGTACCTTAAGCAGGGCTGGCTAGGTGTTCTATGGGCTACTCCTGTTTCTCTAGTCTGCTACCATCAAGTTATGGTACAGGATGCTACAGCTATGAGAACAGTTGGAACCCATATTATGGGGTTTAGGACAAACATCACACTTTTTAATACCCTAAAAACATTTATACTCATTCAGAACTTCATGAAACATCCAACTTCTCTTCAAGTAAGTTTCCAATACTATCTAAATTGTCCATGACTCTGGAGAAACAGCTTGTTCTTCTCTGTCAGCTCCCAAGTTCAAACCTTGTGATGGCGAGCCACGGACTCAGGAGCTTCTTCTGCCTGGCCCCCTCAGCATACTGGCTTGTGCTCTGAAATCACCCATCCTCCTTTCCAATGGGACAAACTCCCCGAACACATCCCCAGTTTTTGAGGTTTGCCTTTGACAATTGTTATCCCCTTTGTTGAGTGCTCACCATGGGTCAAGGCTCACACCAGCCCTCTTGGCAATAGTTCCACATGGGGTCAGACTTTATCAATAGGTTAATGCCAGGAGTTTGAAAGGCAAGTCCTCGTCTGTGGGCTTTTGTGGAGATTAGTATGTGATTCACTTCCAAACCCCACAAGTCTTCTCTTCACCCTATGATGCCTTCAGTTTCTAAAGCCTTCTAGGTGGATGAACACACTTTGCAAGGCACACAAGTGTGAGAATGCACAGTGCTTGGTCAAGACACCCAAGGGTGTTCAGACTAATGTCCCAGGCTTGGAGTCTTCATGACAGAAGAGTCTCTACTCACTACCCTCCAAGTTATCTTCCAACTGGCTTCCATCTGTACTGTCCAGCAGAGTGGTCTCTGCATACTGTCTGCTTGGAGAGGGCAAAGGATTGTAGATGCTGCTGTAACAGCTGGTGTAGGGAGAGTCGTATTCAGAGAGCCCCACGGTTAACTGGGTCCTCCAGTTCCCAGAAGCATTTGTAGAAGACACTGAAGAGTAAGACGATGCTTGGCTGCTTGGAGAACAGGGCACCTGCAGTCCAGCAAATCCCAGGCACCTCTGGGATGCCCTGTCTGGGTCAAAACTAGTCTGTGGGCTGTGCCCCTGATCCTTCTGCCCAGATGCCCTCTGATACCAGCCACGCAGGTGCTCAGAAACTAAGGCCTTGTGGATGTTTTTGGTGATATGCTCAGATTTCACAGAAGCCTTCCTGGGCAGCCGGAGAGTTGGATATGGGTTATGGGGTACACGGTCTACGTCGTCTTCATGGAAGGATCTGCTGTAGTCCCTTTGGCGGTCATATCCATAGTGGGCTGAGGACCGGTAAGAAGGATTGATGGTGTACTGTCCCTCGGTGTCATTCTTGTAGACATAACCTCCACTGTAATACAGGTCACACACTGCATATGGTGCATAGCCAGTGATACAGTAACTGGAAGGAGGGAGTTCCTGAGCCTTGGAGTAAACCCCATACCTCAAAGTATCCTTTTTTGCTAGGTTGGGCATGCTTCCTGAATTTGAAGTAGAAACACTCTGCTTCTTTGACCTCCTTCGCCCCCGGCGCAGGTGTCCAGAGTCTGGGTAGTGAAATAAGGGCCAGCGGTGGGCGTCACACAGTAATACTCCGAGCTTGACTGGCTGGTGTAGGAAGACCCATCGTCCAGTATCTCAGTGCTGCTGCTTCTTTGGGATTTGGAGAGGGTGAAAAATGGCTTATCGCTGTCCATCTCAGAGAGCAGGTGGGACTGGGACTCCAGGCTCCCACTCCGCTGGCGGCCGTGCTGAGTTGGGTTCCAGGTGGCTGCTGCTGTAGTCGTTATGGGTCAGGACTGGTGTAGTGTGCGTGCTCCGTCCTCCCTGCAGCTGCCTCTCCAGAGTTTTGTAAGGGCTGCCGTGTGTGGATAGCATTTCTCTGGACTGCTTGGTTTCCACGAACTGTTCATTGATGGAGGATTTTCTGAAGTGGATTTGCTCAATCCCAAGACACTTGGGGGGTAGAATTCTTGGAGAATGAGGTACTGAACTTGGTCTCAGCCCAGAAAGGGAAGGTTTTTCTTAGGAGGTCTGATAGCCCAGGGCCTCGGTCTTTCCCTTTGTTAAAGCTAGATAAGGCATAGACTTTGACTTACGAGATAAATAACAATCTTCATAATATTTTGAGTAATATTTTGTACTGAGTCAAGAGAAGAATTAATTTTGAAGATTGAAAGTTTTTCATACTGACATCTATTCATATGTCCATTCTACCTGTATTGTAACATCTATAAAAGTAGAATTATGCTCTGATTGGGCTGATGAAAGTAAGCAAAAAGAAAAAAAAAGAATTAGTGTCAGTATACTGTGTAAAGACCGTTTGTACAAATGAGCCTAGGGAACAACCTGCGGAAGAGGGGGCGTGGTAGAATGTAAAGGCTCCGATTGGGGTGAATGGTGAAACTACAGCGATGTAGTCTGGACACTCATTTGATTAACTTGATTGAACAAACAACATGTCACCCCCCACTGGATGGTGGGGCTGTGGGGGTTTGGACACAACAGCCTGTAGATTGGTTTTGCACGAAGGATGCTTGTACTCATGGATTATCACTTATAGCTAAAAAAGGAAAAAGAAAAACAAAAAAACAGAGAAAGATGCAAGACAGTTATGGCAGAATACATGATCTGGGATGGGGTGGGGGTGGGGGGGAAGGGAAAGGGAAAAATGCCTGATCTGAATTGGAAAATGATGTACGAAATGCACAAAGCATCAATAAAAAAAAATAAATAAAAATAAAAATGAGCCTGGTGGCTCTGACCCTTATTTTCCTGCAAATGAGCCTGAGCAAGATTTTCTAGCTACATTAATGACTTAATGACTTTCTTCAATAATTTCTATGTGTTAGTTTTTTTTATAAGGCAGAGCATATGCACAGAGAGAGAGAGAGAGAGAGAGAATAAGGCCAGCTGAGAAGATACAGAGAGATACTAAACAAAAAAGCTTTGTTATGATGAGTCTTAAGCCTCTTGGTTTTAGAAATGATTGTGGAGGGATTATTGTAGCCTTTTAAGGTTAGGCATGCAATCAGTCCATCTTTGGATTTGAATTGGCTTTGTTTTTAATCATTATAGCAATATCCATGGGAAAAGCATTTAAAATGTATCATTGTTTTTAGGCATCAGAAACTAGCTTTAAGAAACAGTTCTACATCTACAGCCCAACACTTGCGACTCCATATTAAAGGACAAGATCAGGATTGCTTTCAGGTTTGTGCAGTGCAGTCTCTTATTCTGAGTAAAAAAAAATTGTTTTGTTTCATTATATTTGAGACAGGGTCTCAACTGTGTAGCCTAGGCTTGCCTCAAACTTATGATGATCCCTACTGTCTTCCACAGGCCTAGAGTACCACACATGGCTTTTCTTGATGTTTTTCGTGAATCCAAAATGCTCAGTATATGTAGACCAATTATGTCTTGGTATATGTTTTTTTGTGTGTGTGAATCTAAAATGCTTAGTATATGTAGACCAATTATGTCTTGGTATATGTTTTTTGCAGTGCAGGGGATGGAACCCAAGGCCAGTACATACTAAGCGCCCAAGGGTCCTATTATTGAACTACATCCCTAGCCAGACCAACTGTTTTATGAGTTTGTGTAAGCATGTGTTTTATTTGTTCTTGTGTTTGAGTGTTTATTGGGTGATTGTTTTAAATTGTAGCTTCAGAACTCTTTTGGCTCAGAAGAGAGATTGAGCAGTAACTGTGAGATCAGAATTCACCCAGAAGAGGACTGCATAATCTCTGTGTTATTTGCACCTACTCGATTATCTTGTATGTTGGCGAAACTAGAAATCAAACAACTTGGAAATCAATCACAGCCAGGCATTAAGTTTATGGTAAGATAAATTCATTACTTTTTTCAAAATTCTTCTATGAAGTTTATGATAAATTATACCAGTGCTTAAGTCCTAGACTTAAAATAAGTTACAGAGTAACTATCAAAAACAACCATTGTGATACTCATATAATCACCAATCCTTTTTAATGCTTTAAAATTTCATTTCAGTTTGTAAAATTTGAAATGTACCTAATTTTTCAGAAATACATTGTGAGTAAATTCAGGTAGATCTATTCAATTCAGCAAAATATTGTGTTAGTCCCTCTGTTTGGTCCATTATAAACAACAAATACCACAAACTGGATAATTTATTATTTTTTATTTGTTTGTTTTTGAGGCAGGGTCTCACTATTGTAGCCTTACCTTTCCTGGAGCTCTCTATATAGATCTGACTGGCCTGGAAGAAATCACAGAGATCAGCCTGCCTCTGTCTCCCAAGTGTTGGGATTAAAGGCATGGGGTACCATGCTGGCTAATTTGCTTTGCTTTTGTTTTTGTTTTGTTTTGTTTTGTTTTGTTTTGTTTTGTTTTGTTTTGTTTTGTTTTGGATACAGGGTCTTCGTGTAGCTCCAGCTGGTCTGAAACTCACTATGTAGACCAGTCTGGTCTTGATCTCCCAGAGCTCCACCTGCCTCTCCTTCCCCAGTGCTAGATAAAGGTGTGCACTATCACACCCAGCCAAACTGGATGACTTATAAACAGACACTTATTGCTCATAGTTCTGGAAGGTGGAAATCCAAGATTAATGTGTTAGAAAACTCATTGTCTAGCAAGTAGTTGTATTATTTTCAAAGATGACACTGTCTTGCCTTGTCTTCACTTGGTAGGAAGGTAAGGGAACTGCTCTCATCTTTTATACACATTTACAAAACAGGGCTGTCATGACTTCATTACTTCCTAAAAGGCCTGTGTTCTAGTTTGCTTCTTATTGCTATGATAAAGATGAACCAAAAGTAACATGGGGAGAAACTGGTTTATTTTAGCTTACAACTCCCAGGTCACAGTCCATCACTAAGATAGTCATGGCAGGAACTCAAAACAGGAACCCTCAGAGACCACAGAACACTGCTTATTGGCTTGCTTCTACTGGCTTCTTTAGCTACTTTTCGTATATAGTTCAGGCACACCTATACAGGGATGACACAGTCCACAGTAGGCTGGGGTCCTCCTACATCAGTTTAGAAATTAAGAAAATCACAGACATGCCTACAGGCCATCTGATGGAAGAAATTCTACAACTGGGATTCCTTCTTAGGGGGTCTCTAGTTTGTGTCAAGTTGACAAACAGTAATCATCATAGTCTGCCTCTTTTTTTTTTTTTTGAGATGGAGGTCTCCCTTTTTAGTCCCAGCTGGCCTGGAGCTTGCTATGTAGACCAGGCTGGCCTTGAACTCACAGATATCCACCTACCTCTGCCTCCTGAGTGCAGGGATTAAAGGCATTTGCCACCACGTCCTGCCTAAGACCATTCTTAGCCGCCATGTGGATGCTGGGATTCGAACCCGGGTCCTCTGCAAGAGCAGTCTGTGTTCCTAACTGCTGAGCCATCATCTCTCCAGACCCCACAACCTGTCTTCTTAATACTGTCTGTCATTGTTTCAGTAAATGAAATTTATGGGACACCAACATTCAGATTTTAGCAAATATTCCTTATGGAATTTGCTAGACTCTGTTCCAGATACTGGGATTACAAAGATGAGTGTTTTTATATCTTGTTTATTCCTACTACAACTTTTTTTTCTTTTAAAAAAGGATTTAAAGCACTTTACATAGATAATAGTCATAAAAACTGTAGATGAAAAGGATAATTAAGAAGATAAGGACAAAAAAGAAAAAGAAGATAAGGGCAATGTAGGCAGACTGTAGCTATGTAGGAGTGAATGCCTTCAAACCACTCATTTACTTGGCAAATGAGACTAGAACTGAAATTTTGGTTCAACTTTTAGTGTCAAATAGAAATATGATAAGTTAGCTGGGCGTGGTGGCACACGCCTTTAATCGGTGCACTCGGGAGGCAGAGGCAGGCGGATCTTTGTGAGTTTAAGGGCATCCTGGTCTACAGAGTGAGTTCCAGGAGAGCCGGGGCTACAGGGAGACCCTATCTCAAAAAGACAGAGAGGGGGGTGGGGGAGGGGAGGGGAGGGGAGGGGAAGAGAGGAGAGGGAGGAGAGGAGGGGAGGAGAGAGGAGAGGAGAGGAGAGGAGAGAAGAGAAGAGCAGAAGTAGTTCTCAAAAAGAGGCTGTGGAATTCTTGGTGGTATCTGGAGGCAGTTTGGATTATCTTAACTGAGATGAGGACAGGAGTTTATTACTGACATCTACCAGTTGCTGCTACATAGCCTACAGTGCAGGACAGCCCCTGCCACAACAAATCTAGCTCAAAATGTCAATAGTAGTGCTCTTAAGATATCCTTCTCTAGGGCAATAGTTTTTCCTGATTGATTTGTGGACCTTTTGGCATTAAACCAGGTCTGTTTTATTTAATATTTCTTCTGTTCTTTGGCGTATATAGGTGCGTATATTATGCACATATGTGAGTGGTTACATGTGTGTGCACATGGAAGCAAGAGGTTGACGTTGGGTGTCTTTAGTCACTCTTCACACACCTGACCATCTACCAGTTCATGTGTGTTTTAAGGCATTTCAAAGTAAATTATGCTTCACCTTAAATTTATGCAGGCATATCTATGGTGATTTGTATTGTTCTGCTAAGCTTGGCTTATGTGACAGGAAATGATTGTTCTTTACATATTAAAAGATAAGCAATTTTGAAGTGCTTATATTTGTATTTCCCTTTAAAAAGTCTTAAAGTCTTTATATAAAAAAAGTCTTGGATCTGAGATCTCCGAGACCAGCTGAGGCAAGCCCCCCCCCCCAACTGGGATTACGAAGGCATCTGAAGGAGGCAAGCAAAGCAAGCCTTCAACACAGAGAAGATTGCATTTAGGACTTACCTTGGAATACAGGCAAGGAGAAGCCCCATATGCCAGGAACACGAAGAGAGACAACACAGGAAAGGGGAAAGGGGAAGGAGGAAGGATTAAATCCCTGCATCAAGCTCTACTAAACCTGTGGAAGATTTCCTACAGTGGGATCCCCTGGGGGGATGGCCCCGGACCCACCAGATTCTTCAGAAAACACACTTTGGGAAACATATTTAAAGAAACTACAAGATTATTTAAGCGCCAATCAAAGAACTACGAAAAGAGAAACGACAAGAATTCAAGAAGGACCTCGAGAGAGAGAATGACAAAATCCAGAAGGAGGGGAAGCGGAAACACTGAAACTATCCCATGGCTGAAAAAGATAAGGAAACCAACCAGCGAAGCAACGAACTACAGGAAGAGGTTGAGAACTTCCAAAAAGAAGTAGAAATACTAAAGACATCCGAAGAGGCGGAAATGAAAAAAGGAAATCAAAACACTCATCTCTCACGAGGAAAGGAATGGCGAAACAAGCCCTCATAAAGCCAGCATGGAGGAAAGCAGAGAACAAAGATATCGCCTGGAAGATAAACCGCAACAACTAAAAACCTCAATTAAAGATGACAACTTTAAATACACACAAAAGTGGAACAACCAGGAACTGTGGGACACTATGAAAGATCAAAAACCTCCACATCATAGGAATAGAGGAAGGAGGAAGGAGAAGAAACCCAGGACAATGGTATTGATCAGATCTTCAACCATGGAAAAAATCGATGAAAACTCCCCCCAAGTAAAAAAAAAAGCCCACCAATACAAATACAAGAGCACACTTTAGAACTCCAAACAGACAAGATCAGAAAAGAAGAAATTCCCCACCACGCCATACCATGGTTAAAATGCTAGACACCAAACACAAAGACCAAAAATCCTTGAAGCCACAGAGAAAAACAACAAGTGACCTATAAGGGGAACACTATCAGAATGGACAAAGACTCTCAACGCAAAAAATATGACACCAAAGAAGAAACTTGGAGCCAAGCATTCCCATGTTAAAGGACAATAGATGCCAAAACCCAGGTTACTATTACCCAGCAAAAAACCAAACTGTCAATTATTAATTGAAGGGAGAGGAGAGACAAGAGAGGAAACACCTCCATGACATGAACAAGTTGAAAGAATACATGTCTGGAAAAAACCAACCCTTCAGAACTACTTGAAGCAATTCAAAGAACCGAAAGAAGGAGCAACCATCCCCAAGGCACCCTAGAAAGAGAAATCAATAAAAGCATAACTGCAGAAGTAGAAACCTAAACCCAAACCACAAATGGATAACAAGGCAAAAGGAAGCAACACAAACCTATCAGTCATAACCTTAAATATTAATGGACTGGAGAGATAGCCTAGTGGTTAAGAGCACCGACTGCTCTTGCAGAGGACCCAGGTTCAATCCCCAGCACCCACATGGCGGCTAAGAACTGGACACGGGTGCACAAACCTATATGCAGACAGTACATTCATACACATGCAAAATAAATAAAAATTAAAAAAAACTATTAATGGACTAACTTCCCCAATCCAAAGACATAGACTGAGAGAAAGGATTAGGAAACAGAATCCACCCATATGCTGCCTAACAAGAAAACACCATCTTACTTAAGGACAGGCACCAACTTCAAGTGAAAGGATGGAACAAAAATATTCCAAAACAACTGGTACCAAAAAGGAAGCAGGTGTTGCTATTTTAATAATATCAGGCCCAAAAAGGACTTCAAAGTAAAAGAAATCGAAGAGAAAAAGAAGGCCATAACATTTTCATCAAAGAAACAATTCAACAAGAAGATTTTTCACCAATCTATGCTATATATGCCCCAAAACTTTGGTGCACCAAATTTATAAAGACAATTCTCCAGGCCCACAAGTCACACACTAACCCCAATACACTCATAGTATGGGACTTCAATACCCTACTGAGTCCTTTGGATAGGGCAACCGGACACAGAATATACAGGCGGACATCTGAACCTGAACTGATTGATATCACCAAATGGACCTCATAGACCTCTACCGAATATTCCACCTTTATCCCAGAGTATACACTTTCTACTCAGCAACCCCATGGAACATTCTCCAAAAATTAGCCACATTACTGGGGACCACAGAAGAAACCTCCACAAATACAAAAAGATTTGAACTAATTTCATGTATTCTATCAGGACCACAGTGCAATAAAAAACTAACACCAACACTAGGATAAGCCCCCTACTGCCTACAAGAACACAAAGACACATGGAGCTAAACAACACACTTCTGAATAATGAATGGTCACGGGAAGGAAATAAAGAAAGGAAAAAAGCATTCCTGGAACTGAACTAAACAAAATGACAATACAACCACAACAAAATCTATGGGATACCTAAAAAGCATTCCTAGCGGGCAGTTTATAGCCCGGGTGCCTACATTAGAAAAACCAGAGCACAATGTGAATGATCTCCACTCCAGCTAAAAGCACTTGAAAGAAAAAAACAAAAAAAAAAAAAAAAAAAAAAAAAAAAAAAAAAAAAAAAAAAAAAAAAAGAGCAGAAATCAATGAAATAGAATCAAGAAAAGAAGACAAAAAAAATCAATGAATTCCAAAAGCTGGTTCTTTGACAAAAACCAAGCTAGACCAGACCTCTAGCCCAGTTAACCAAAAGAAAAAAGAAAGCGGAACCAACTCCACATCACTACATCTGTGCTTGAAAGGGAAAATATCACACCAGACAAGGAAAAATCCAGACAAATCATATGGGCATATTTCAAGAACCTTACTCTACCAAGTTTTGAAAAAACCTAGGAGAATTGGATGAATATCTTGAAATCCTGGGACTCACCTAAGCTCAACCAAGAGAGTCCACAGGTTTAAACAGACCCATAACACTTAAGAAAATTGAAGATATAATACGAAACCTCCCAACTAAAAAAAGCCCAAAAGCCCAGGCCCAGAAGGATTTAAGGCAGAATTCTATAAAAACATTTCAAAAACGCCTCCAACCATTATACTGAACCGTTTAGAAGATTTACAACAGGGGGAATTCTACCAAATTCCTTCTGTGAAGCCCGCCCCTCTATTACCAAAACCAGGCAAAAGCTAGATACAACTAAAAAGGCGAATTATAGACCCATCTCCTAATGAACACAGAGCCAAAATTCTAAAAAAAGGATCCTGGCAAATCGCATTTACAGACCCACATCAAGAAGATTCATCCATCATGACCAAGACAGATTAATACCAGAGAATGTAGGGCGGTTTCAACATACACAAATCAATAAAAATCATCGAGCACATAAAATGGGATGAAAGACAAAAAACAACCACCCCATCATTTCATTATGCTGGATGAAAAAGCCTTTGACAAAATCCAGCATTCCTTCATTGCTTAAAGTCCTAGAAGGAATTGGATGTGAGGGAATTTGATTCCTCAATGTAATCAAAGCCATATTACAGGAAACCCACAGCCATTATCATCCTAAATGGGGAAACGGAAATGACAGAAACATTCCCTTAAAGGTAGGAAATCAGCAAGGCTGCCCCCTGTCACAAATCCTCTTCAATACAGTGTTTGAAACAATGCTAGAGCAAAGCAATAAAGGCAAGAAAAGGAAACTAACGGAGTACTAATGGAAAAGGAGGAAGTCAAGCTATCCCTATTTGATGATGATATGATGTTTACTTAATGGATGCTAAAAAAACTCCACCACTAGAAATCTCCTAGAAACGATTCACAGCTTCAGCAAAAAGTGGCAGGATCAAAATTAACCTAAAAAAAAAACTTCACTGGTCTTTTTTACACCAAGAACAAGCAACTGGAGAAGAATTCCGAAGAGACCTTCCCACTCACAATTCCCTCAAACAACAATAAAATACCTAGGAAACAAACCTAACCAAAAGATTACCAAAGATCTCTACCACAAAAATTTTAAACTTTAAGAAAGAAATGAAGAAAAGAGACATCAGACGATGGAAAACCCCTCCTGTGCTAAGGTGCATGAACTTGGGTGAGATAGGGGGCATGGAAGGGGATGATGAAACGTTTAGATTGGAATGAGAAACAATGTATGCAATGTACCATTACTTCAATAAAACATGTTATAAAAGAAAAAAAAAACCTCCCATGGTCATGGATTGGGAAGAAAATAACATTTTAAAACAATGTCCATTTTACCGAAAACTCTTGTATAGATTTAACGCTATTCCAATCAAAATCCCCAAGAGTTTTCTTCACAGGCTTGGAAGAAAACGTCCTTAAATTCATTTGGGAAAAACAAAAGACTCCCAAATAGCCAAAACAAACCTGAGCGAAAAAAGCTACACAGGTGGGCTCTCTATACCAGACTTCAAACTATACTACAGGGGCTATAGTCATAAAACCAGCCTGGTGTAGTGGCACAAAAAAACAGACCTGTTTTGAACCAATGGAACAAAACCGAAGAGACAAATCTGAGCACATACAATAACAGCCATTTCTTTCTTATATTGACAAGGGGGCCAAGTAGTCACAATGGAGGAAAGACCGCCTCTTCAGCAAGTGGTGTTTGGCAAAACCTGGATCCACCACTTGTAGAAGAATGACAATTAAACCCCTACCTTTCGCCCGTACAAAAGTCAACTCCAGGTGGAGTAAAGACCTCAACGTGAAACCCCAAACTCTGGCCGGCGCTTCGAAGAACAAATTGGCAGCAGGGACTACAAACATAGGCGTAGGAAAAGACTTCCTACTCAGACCGACGCTGGGCAAGAATTAAGGTCAACAATTGAAAAATGGGACCTCATTAACACTCAAAAGCTTTGTACAGCAAAGAAACAATCAAGGCAGTGAAGGGAAATCCCCCCAGAGTGGGGAGGAAACCTTCACAGCAGGAAACATCTGAAAAGGCATTGATTTCCAGAGATATAAAAAATACTCAAAAAACAAAGAAGAGAAGAAAGGAAACCACAAATGACCCACTCAACTAGATGGGCAAAGAGTTGAACAGCGACTTCACAAATGAGGGCATAGAGATGGCTGAGAAACATTTTACGAAGTGTTCAACATCACTATCATTAAGGAAATGCAAATCACAAAACCCCTTTAACATATCATTCTTACTCCAATAAGACTGGCTAGGATCAAGAAAACAAATGATACCAAGGGCTTGCAGAAGTTGTGGGGAAAGGGGCACACTCATCCACTGCTGGTGGAATGTAAAACTTGTCCAGCCACTATGGAAAGCAGTGTGGAAAACCCTTGGAAGACTTGGATGAACTTGCCACCCGACACCAGCCATTACCACTCCTGGGCCATGTTCCCTCAAGACTCACCCCACGCAGAGATACATGATGGCCATGGTTTATTTCAGCTCTCTTCACAATAGCAAGGAGCTGGAACCAACCCAAATGCCCCTCAACTGATGAGTGGATAGAGAAAATGTGGTCCATCTACACAATGGAGTTCTATGCAGCAGTAAAGAAAGATGACATCATGAGCTTTGCAGGAAAATGGCTGGAGCTAGAGGACATCATGCTGAGTGAAGTAACACAGTCCCAGAAAAACAAACGACGAATTGTATCCCTTATCTGTGGATGCTAGTGCCAATTACCTAGTTGTATTTCTTGTGCATGGCCCCTTGAGCTTTTGTCCAAAGCAGTTGGGAGTGATGCATATTGGAAACAACAACAACAACAGAAAGGACTGAATCGAAGAACTGACTGTAACAGTGAACTTCTGCTCAAAACAGTCAACTTCCTCATGTAGAATATTGAGAAAGACTGAGAAAGAGATGAAAAGCATTTTTAGCAGAATGCATGAGCTCTGGTCGGGTGGGGGAATGGGGGTGGACACTGGTCTAGATTTGATAAAAAAAAAATTTATGTGAAAAAAAAGTACATATTAAAAAAAAAGTCTTTATATAATGGTGAACTAGAAGTCAGATTACTACTAGCCCAAGCATATAAATGCTAAAATTTTATTATATTAAATCTCTGTTTTCTTCTGATTACAATGAAATTTTCTGCTTCCCTATACAAAAATAATTTTGGATATGTGTTTTTTTTTTTAGATACCTTTGTCTGGATATGGAGGAACAAGTAATCTTATTTTAGAAGATGTTAAAAAATTATCTGACAGTTACTTGATAACAATGAATGACTTAATTCTTGGCAAAGAAAATAAAATTGTTTTTTCTATCCGCAACACTGGCTCTCGAGCAGCTTTTGTTAAAGCAGTAGGCTTTAAGGATTCTCAGAGAAAAGTTTTTCTGGATTCTAAAGTATTGAGGATTTTTCCAGATAAATTTGTGCTCAAGGAAAGAACAAAAGAAGTAAGTATAAAATCTGCACTTATACTTACCTGGCAGGGGAGGTATCATCATCATGAAGGTGGTTTTCCCAGGGCGAGGCTCATCCATTGCACTCTGGGTGTGCTGACCCCTGCGATTTCCCCAAATGCAGGAAACTCAACTGCATAATTTGTGGTAGTGGAGGACTGTGTTCAAACTTTCCCTTGTTTTAAAAAAAAAAAAATCCTTAAAAAAATGAAGTCATATTTAGATTTAATGTTTTTATGTATTTTATGGCCAACAACTAAAATAATATTTGGAGGTAGAATAAAAGTGCGTATCTAGTTTTCTTGAAAGTGCCCTACATTTGTGTTTGTGTTACTGTTGTCACTGTTGACTGTTTAACTTCATAAAAATGTCTATCCAGAATCAGATGACTTACTGAGGAAAAGTACTTAATATTTACTCCCGATTTTTTTTTTTTTTTTTTTTTTTTTTTTTTGGCATCAGGAAGTTACTTAATATACAATCCATCAAATAGAAAGAATGATTATAAAACTGCAACAGAACTGTCAACTATATACTTCTTTGGTGGCGATGAAATTTCCAGACAGCAGTATCGAAGGTAGATTACTTGCCTTAGACAGTGTTGGGAATTACTCAGTCAAAACAGAAATTTTAGAATATGCTTCATTATTTATTACTATGCTGATAGAAGAAGAAACATGTTTTTGAAATTCATGTGGCTAAGTTGGCATAATGTGAGTTAGAACCTCCTGGAGAAAACCTGTTTCCTGCCTTGTGTCTTCTTTCTGGGTATATGTATCTTCCCTCTTCCTTTGCCCAATTGGATCATCATTTTTTTTAAAATATATTTTTTATTGTTACTAAACTTTTTTCTACATTCATATATCATTTCTCAATCCATTTAGAGCATGCCCTTTCCATGTCCCCCACCCCACCTGAGTTCATGTACTCTGCCATACATGTCTTTTTTTTTTTTTTTTCCAGTTCTTTTATTGTTGTTGTTCTCTCCAACTTGTTGGCTCATCATACTTATAATAGGTCCATGTTCCTAAATGTATTCAAGAATCTCTTATGTGATTATCAGTTTCAGAAAATATTTTTTTAAGGGATAGATACATGAATAAAAAAAAAAAAAAGTTAACGTAAAAAAAAAAAAAAGCAATTAAAAAAAAAAAAAAAGCTGACACCACAAAAAAGAAAAAGAAAATATTTTTAAGAACCATTGAAAGATTATATAAACACATGCGATTAATTTGAAATCATTCTAGGAAGGCTATGAATTATTTCTTTTTTTTTTTTGGCTATGAATTATTTCAAAGGATGATTATATTTTATTAGTTTTATGTGTATAAGTGTATTGCCTGCATGATGTAAGTGAACCTGTGTTGTGCAGTGCCTACGGAGATCAAAAGAGAGCTTCAGATTCCCCTGGAACTGGAGTTAGGGACGGTTGTTAGCCACCATGTAGGTTCTGGGAATCAAACCAGAGTCCTCTGCAAGAGCAGCCAGTGCACTTAATCACTGAGCTATCTTTCCAACCCCAGTCATATTTTAGAAATGCGTAGGATGGTTTAACTTGTAGATACTAAAAATATGTACTTCTATAAAACTTGTTACATCTAATAGATGTATTAGATGTTGCCAAATTTAAGATACTGATCTAGGTCCAAGTGTGATTTACATTGTTGTGTGTTAATTTCTGGGTGCTTTTTGTTATAAAATTTGGTTTCTTAGACTAAAGACCTAAGATAGATAAACCTCATGAGTTAGACAAAACTAGTAGAATAATCATTAACTCCAATTGGGGCTTGTGGATTACTATAATAGTCTCTTAATCCTCTGGCCACTTTGCACTGCTGTTTTAGTCTGATACAGAATTCAAGAAATCATTTTCTTTCTGATTCATTAGGATATTTAAAGAGGGATGACTTACTTTGTGATCCTTTGAACTTAAACCTAGCTTTTTAATCTTAATTACCTTAGAATAAAAACTGACATTTGAAGAAATTGGATTATCAGGTTTTCTGTTCCCCCCCCCTTTCTCTCTACTAAGATACAAAAATTAGTATATTGTTTCAGAACTTCTATTTGCTATAAACTTGTAGTACTGAAATTCCCTTTGGTTATGAACATGTAAGAATTATAGAACCATTTGCAGTTCATTTCTCACTGCTGAGATTCTCTGGAAGATGCCCATGTCTGTAGTAGTTACATGGTTACTAAAACATTGCCCTAACTAGTTCATTTTTTAGTGTGTTCTTTTTTTCCCTTCAGGTGAAGTTCTATGACGAAATTCACACAAATAAGGAAAACATAAGACCTGAAAATAATCCAATCTTCTTTCTATTCTTAAAGAGTTCTTGTTCTGATATTAATATGTAACTGAAACTACTGATTTTACTACCATTTAAAGTAACTTTTAGCTGAACTTGAGAAACAGGTTTTCCTTTAAAAAGTGCTTATGACTTAAGACAAGATCTATGTATGATTATAAGGTGCTGTTGGTATGATTTGCCAAATGCATTAATTAAAAGCTAATTTAGGTTCCTTTCCATGTAAAATCACTTGAATAAAAATCTCTCTGACAGAGCCCTGTTGCATAACCCAGAAATCATAAAGCAGATACTTCCAGAACATAGTGTGCTGCAACATATTGATTTTGCTGAAGCATTTAAAGATGAGCTACTAATAGATGAAGGTAAGAATCATAACATCTGCCGGGCGTGGTGGCGCACGCCTTTAATCCTAACACTTGGGAGGCAGAGGCAGGCGGTTCTTTGTGAGTTCAAGGCCAGCCTGGTCTACAGAGTGAATTCCAGGACAGCTGGGGCTACAGGGAGACTCTGTCTCAAAAAGACCAAAAAAAAAAAAAGAAAAAAATAATCATAATATCCTCAGTCTTTTGGGTCACCTGCATTATTATCTAAGCATGAGGTAAAAAGAAGGAAGATGCTGGGTGGTTAATACCCATCAGTGGCATTAATAAATGAAATAGTTTTATGGCTAATGATATATATATATATTTGTTATTTTGTGCTGTGCTTATGTGAAGGGTTATATGTTTATATGTTTCAAAGCATGTTCTTTTCCAGCATTTGATCTTCCTCAACGGCCCAATGACGTTCAGCTCTTTTATGCAACTATGCGTAAAATTACCCTGTCAGTAATTGGAGAATTCAGAGATCCCATTTCTAGTAGAAAATTTCTTCAGCCTTCTTCCAAAACTAGCTTGGAATCTAAAAGGTATTTCAAGATTATTTTATTCATAGTACATCTCATTTTTTCCCTACTATACTATATTATTTTCTCTCAATTTTTTCACCTTTAAGTTGAAATAATTTTGAACTTGCAGAAAAGAACTTCTGAAAAGCCAATACCCAGATTTCTTAATTTTATGACATTTATTATTTTTTTTTTGAGACAGGGTCTCCCTGTAGCCCCAGCTGGCCTAAAGCTGGCTCTATAGACCAGGCTGGCCTTGACAAATTCACAGAGATCTGCCTGCCTCTGCTTCCTGAGTGCTGGGATTAAAAAGGTATGTCCCACAATGTTCAGCCCTTATCATTTCTTGTAGAGATTTTTTTTTTCTCAGCTATCTAAGAGTAAGTTGCAGGCATGATGACTAATAAATCCTAAATTTGCTAAAAATATTCTTCTATCAAAATTAGAACATTTAAGCCAGGCATGGTGGTGCACGCCTTTAATCCTAGCACTCGGGAGGCAGAGGCAGGCGGATCTTTGTGAGTTCAAGGCCAGCCTGGTCTACAGAGTGAGTTCCAGGACAGCTGGGGCTATAGGGAGACCCTGTCTCAAAAAGATCCCCCCCCAAAAAATTAGAACATTTAATATTGGTTCTATAATATCTTTAGTGCACAAACTCCATTTATATTTTTCCAGTTGTTGTAATAGCATCCTTTGTAGTTAAAAGAAAATCCTCTGGGCTGGAGAGATGGCTCAGCAGTTAAGAGCACCGACAGCTCTTGCAGAGGAGACCCGGGTTCAATTCCCAGCACCTACATGATGGCTAAGAACTGTCTTTAGTGCCGGGTGTGGTGGTGCATGCCTTTAGGGAGGCAGAGGCAGGCGGATCTCTGTGAGCTCAAGGCCAGCCTGGTCTACAGAGTGAGTTCCAGGCCAGCTGGGGCTATAGGGAGACCTTGTCTCAAAACAACAACAACAACAACAACAACAAAAATCCCTCTTCCTCTCTGGTCTAGAATCTGAGATTATACATTGAATTTAGGTGACCTGTCTCCTTAGTATTGAGCAGGCCCTCTGTCCTTCCTTACAATTCATAAATGAGATAGCATTAATAGATTATCAAATCAGATCCCCAAGAGTCAAAAGAATTCCATAATTAAGCTTTACTAATTGTGACGGTGCTATGTTAAAGAAAAACTTCGCTCTTGGAGCTGTTTAACCCAAGAGTGAGGTTGATCTGTTCCTGAGTGTTCTCATTTCTCTCAGAACTCTATGCATTCTTGAACCGTGTTCTGTTCTCTTCTGTTGTGTTCATATTGTATTCTAATGAATAGCTTCCTTTCATATCTATTGAATAGCATTGAATAGAGTGGGAAAGGCATGAGCAATGTTTGATAAGGGTTTTACAAAGGAAGAAGTAGGGTTTTTGGACTCCACTGATTCAGAACAGCATATAAAACTATAAATAGATGTCATCAGCCTATGCCCACATGTTGCTTCAACATTTGTGCGGGACAGGGTTTCAGCTTCATCTCTGCTTTCAGCTGGGTGTTCTTAGGTCTCCTTGCCACGTCTCACACACACATGTATTGTTCTGAGTCAAATAGAAAACATGATATAAGATTTAAAGTTAAGTGTTCAGAATTACAAAGCATTTTAAGGCTGATTAAATTATTTTCCTTAAAGGTCAGTTAATTCTGAATAAGCCTGAGTACACAGTTTGTAAACAGAATAATGGCATAGTTCTAAGTATTCTCAACATTTGATTGGCTTGGTTTACAAGGTTATGCAGAAGTTCAGTTTGTAAAGGTGTGTTACAAGATTCATTCTCAGAAGTCATTTATAACTGATAATTTTCTTTCTTTCTTTCTTTCTTTCTTTCTTTCTTTCTTTCTTTCTTTCTTTCTTTCTTTCTTTCTTTCTTTCTTTCATTCTTCCTTCCATTCATTCATTCATTCATTCCATTCATTCATTCATTCATTCATTTCTTTATTTAGAGACAGGGTTTCCCTATAGCCCCAGCTGGCTTTGAACTCACTTTTCAGACCAGGCTAGCTTTGAATTCACAGAGATCCCCCTGCTTCTGCCTCCTTCATTTTTATTTTATGTTTATGAGTATATTGCCTGCATGTGTGTAAGTACACCCAGGCAGTACCTGCAAAGTCAGAAGAAGGGATCTGATTCCCTTAGAACTGGAATTATTGACAGTTGTTAGTCACCGTGTGGATACTAGAAATTGAACCCAGGTCCTCTGCAAGAGCAGATGTGCTCGTAACTGCTGAGCCATCTTTGCAGCCCCTCCAGTAAATCTTTTAAGAGACTTAAAAGTCAGAAGTCAGGTAGAAAAAAATGATGGAAGCCACCAAACTTTCTGATTCAAGTTTATTATGCTATGTAACATACACCAAAGGTTTTTATTTGTAGGAATGAGTGATTTTTATTAATGGACATAACCTGGACTAATGACTTTAACTCAGGCAAAACCATGCTCTTGGGCACCTCCTTGGCAACCTTTGTTTGTTACTGCACCCAAAAAGATAATGAATGAATATGGGTATGCTTGAGAATTAACACATCAAAGCTCTGCAAGTAGTGCATCCACCTGTTGGTTGGAGTTGGAAAAAGCCTGTGGCCTTGGATGAATTAGATACTAGGGATGAAAAGCCCTATTGAGATAAGGGTGGAGCTTTATACTTTATACTATACTATAGTATAGCTTATACTATACTAAACTTTATACTTCCCCAACAAAGCTGGAGAAATCTTTTGGAATAAATGTATTGTTGTGGTTTAGCTCATTGGCACAGTTCTGAGAGACATCTGGGGGAACATGTGCTCTCTGAGTTCCCATCTAGTCTTAAAAATCTAATTTTAAGTCAGGCTTTTATTTTGTTCAGGGTAGTTGTAATACTGGTATAATTAATAATGCTTACATTTTGAGGGGCTAGAAAGATAGCTTAGTGGTTAAGAGCACTGGCTGCTTTTGTAGAAGACCCTGGTTCAATTCCCAGTATCCACATGGAGGCTAACAACTCCAGTCCATAACTCCAGTTTTGTGGGGTCCAGTACATTCTTCTGACCTCCATGCATGACAGAGGTACACTTACATACATGCAGTCAATACACTAATACACATAAAATGAAAATATATAAAATATTTTTTAAAATTTGCTTACAGGGCTGGAGAGATGGTCTAGTGGTTAAGAGCACCGACTGCTCTTGCAGAGGATCCAGGTTTGATCCCCAGTACCCACATGGCGGCTGAGAACTGTCTTTAACTCCAGTTCCAGGGGAATCCGACGCCCTCTTCTGACCTCTGCAGCATTGCACGACATGGGTGCACCAACCTACTTGCAGACAGTACACTCATACACATAAAAAGATAAATAAAAAAAATTCACTTACATTTATTTATCTAGCTGTTTTTGTTTTTGTGGTGCTGGACATCAAATGCAGGGCTTGTCATCCTTGGCAAGCACCCTATCAGAGCTACATCCCAGCCTTAGCATACTATTTCCAAGCATACTTTATTCACTAAAAAGTGTGTTCATTTAGTTTTGTCATAATGATTGTATTTTATGAATAATTAGTATAAAATGTGAAGTAATTTGTTTTTTTTCTTTTTTTTTTTTATTTCGGTATGTGTATAAATGTACTGTCTGCATGCAGGTGTGTGCACCCGTGTCGTGCAACGCTGCGGAGGTCAGAAGAGGGTCTCGCATTCCCCTGGAACTGGAGTTCTCCTGGAATTGGAGTTTCAGACGGTTCTCAGCCGCCATGTGGGTGCTGGGGATTGCACCCGGGTCCTCTGCAAGAGCGGTCGGCGCTCTTAACCACTAGGCCATCTCTTCAGCCCCTTGGTTTGTTATTTTTAATGTCTCTAACTTTTCTGCTTTTAAATTTTCTCAGTGAATTGGGAACTTCTGGAAAGCACAGTGGCAATGTCTCTTTGGATGTTTTACCAGTTAAAGGCCCCCAAGGATCTCCTTTTCTCTCACAAATTGCCCATACATCTCATAGCACACCAGCCTCTGAAGAAATGTGGGCTGTGCACCCGGAACACTTGATTCTGGTAGCTCATTCTTCTTGTGAGTATTTCAGTAAGAACTTCTCAGAAGCATGTTTAGGAGTCAGGGTCTGCACCTCTGGACCCGTGCTCAGTTAGGACACATGTACATGTAGGACTGATGGCTCATCTAAGACTGGCTGTCACCCCTGAGACCTAGAATTTGAGTGTACCCCACCTGGAGAGCTGTTTATTAACTTAACATTGATTTTGCTAGTTTTTTTAGAAATTAAGTCCAAGGTCCAAGGACCCCCTCAATGCTACATAAAGAACACAGAGACCAAGGGGAAGTAATTTGACAAGGTAGATCTTTTGTGAAAGGGTGACTTTTGTGGTTAGTCAAACCCAGAAAGCACACATAACCTGGAGCTTGGTGGGCTGTTTTCCCTAAAGCAAGATTCTAATGTCTTTTCATTTGGCTTTGGTAAGAGTGGTAGTTAAAGACTGCATAAAGGAAGTCGGGCCTGGTGGCGCACACCTTTAATTCTAGCACTCGGGAGGCAGAGGCAGGTGGATCTTTGTAAGTTCAAGACCA
Source organism: Rhizomys pruinosus (assembly GCA_009823505.1). Lineage (NCBI taxonomy): Eukaryota > Metazoa > Chordata > Mammalia > Rodentia > Spalacidae > Rhizomys > Rhizomys pruinosus. Next base: position 1,096,247 of record VZQC01007895.1, read on the forward strand.
GCCTGGTCTACAGAGTGAGTTCCAGGACAGCTGGGGCTACAGGGAGACCCTGTCTCGAAAAGACCGGAAAAAAAAAAAAAAAGATTGCATAAAGGGAGAAGAGCTCCACTGCTCCAAGCTATCAGGCTCAGGGATGCATCAGGGCCTTTCCTTAAACTAAAGTCTTGTAGGTTGTGGTGGGATTAAAAGATTAGAATTCCTTGTCATAAACCAAGTTCAAATTTTACAGAGTTCAAAAGAAAGTACTAATAGTTAATGTTTCTTACATTGTAGAGTAGGAATAAATGTAGTCTCTATATACATGTTCCAGAGTTAAAGCAGGTGATAACTTTTTGGATTTATATTTTTTTGTAACTTGGTTCAGTGTTGCCAGTGTCTTTGTGGTTTCTTAGAGTTTCCAAGTAGACCTGTTTTAACGAAGACTCGAAATTCCTACAGTTGAGTAGTTGAAAAGAGCAAAATAAGATGCTATACTAGTATTTACTTAGGATTTATTGCTAACATTTGTCTTTTTCACTATTGCTAAAATATGATTAACATTTGCTTTATCTAATATAATAGGTGACATGGTGAAAACTGGGCATTTTCAGATTATCAATAACTCTGCCAGGTTATTGAACTTTGAGCTGTATTGGCCAGCACATTGCTTGGCAGTCACACCACAACATGGATTTATTGCACCAGAGTAAGTACGTTTTCTCCTGTGTTATTATTAGGACGCTATCATGTTGACCTGTTTTATAAGTCTACTATTAGCATATATTAATTACACATAGTTTTGGTATCACATCTTTATACATGTATATAATGTATTTTGGTCATAGTCACCTTCTGTCCCCTCTCCAACTGATTCCTTTCCTCTTCCCAATTGAAGGACTAAATGATGTTTGCAAATTTGTTCAGCCTGGTGGTAGAATGCTTGCCTCCTATGTGCAAGGCCCAAGTTTCTGTTCTCAGCACTGCAAAAATAAGTAAACTTGTTGAGTAGAAGGTTACCTTGTGCTAGCTGTATAGAGTACATACCTGGCTTTTGTGGCACACAGTGAATTCAAGAATTAAACCCTTTTAATGGAGTAGAGATTACACACAGCCAGTTAGAGATACTCTAAGCTGGTAAAGAGATGTGTTTAGTGTGGAACAAAGACCTTGGAATGAGAGTATTTTCTAACACATTCTTCTGCTCACATAATTAGGCAGGGACTAAAACCAGGTATATGCTGAGGGTTGGTGGTCTCTCCAAAATCCAGCTGTTCTGCCTTCTGTCTCCTTAGTCTGAAATGTGCATTCTGTTGGTTTTTTTCTAAAAGGCATTTTCCAGTCAGAACATCCTCATTTTACTGCATCTGAACTATAATCTAGCTTATTTTCTACATAGAGTGTTCTAGGAAGGAGACTTCTGGGACCAGCTATTCATACACAAGTGCTGTCTGCACATAGTCTGACTACTGACAGTAGGTAAACCACAGCTCTGCAGCTTTCCTGGGATTTCACCTGATCATTACAGAGTTCTCCCATCTAAAGGGCATGGTATTTATTATTAATAGCTTTAGAGAAGAACAACATGGAATTTATTTACATTAGCAAAATTATGAATATGCATAATAACTAGACTGAGGCTGTGAGCTAACATATGCACAAGGATTCTCCAGAGACATTCTAAGAGTAAAGCAATCAGCTCAGCTTGCACTAAGTGCTTATCAAGTGCACCAAGCCCTTGCCAACTAATGAGTGAAAGGATAGGGAGATGATAGAACAAGTATTTCACAAATGACTCCATAGCCCCATATATTTAGCTATCAGGAGTGGAAAGTAATGTTGCCATGCCATTTTTTACATGTATGATTTCTTGTAGTTATAAATCTGGTCTATTCAATTAAAGTTAATTTTGGCTCCCATTGCCCTAGAAAAGAAATTTGAGCAGAGAAGATCAGTAACTAGTTAATTAACATAACACCCCCCCATTATCTTCCTATTTTATTGGAAAGTTATTAATTTGCTTTGTGCTGTGACCATATCATCCTTAATTAGCAAGTGGCTCAGATCTTATGTAGTATGTATCTGTATGAATTGATTCTTAGATGCTATTTCTATGGTATGGTGTATAGTCACATGAATTTTCCCTTGGGCTTAAGGATTTGTGGCATTCTACTTTTTGGCCATTGTTGGGGATTGAGGCCAAATGATCCATGTGCGAAAGTGAGATAGGGAGCTAACTACATTTTCTCTTTCCCAGCCACAGGAAATGATTGGTTATTGGCAGAACAGGATTTACAACTCTTGTTATTACTGCTGTGAAAGTACAGAATATTCTCTGTACTTATTATTAATTTTTTTTTCTTTAAGGAGTAAACTACAAATTCTTGTGAGTCCTAATTCCTCCGTATCCACAAAACAGTCAATGTTGCCATGGAGTGGTTTGATCTATATACACTGTGATAATGAACAGAAGGTACTAGTAAACTTTTTCTTAAACAGCATTTATTTCGTAGCTTCCATTTCATAATCCTTATTAACATTTACATTTCAAGAAGTCAAATGAAAGCCAACTAAGATATATTTAATCAGAGCACTTAGAACAGAATTTTACCCTTAGTGATCAGAACAATTCTCTTGGAGAGAAATAGAGGCTATTTTTGATTATTTGCTTTTTTT
>VZQC01007895.1:1100713-1134573 GCA_009823505.1 Rhizomys pruinosus
CGGCTAGGGCCAGTCCCTTGAGAACAGAAGTCTATCTATGCCGCAGTAGTGTTCGTTCACAATCTAGTACATACTCCATGGTTAACGCTCCTCCAAAGTTCTCAGATAATTTCTTTTTATTTTTGTCTTTCCCCTTCTCCCTGCTACCTTTTGCTAAGTGAGTAGTAGTGTACGAGGCTATCAGAAAGGGTTTGGGGCACTCTCTCACTGGGGTGCACAGCTCCTTCCTCTCATGTTTCTTGGCCCATCAGGCTCAAGTTTCCTTCTTTGTGGGCCTTTCTTGGACCTAGCTGTTTACTTCCAGGAGCGCACCCAGCTCACTGTCTCTCGAGACTGACCTTTCCTGTCTTTCTAGTTCACTTACTCCAAGGTTTGCAGACTCTCCAGCCTTTTTGAGTCCTCCAACAACCTTCATGCACTCTACCACTGGCTCATATCTCTTTTCTTTGACTCCTTGATTCCTATGACCTGTAATGATAATTGCCCCCATTCTTCCTAACTTCCTGTGCCCTCTCTTTAAGTCTTGGTCAAACCTAGCTGTCTAGCCACTCCATGTTCCTAACCCAACAGCAGGGCATTGCTGGGAAAAAACCTTACATACTTTGCTGACACAATCACAGCCCTAAGGGTCCCTCACCAGCAGCCCATCCCCTCAGAGCCTATGTCCCATCTTTTCCCCAGATCCTCTCATTTTTGTAGCTCTCTACTTTGCCTCACACACAGGAATCATTAGGCTGAGTGAAGTGCTTCTGTTTTTATCACGAGGAAGCCCCTGCTCGGTGTCTAGGCCCTTGTGCTCTGTTTTCCCAAGGATGCTCCTGGCCCCGTCTGTTGTCCCTGGCCATCCATTTCCCCTTCTCTGTTGGTTCCTTTCAGTTAGCCCACAGTGCGTGTTGTCATCCAGACACTTTCCTTGGTCCCCATCTTTGCAGTTACCATCTTTCTCTGCACATCCTCCATGGGAAACATCCTGCTGCCTGCCTTCCCTTCCTCAGTTTGGTGAGCTGCCATCACCTGACCGGCGAGGCCAAAGCCCCCAGAAGAGCTCTGTGTTGTTGTACCGCAGTCTCCCTTAGATGTCTCTGTTCACCGTATCCTCGGTACTGACGTCTCCTTTCTTCCTGGAGTACTTCTGGAGTACTTCCTAGACCTCCCTGGCTGCTGATGTTCCTGGAGTTGCCTGCCTTACTCCTTTTCAGATTTCTTTGCAGTCTCTAGTATCCTGGCTTCTGAAGTTTGGTTCTTCTGAGACCTGAACCCGTGCACGCCCTATTCCCACCTGTGCCTTTCCCCTTCTTTCCGGTCTCCCTAAACAGCGGTCTACCAGCTGCAACAGGTGACTGCTCAGGTGAGCTCACCCAGGCCCCTACCTGGTTCTTACGTGAGGACAAACGTGTTAGACCCAAGACAAAACCTGCTTCTCCTCCCGTCTGACCATGCCAATAAGTGACACCTCTCTTCCCATTCTGTTACGATGTTGTCCCCTTGTTTGAGCTCTTCAGCATTTTTCCATTGTATATTGAGTAAAACCCAAAATGGTATCTGGTGCCCTCCTGTGCGCTGGAGCAGTGGTTCTCTTCTGTGAACTGGATCTGTGGTCTCCCCCAGCGAGTTGGAGTTGTCATGTGAGCCGGAACTGTGGTCTCCAGCCAAGAGCTCTGGTGGTGGGCTCATGGTGGAGCACAGTGAGGGGACGGGTAGAGGACTTAGCACTGCTGGGCAGCAGTTTCAGCCTTCAGGGATGGGTAGAGGACTTAGCACTGCTGGGCAGCAGTTTCAGCCTTCAGGGATGGGTAGAGGACTTAGCACTGCTGGGCAGCAGTTTCAGCCTTCAGTGTCTGCTTTCCCCACTCCTCCCCCAAGGCCCAGGTTGTGCATGGCAGTGGTTTTGCCTCTGTGTTAGGCTTGTGCTAGGGACAGGGGAGGTTTTTGTCATTTGTAGTTTCTAACCTTGAGAGAACTGATTCTCAAGGATGGATGCCCCTTGATGGCCAGCTGTGGTCTTGACTCCACACATGGTTCTGGGCGCCCAGGTCCCAATGTTGTACCTCTCCCATTCCAAGTCCAAGAAATTTTCCATCATTTTTCTGTTATTTTTAGCACCAGTGTGCCATCACCTGTACCCTGCAGAAATGTGAAACACCTAATTGAACCTCTAGAAATAAAATCATACTCTAGAAAGTTAAAAAGAAAAGGTAACTGAGTACTCAGGAGGCAGAACCAGGTGAATCTCTGTGAGTTCAAGGCCAGCCTGGTCTACATACCATGTTTTAGGCCACCTGAGGATACAGAGAAACTCTGTCTCAAAATGAATTAATTTAAACAAAAATCAGGTGTCTCAGATACCCTAAATAATTTAGGCTATTTTCTTAAAAAAAAAAAAAAAAAAAAGGTCAGGTGTTGCCAAGCATAGTGGCACACGCCTTTAATCCCAACTCAGAAGGCAGAGGCAGGCAGATCCCTGTGAGTTCAAAGCCAGCCTGGAATACCTAGTGAGCTCCAGGCCAGCTGGGACTGAAAAAGGAGACCTTGCCTCAAAAAGACCAAAGGGAAAAAAAATAGTTTCCACTGGACATGAGGTCATGAGGTTTGTCACAGAGCACCTTGTCACTAAGCTCTCTCAGAGTTTGAATGGTACATACATTTCTTTCAGAGAACTATCTAGAACTTGAGAATCATGGCCCCACAGATGTGAAGTGGCACCTGTCATCTTTTGCTCCGCCATATGTCAAGGTCAGTCATCTAACTGTTCAGAATGTTTTAAACCCTGAGCATAAGTACAGGTCAACTTGCTGGTGGTTTGTGCCACCACTTTACTTAGTTGGCTTCTCTGTAGGGAAGATGGAGTGTGCTCCATTTTGTTACCAGGTGACCCTGAAAGTCAAACTAGAAAATTTGGCTAGGCATGGTGGCACAGCAAAGTGTGATGGTGCCTGCCTTTAATCCCAGTACTTGGAAAGCAGAGGACAGCCTGGTCTACATGGAGAACTCCAGGCCAGCAGATCTTTGTGAGATTGAAGCCAGCCTGGTCTACATGGAGAGCTCCAGGCCAGCTGGGGCTACAAAGAGACCCTGTCTTAAAAAACAACAAAAAAAGATAAGAAGACATGTATAAAAATGCCTGTTCTATTTAATTACTGCCTCCTAGTCCTGATTTTTTATCTGAAATGACTCAATTTGAGAAACGTTGCAGGTTTTATTACCCAGCCCTATGTGTGAACACTTGTTTACTCTCCATGCTCACTGCATTTTCTGTTCTCTCAGTGTTGTCATGTTTCAGCTCATAAGAGCTGCTGCAAGTGAGGTGCAGCACTCTACTGGTTGGGTGGTACCTGCCACCTGCTCCATAGCAGGCTGCATAGCCACTGATACTACTCAAAGAGAGCAGCTTGTCTTTTGTATTGTTTAGGACACTGGCCTGTTAGTCACAGTTTTAAGTTACATAGTTACCGGATATATTGCAATAAGCATCTAATATTGCAAGAGTGTTAAGTTAAAATACACATTCAGCAGGGTGCTCAAGGTGTGTGGGGAAGATGGTTATTTGACATTTTAAATAACATTAAGCTCACTGTGTCCAAAGAAGTCATAAAATGGATATGTGTAACGTTTTGTGGCTGAGGACCAGGTCCTTTCTTAGTAATGTACTGGGTCCGGGCTGGAGAGGTGGCTCAGCAGTTGAGAGCACCGACTGCTCTTGCAGAGGACCCGGGTTCCATTCCCAGCATCTGCATGGCAGCTAAGAACCGTCTCTAAGCCGGCTGGTGGTGCACACCTTTAATCCTAGCTCTCAGGAGGCAGAGGCAGATGGATCTCTGTAAATTCAAGGCCAGCCTGGTCTATAGAGTGAGTTCCAGGCCAGCTGGGGTTATAGGGAGACCCTGTCTCAATAAAAAAAAAAAAAAAGTAACGTACTGGATATTCCTGGCCCACTGTTAAATAGATTTTTTGTGTCCTCCATAACCATAAGGGTAATAGAGTCACTTGAACTGAGCCATTAGCTCATAGGGTTCTTACTTGATTGTTTAAATGATTATTTTCCAGGGAGTTGATGAGTCTGGAGATGTTTTTAGAGCTACCTACACAGCATTCAGATGTTCTCCTATTTCTGGTATACTGGAAAGCCATGGAATCCAAAAGGTGAGCTTTAGAAGATTTTCATAGCTACTTAGCAAGAATGTTCTACTGTTCCACCAGGAATGTATCATGTGACCTAGCCAGAGTTGTCTCCTTCAGACCAGTGGTGGCTTCAAAGCCAGCTGTCCATTGAGGAGAGGTCTGCTTGGTGCAAGTCTGCACATTTACATTGTGCTGTGGCAGAAAGTCTGCATGAGAAAAATGTTAACTAAGCAGTACCACATTTGGTGTAAGGGTTGCAGCTGTCAGTGCTTATAAAAAATCTTTGCTGATCAAGACAGCAGTTCTGTCTGGCAGCCATAGCCATTAAAACCTCCATTCGTCAGTAAAAGCTCAACATGCACAGCACAGTCATCAGTATGTTTTCATGGGTACAAATCTTGCCAATACTATATACTCTAAAACTTTAATTTATGTCTAAACCTGACATATACTTTAGAAGTCTGGTGGCATTTAGGGTTCACTTAGCCATATTAACAACCTTTTTCAGTCTAATTGCTGAAGTATTTATTTATTTATTTATTTATTTATTTATTTAGCGCATTCCATGGTATATGTGTGTAGTCATAGGACAACTGGTGGGGATCAGTTCTCTCCTTCCACCATTAGGTCCTGGTGATTGAACTCAGGTCACAGGCTCAGTAGGAAATGCCTTTACCTGCCGAGCCATCCCCCTGGCCCAGAAGCTCATTTGAACTGCTACAGTTTATATATATTGACACATTGTTCATTCAGACTTCTGAATTCTACACTATAGCTGTGAGCTCATAATTCATGTTTAAAGACCTTAGAGTAGCCATAGCTGTTGTCATGAACTTGGCACTGTGCTTTTAGGGTTCCTCATGTTTTTGAAAGATAAATTCTAAAAGGATACTTTATTCTATTATTTCCCAAATTTCAAAAAAAAGTAGACTCAAAATTGGGGACAAATACATTGTTCAACAAAAGTTTATCATTCAAGGAAAGATTGCCAAAGGCAGGGATTGACAAAAACAGGTGTTAAAAATTATGTCCATGAAGAAAAGAATTAGGAATTTAATAGTAGTATTTAGCAAATTTGTCATAAATTCAAGTTAATCCCACCCACAGTTTAAGAGTGCTTCCTGCTCTTGTTGAGGACCCAAGTTCATTTCCCAGCACCACAAGGGGCAGCCCATAACCACTCTGAACTACAGCTCCAGGAGATCATCACGTCTGGCCTCAGGGTACCTGCACATACGTGCACATACAGATACATACATACACACTTTTTTTTTTTGTCTTTTTGAGACAGGGTCTCTCTGTAGCCCTAGCTGTCTTGGAACTCATTATGTAGATCAGGCTGGCCTTAAACTCATAAAGATCTGCCTGCCTCTGCATCCTTAGTGGTGGGATTAAAGGTGTGCACCACTACGCCCATCTCACATGTTTTTTAACTTCCTCTTGGCTTTAATTTTTTTTATTTTATTTGTGGGTCTAGGTGTTTTTAACTTACTGTGTTTAAACTTACTCCCAGCTCATACTAGAGTAAAGGAGTGAATATGCTATAGTATTTTTAATGAACTAGCAACAGAAAGCTGGTCAAAGGAAAGCTGAGAAACTTTGCCTCATCAGAATTAGAGTTGAAAAGCTCCATAATCATCTAGTATCCCCATAATGGTGTAGATATGGTTAGAAATTACATGACAGGAACTCCGGGGTCTTTCAGATTGCTTCATTTAAGATCAGTTAACTGTAGTCCCGGTGTAACAATTGTGCTGAATTACTCTCTGTGTTAAGCAGCCATCTGCATAGGTTTGCTTTGTGTGTGAATGATCCATCATTCTTTTTTTTAATAATTAGTGGTTTTTCTGAAGATTTATATTCATTTTTTAATTTTTTTTATGTGTATGAATGTACTGTCTGCATGTAGGTTTGTGCACCCATGTCGTGCAATGCCGTGGAGGTCAGAAGAGGGTGTCGGATTCCCCTGGAACTGGAGTTAAAGACGGTTCTCAGCCACCATGTGGGTGCTGGGGATTGAGCCTGGCTCCTCTGTAAGAGCAGTTGGCACTCTTAACTGCTAGGCCATCTCTCCAGCCCCAATGATCCATCATTCTTATCTTGGATCCCTGGTAATCTTTAGAGCCACTCTATTCTTCTTCCCCCATTTCTCAATTGCATCTGTTTCATAGCCATTAAACTAGGAATGTACTGGACATACAATGATGGACATTGGCTGTACTAAATCCATTTTTACTTTAATGGAAAGTTGATAAAGTTGGCATCATCCAAGATGTGGAAAGATGGCTCAGCTATGTATTATATTGGAGGAATAAGCAGGGAAACTGTTAGGGTCTTCTCTTTCCTGCTTTCTTTCCTTTTAGGTTTCTTTAAACCTCTTCTTCCTGGTTGCATGTTCCTATACAACAATTTTTTTTATTCCCCCATGTTCATACCACACTTCTGTTTCTTGTTTGTGGTCAATTCATATTCTTAGCAAGGGAGTAGGTAGAAGACAATATAGTGGAGAAGTAACATGTGGCAATGACTTTGGGATCACAAGATTTGCTCAGGTCAGAGGATTGGATCATTACATATCACCTTTGTACTAGTTATTTCACTCATTGCAGTGATAAAATACCTGAGACACAGAGGAAGAGTTTATTGTGGCTCACAGTTTAAGGGGATCCAGTCCATTATGAAGAAGGCATGGTGCTAGGGTTCCATGGTGACAAGACAGTGCAGCTGGGGCTCCTTACCCTTCATATCTTGGCAGAACAGGAAGCAGAGAGTGAATAGGAACTGGGCAGGGCTGTAAAATCTCAAGGACTTCACCCTGTTTCCTTTAGCTAGACTCATCCTTCTAAAGTTTGTATAACCTTCCATAATACCAGCTGGGCATCAGGTGTTCAAACTTGTAAAACTATAAGGGACATTTCATTTTCAAACCATAGCAAACATATAGAAAAATTAACTCAAACTGGATCTTAAATGTAAGAGTAAAAAGCATAAAGCCCCTACTGGGCATGGTGGCGCACGCCTTTAATCCTAGCACTTGGGAGGTAGAGGCAGGCAGATCTCTGTGAATTCAAGGCCAGCCTTGTCTGTAGAGTGAACTCCAGGCCAGCTGGGACTAAAGGGAGCCCCTGTGTCAAAAATACTTAAAAAAAAAAAAAAAAAAAAAAGAAACCCTACAGCATAAAGCCCCTAGAAAGTACAAAGGTATAAGTCTTCATACCTTGAATTATGCATTGGTTTCAAAGAATTAGGTTAATTATGAACATTAGGCACTTTGGGGGGGAGAGATGGCTCAGCGGTTAAGACATTAACGTGCTTGCACAGAGGACCCAGGTTCAATGCCCAGCACCCACATGGGCAGCTAACGCCATTCCATAACTCAGTTCTAGGGAGATCCAAAGTATCCTTCTCTAACCGGCAACAGCATGACCCAGGCCATAACCCTCAGACACATATAATAAAAATAATAAAATAAAAATGTTTTAAAAGAAATTAGCAACATTTATACATTTAAATAACATCAGTTTAATAAGAATATCCACAGGGTAGGAGAAATATTTGAAACTCATGTATTTGACAAAGGACTAGCGTCCAGAATATGTATATAGTTAGCAAAAATTTTCTACCATTTTCTTGGCCATCTCTTCACTTCCTGTTTCCTTTGCTGTACAGAAGCTTTTCAATTTCCTGCAGTCCTTTTTGTCAGTTCTGACCTTTTTAGAAAGTTTTTGCCTGTTCGTTCAGCTGTTTTTCTTTTTGCATTCTATTCCAGTGTTCCACCCCAGTGTCCTTCTTTTTTCATTCATTCCTCATTAAATTTATTCTTTCCTGGGGAGCTGGCTCAGTGGCTAAAAGCATGGCTGCACTAACAGAGGACCAGTTCAGTGCCCAGCGCTTACATTGGTGGCTAACAACTATTTGAAACTCACACACAAAAGAGGGCATTGGATCCCCTGGAACTTGGTTAGTAGTTAGAGTAGGAACTCTGTAATCTTGGGTCTCCATATGCGTTCTCAACAAGATTGTGCCTACTAGCAGTCTCTTCTTTTTTTTTTTTTTTTTTTTTGTCTTGTTGAGACAGGATTCGCTCACCTTTAGTTTAGTTCTAGCTGGCCTGGAGCTTCGCTATGTATAACCAGGCTGGCCTTTGAATCCCAAAGAAGATCTCCCTCTCTCTGCCCCTCCTGAGTGCTGGGATTAAAGGTTCTTAGCCGCCATGTGGGTGCTCGGAATTGAACCCTGGTCCTCTGCAAGAGCAGTCAGTACTCTGAACCGCTGAGCCATTTCTCAAGCCCCAACATTTCCTTCTTGAGGAAAGAGAGGGATCACCAGAAGGTACATGCTGTGGCTCACAAGACAGCATACCAGCTATCAGAGCACCCTCAGTCCTTAAGGATATAAAAGCTGTTAACAGTTTTCTGGGAGAAAGGAGACTTCAATGATATAGCCACCTAGCATTTATGTGGGCTCTGAGGACCTCAACTCCTGTCTTTATGCTTGCAGGGCAAGCACTCTACTGACCATTTCCCAGCCATTGTCTTGTAGTTTTTTTATATAGTTTTTTTGTTTTACACTATTTTTGAGATCTTGACTACAGTGTGTTATAGTTCTTTGGTTTTGTCTGTTTCTGGCTCTAAATGACTCTTGTGTTTGATGTCTAATACTTGTCCTAGAGTTGGGAAATTTTCTTGTGTGGTTTCATTAAATAACTTTTCTATGTCTTTAGTCATCCTGGCTCTGCCTTCTATCCCAGGATTCTTAGGTTTGGTCTCTTCATTGTCTCCTTGTCTTCTTGGATGTTGTGGTAATGCTTTATTTGTTTGTTGATATCTGGAGGTTATTTCCTACACCTTTTCTGATAATGTTTCCCATTTTTGATAATCTTTCTAGTTGGTTAGTGATTCTTCACACTTTTTTTGTATGTGTATGAATGTATAGTCTGCATGCAGTTTGTGCACCCGTGTCATACAATGCTGCGGAGGTCAGAAGAGGACATTGGATTCCCCTGGAACTAGAGTTAAAGATGGTTCTCAGCCGCCATATGGGTGCTAGGGATCGAACCCAGGTCCTCTGCAAGAGCAGTCGGCGCTCTTAACCACTAGGCCATCTCTCCAGCCCCCACACTTTGTTTTTAAAATTATTTTTATTTTATATATGAATGTTTTATCTGCATGTGTATACGTACACCCATGTTGTACAGTGCCCATGGAAGCCAGAAGTCAGATCCCCTGGAACTGGAGTTATAGACAGTTGTTAGCCATATACGTGGGTGCTGGGAACTGAACCCTGGGTGAAGCAGCCTCTTAACAGCTGAACTATCTCTCCAGCCTATTTATTTATTTATTTATTTATTTATTTATTTATTTATTTATTTATATTTTTGTCCTTTTGAGACAGGGTCTCCCTGTACCCACAGAGATCCATCTGCTTCCACCTCCCTAGTGTTGGAATTAAAAGTGTGTGCCACCATGCCTGAACATTTTATTTTTTATTTGACTTACTGAGTTTTCAAATTCCATTTTTTCTTTTTTTCCTTTCTTTTTTTTTCCCCCAAATCTGAGCCTCCCTGCTGAATGACTCGTGCATATTGCTTATTCTGTTTCTTCATTGCTGACTTTCATATCTACATCTTGAATGGATTTGCTTCTCATATGTCCTTGTTTTCTCTTTGAAATTGTTGGTTATTTTTTAAGAAGACTTTTTTTGTTCTTTTTTCTTTTTTGGTGTTTTTGAGACAGGGTCTTCTTGTAGCCCCAGCTGTCCTGGAACTCACTCTGTAGACCAAGCTGGCTTTGAACTCACAAAGATCTGCCTGCCTCTGCCTCCTGGGTGCTAGGATTAAAGGCGCCACCACGCCTGGCAAGAAGACTTTTTAATCCTTTGTTATTTCAACATTTGTTTTTTAATGTTTTATTTTTATTTTACATTTATGAGTGTATTGCTTGCATGTATGTAAGTGCAATGACTGCGGAGGTCAGAAGAGGGTGCCAAATTCCTTGGAACTGGAGTTAGGACAGTTGTTAGCTTCCATGTGGGAGATGAGCATTGAACCTGGGTCCTTTGCAAGAGCAACCACTGCTCTTAACCGCCTGAGCCATGTCTCCAGCTCCGGTAACTGAAGTCTTAAGGATCTGTTGGAGTCATGTTGCCTGTTTCATTTTTGTGTTTCTGTGTTGCCATTTGCATACCTGTTGGTTTGGATGGCTCTCAGTTTTCTTTTGGGGTGTCTTTAGTGAGGGCTCAGTCCCTTTTATCATTCAGAGAAATGAAAACAAATTGTAACAGGTGCACCAAATTGAACAACACTTAGAATCTCTTAAAACCAACTAACACACAACTAGTGACCAGAGAGCATAAAATGCTGTGAAATTAAAAATTGTTTAGGAGGTGCTGGAGAGATGGCTCAGTGGTTAAGAGCCAGGTTTGATTCCCAGCACCCACACAGCAGCTAACAAACCTAACTCCAACTCCTAGGGATTCAGTGGCCTCTTCTGGCCTTGTGGACTTTGTATGCACCTGGTGCACATGCATACATGAAGGCAAAATACACATAAAATAAAAATAAGTAAATTGATAAAAACTTTTTTAATTATTTAGGATACATGTTGAAATAACTAAAATGAATGAAATAAAGACCAGGAAATGGGGGGGGGGGTTGCATAAGCAGTGTTAAAGGAAAGGAAAAAGAATGTTGGAAGATGAGAAAGAAGAGAAAGAAGACTCTAAAATTGGAGATAGAGAGTAGGAGCTCCAGGTCGTTGAGATGGGATTAGATGGAAGGGGGAGAGAAAGCCTTTATTGGGGTCCACAGGAAAGACAAAGCAAGGCAAGATGACCTGCCTAGGATTCAATAGTTCTGAAATTTTGGGGCAACTACAGGGTGGGTTCTGGGTGCTTCGTACCTGGCCTCAGGCTATTAAGGCAGAAAACTGTTCCTCCTGTATTGTGGGTCCTGGATTGATAGGCAAGCTGTAGTTGTTTTGGTTATGTGCATAACCTGGATTGGTAGAACTCTAGAGACTCTATGTGACATCTCTAGCACTGTCAAAACTTCTCCTCCAATAAAAAACTGTTTACTGTATATTTGAGGGAAATTTGTGTGTGTGTGTGTGTGTGTGTGTGTGTGTGTGTGTGTGGTGTGTGTGTATGTATCTCCTTAAACAGAGGTACATTTTGGATTCTATTATACCAAGCCCACTAGAAATAAAATTGTTCAAATTCTTTTTCAGTCAGAGGGAAAGTTCCAAAAGCCAATATAAATGCATTTCTTAATTTTCTTTCTTTTTTTTTGTGACAGGGTCTCCCTATAGACCCAGCTGGCCTTGAACTCACAGAGATCCGCCTGCCTCTGCCTCCTAAGTGCTAGGATTAAAGGTGTGTGCCACCACACCCAGCTTAAAGAAGGTTCTTTGATACTATATGGGTGTTGGGAATTGAACTCAGGCCCTCTTCAAGTGCAGTGGGTGGGCGCCCTTAACCGCTGAGCCATCTCTCCAGCCCCAATTTACTTTTTTTATACTAAAACTTTGAATTCATAATCTGTTTAAAGTGGGGGTCTACCTGTCTCCTCTTGGTGTGTTTTATAGGTCTCCATCATGTTTCTACCCAGAGATAGAGGGGATTATGCCCAGTTTTGGGATGTTGAGTGCTACCCTGTTAAAGAACCTCACATGAAACACACATTGAGATTCCACCTCTCTGGACAAGTAAGTATTGTCCTAGATGTAATAAAAAAATTAACCCTCAATGAAAAAAAACCTGTGAAAATGTACAATAATTTCTTGGCATTTCACTTACCACTGATTCTGTTGTGTAGTCTGATATCTTAGTTTCATTCTGTCCTTATTAATTGATATCTTTGCATTCTGCATTGGGCTCTATTTATTGTCTGTACTCCACATGAAACCAATTTTTGTCTTACCGTGTGTGTCTGCATTTGCATAGGAGGGAGAAGAACTAGACAACACACAGAAATAAAAATCATGTCTCTTTCTACAATTTAAATTTTTCTATTTTTATTTTAGTGAATGAGTATTTTGCTGACATATATCTAAGTGTACCATATTTGTGCAGTGTCTTTTGAGTCCAGAGGAAAGAGCATCAGATAGGTCTTCTGGACCTGGAGTTCCAGAAAGTTAGCTCCCGGAGCATCTTGGGAACTGAACCTGGGTCCTCTGCAAAGAGTAACAAGTGCTTTTAACCACTGAGCCCTCTCTCCAACCCCACCCTTTTATAGTTATTTATAGGAAGTGATAGAATTCCTGTAAGTAAATGTCTTTGTGCTTTCCAGAGTGTTCATTTTTTTTTTTTTCTCTTCTTGTGATTTTTCTATACAGAGCGTCAGAGCGGAAAATGATCCTGAAGACTCCTGCTTCTCTACCAACACCCTCATTAAAGTGGATACTGCAGTCGTGCCCGGGAGGCGTGCTGTGTCGGAGACCTCTGCTCACATACCTGGGTGTGTACACAGTTTGTATCAGTCTTGAGAGTTTCCCCCAGCATCCCTGAGATGGAGCTGTAGCACTAACAACCCTTGTGTTCTCAGAAGCATATACACCTTTGTATCTGGCTTCTTTCAGTCAGCTTAACTTGTCCTATATTCATTAATGTTTCGAGTATACCTATAGTTTGTTTCTTTTTATCATTTTTTTTCTGTTATATGAATGTATCACAATTCATTTCCCTATTGATATTTGGGTGTTCTTTAATTTGAGACTACTGTGAATTAAGGTACTATGAACATTGTTTTATGTATATATTTCTGAGGATGAGTTTTTATTTTGGATAAAAATACCCAATTTACCCAAAATTGTTGAGTTACATGGTAAGTGGGGTTTGTTTGTTTGTTTGTTTGTTTGTTTAAATAGATTTTATTTTATGTGTATGTGTGTATTGCCTGCATGTATGTAAGTGTATCCATGTCGTCCAATGCTTGTGGAGGACAGAAGCAGGCATCAGATCCTCTGGAACTGGAGTTAAGGGCAGTTGTTAGCTGCCATGTGGGTGCTGGGATTTGAACCTGGATCTTCTGGAAGAACAGCCAGTGCTCTTAGCTGCTGAGGGGTTATCTCTCCAGCCTGGTAATCATGTTTTTACCTTTAAAATAAGACCCTGTATGATTTTCCCAAAGTGGTTGTGTCAATTTATATTTCCATAAATAGAATATAAAATTAAATTCTGCAGCTGGAGAGATAGCCCAGTGGTTAAGAACACTTGAACTTTTTAATTTTTATTTTATGTATATGAATATTTTGCCTGCATCTGTGAAGGCGTACCCACGTGCATGCCTGGTGCTCACAGAGGTCAGAAGAGAGCACCAGATCCCCTGGAACTGGAGCTAACATCTGGTGTTAGCCTTCATATGGGTGCTAGGATCTGAACTCAGCTCCGCTGGGAGAGCAGTAAGTGCTTTTTAACTGCTGAGCCATCTCTCTAGCCCCACTCAAAAAATTTTAATGTAAATTTTATATCACCAATTTATACTGCCTTAATGGTAATATTTATCCTACCTGCTAAAAATCTTATGACTGATTAATAATTATGTATGATTTAGTTCTGGAAGAAGATTCTTGGAAGTATGCATGTTAAATGCCTACTAAATTTAATCTGTAAATTTGACCATTCAGTTTCTAATAGAAGGACTAAGGTGTTTTGTCAGAAAGATTAGAATACTTCATAAAGAGCATGTTCTGGCATTCTCTTTCCGCTGTCACACATCTGTCCATCCCACATTCTTGGAACACTCACTGTGCAGTGGGCCCTGAAGACGGAGAGTAGAGGGAGCAGGTTGCCTTTGTCCCAACCTCCGCACGTTTCAAATGGAGGAGCCTGGCAGTCCCATCTTCACGTTGGCATGTTTGACGTGTGGTAAATCATGATGCTACCAAAGTAAACAGGAAATGTGGCCGACAGCTTGGTCTGTAGTGTCTGAGAAGAATTTTGCTAAAAAGGGACTTTTAAGTTAAGGATGGGTGGACACAGGCCATGTAAGGGGTAAAAGTTCCAAGCTGTGTGGAGAAGACTATAGGCTCTGGAGCCCTATTTGGGAAGGTTAAATGCAGTGAGGGAGGCTGGAGAGGAGGTGCACAGACTGTTGAGACTTGCCTGTCAAGGAATGGGGTTCCTCTGGAGAGCTGCAGAAACCACAGAAGATATATCTAGAATCCCTTTTTATCACCTCTAGACTGACAGAGCAGGTGGTGGTCATGGCTGGAGTCCAGTAGTCCATCAGTCAAGCAGTGTCAAGGAACATGAAGAGAATGGGCAGATTGGATGAGTGTGTAAGAGAGGCCTAGGGGCTAGAGAGATAGCCTAGTAGTTGGGGTTGCTGACTGCTCTTGCAGAGGACCCGGGTTTGATCCCCAGCACCCACATGGCGGCTGAGAACCATCTTTAGCTCCAGTTCCAGGGGAATCCAATGCCCTCTTCTGACCTCCGCAGCATTGCACAACACGGGTGCACAAACCTACATGCAGACAGTACATTCATATACATACAAAAATAAATAAAATTAAAAAAAAAGAGAGAGAGAGTTAGGGGAGAAATGCAAAGTAGCACTGCCTAACAAAATAGTTTATTAGGCTGGAGAGATGATTTAGTGGTTAAGATCGCACTTACTGGTCTTCAGAGGACTTGGGTTTGGTTCCCAGCACCTACATGGCAACACCCATCCTTAAGACTGTAGTTCCAGGGGATCTGATGCCCTCTTCTGGCCTCCATAGGCATTGCATGCATGTGATACACTTAAAAACATGCAGGCAAAACACTTGTGGCACATAAAATAAAAATAAAATCTTTAAAAAAATAATTTGTTGTGGAGATGGAGACATGGCTCAGCAGTTAAGAGCACTAGCTATTCTTGCAAGGGTCCTGGGTTTGAATCCCAGCACCCACATGGCAGCTAACAACCATCTGTAACTCCAGTTCCAGGGGATCCGATCCCATCTTATGATGTCTCTGGGAGTTGCAAGTCATGGATGCACTTACACACATGCAGGCATAACACTCATGCACAATCAATCAATCAATAAATAAATAAATAACAAAAAATCACAAATAGTTTGTTAATACAGACTTTCAAATAATAGCCTTTCATTGTAAACTTTTTCCCAAAACAGTCAGCTTGATTTGAGTCATCGTGGAGTGTATGCCCCAAAAGATGTCTACATGTTCCTGCCAACCAAGCTTGGGGAATCCAGGACACTGAAAGTCAATTTGCGAAACAATTCTTTTTTTACACACTCAGTAAGTTGAAAATGTATCTGTGGAGTTTCAAAGGTTAATACATTTGACTTTAATAAACATTTTCTTGATGATTAAAAAATGTATTCTGGCCCAGTGTGGTGGCACATGCCTTGGGGACAGAGGCATGTGGATCTCTGTGAGTTTGAGGCTGGTCTGATCAACATAGAGAATTTCAGGCCAAGCTGGGACTACAGGGAGATCATGTCTCAAAAAAGAAATGTATTCTGTAGATTATATTTCATTTGTAATGGGTTATTTTTTAATTCCTTAATACTATATTTGAAAAGAAATTCATTTGAAGTACATGATCCTTTACTTTGAAAATCAGTTTTTTAGAAAAATTATCAAGTTTTAACTTTCTCAGTTCTTTTTTTTTTCCCCCCCTGTATTCTAGCACACAAATGTATTTCTGGATAACATTTATGTTAGTCAAAACTGGAGTCAATTTTAAAAAGTTTTTATTATACGAGCATCTGTTGTGCTGCCCAATTTTTTGGCTGTAACTAAATTTCTATGATGTATCTTTAAAGCAAAGCAAAGTTTTATATATGCTAAATAACCTATATGTGATATGATACCTTTATTAAGTGTTTCCTCTTAATTTCCAGCTGAAGTTTTTGAGCCCCAGAGAGCCTTTCTACATTAAGCATTCCAAATACTCTTTGAGGTGAGTGTATCATAAATCATGGTGCTCTTCTAAGGGTACAGGACCTGCTTCTTGGTCTTGAGGGCAGACGGAGTTTCTTCGCAGCTTCTCTTTTTCTGGCTGTCTGCTCACCTACCTTCGGAAGTGGCCAGCCAGAAGATGGATCCTGCAGGGAGCATGTCATGACTGCAGGATGCTCAACGGCGCAGCAGCCAGCGTGCTGTGTTCCAGCTTAGGATTTCTCCTGCCCATGATTTTGTCTATAATATCCATGGATTAATTATCTCAGAGTTAACTGTAGAATAATTCATGTTGGGCTAGAGACTCAGAAAAGAACTTAAGTGAAATCCTTTTCTTGGATATACCTGACAGCAGAGATATGTAAAATCTTTATAGCAAAAGTATTTGTCTCTTGCTGTCCACAGCCAGTGGTTTCAGGTCCCTCCTAGATACCCAAGTTTGTGGTTTCTCATATCCCTTGATAAAGTGTAGCATTTGCATTTAACCTGTGCATATCCTTCTATATACATAAATCAACTATAGATGATTTTAATATATGATACAATGTAAATAACACAAACAGTTGTAATGCTATTCTATATAGGGAATAATGACAGAAAAAAAGTATGCACATGTTTAATACAGATGCAATTCTTTTTTGTTTAATACTTTCAACCCACAGTTGTGATGTAGAATCCATTGAAATTAAGGGCTAGGTACACATGCATATAATCATAGCAAAGATAATGAATGTGTATCTCCATTGCTACTTATATACATATTTTTTATTTCATATATATGAGTATATTGCCTACATGTGAGTGTACCATGTCACGTAATGCCAATGGAGGTCAGAAGAGAGCTTCAGATTCCCTGGAACTGGAGTTATGGACAGTTGTTAGCTACCATCTGGGTGCTGGGAACCAAACCTGGGTCCTCTCCAAGAACAGCCACTGCTTTTAACTGCTGAACCATGTCTTTAGCCCCCCCTAATATTGTTTCTATACATAGGTTTTCATTTCCAGTCTATATAATCTGAAAATAAAGCCCGAAGGATATTTTCTTTAAAAGTTTCTTAGGAATTTTAGAGCAAAACTGTAGAATATTGTAAATAAGAATGGGACAATAAGTTGTGTGAATATTCTTTGCAGTACAGTATGCTTTCTAAATTGGATAAAGTCAGGACATTTGGGGTGTTCTCTCACCTGTAGGTAGACAACCACCTGTGTTTGCATATAGAGGGCAGAGTGCTATGTACAATAGATTAGACCTGTCATTTCCTCTTCTGTTTTAATTAGATAGCCAGAGATATAATTGCAGTACTGTGTTAGTCTGTTTGGTTTGGGGGGTTGAGGGTGTATGTAGCTCAGTTGGTAGAGTATTTGCTTTTAGCGTGCACAAAGCCCTTAAAGTCCATAACCAGCATTACAGAAGTCCAGTATGCTGGCAAATTCCTGTAATCTCAGATGTGGAAGTAGGGGGATCCAAAGTTGGGATTTTCCTTGGCTACACAGCAAGTTTGAGCTCAGCTTGAGCTACATGAGACCCTGTCTCAAAAATAACAGTGCTGTGGATTAAACCCAGGACCTTGGGCATGCTAGGCAAACACTCCACAACGGCACTGCAGCAATTTTAGATTTTCCTTCTTTGTTCCGTTTCTTGTTAAATAGCAGCATCAAAAAAATTAGAAATCGCTTTCCGTGATGTGTGTTGATTCTTTGCTCAGGCCTGTGCCAGCACTGTGCTGTAGCAGGTGGCTGCTCATGCTGTCCCTTCACATGCTACCATTCCCTTCTCTCCATAGAGGCCGACATTACATCCACATCCCCGTGCACTTCAGACCAGTGTCCGTAGGCAGATTCGAAGCATTACTCATTATCCAGACAGATGAAGGCAAGAGTGTTGCTGTTCGACTCATTGGTGAAGCCCTTGAAAAAAGTTAAGGAGAATATATTTTTTGTAAATTATATATTACATTTTGGCAACTTCACTTTTTCATTCCAATTATGCTGTTGTATATATTTTGTATGATAAATTAGATGTATATAAGTATAGTATTTTTTAAGAGTTCAGTCCTGAAGCCCTGACTAAAATATCATGTATCTAGTTCACAGTATTGTATTAACTTTTACAGGGGAAAAGAAAGTTCTATTTTTTTCATTGATTATGACATTCTGAATAAATATGGCATATGTTTTAATGTGATATATTCAGAAATAAACATTAATTTCCCACCAAACTTGTCTTTTTATTTGATGTCACATATATAAAAATTGGAATATCCTCGTAGTTTGTTGCCAAGCTTCTGAGTTTGTTCTATGATTTTTCTCCTCTTTTCCACGATTTCTTTTCCCCTAAGAAATTCCTTCTTTCTTCCATTAACTAATTACCTAAAATAGTCTTTATCTTCTGTGCGAAGACAGACAAGAGGCTGCTTTGGTTCTGAGTGTCACTGTATTTAAAGCCGGACAGGACAGCTGCTCCTGGACCCAGTTTCAACATGACCTTTGCAGGCATATACTACTGGGCAGGGTGAGGGGAATTCTGTGGCCCTCAAGAGGGATGAGAAGGACCTCCTACAGGGAGAGGTTGAGAGGTGACAGGATGTGAGGTAAGGAAGGCAAATGCCCTCGGGAGGAATGAGGCTAATCATGGATATGTCTCCTGAGTGTGATCACAGGCCTGGCTAGCAGCCTTCTGAGAAGCAGAAAGCACAAGCCTATGTAATGGGTGTGGATGTAGCTGTAATAGTGAGATCTCAGATGGGTAGCATTGTTGGAAGGCTTGGAGAAAGCTTTCTGGACAACACCCACCTATAAAGGCAATGGTTATGAGTTTGATAGAAAAGCAGGTCTCTTTCTAATGTTTCTCTTGCCTAGAAGTCCTGCTTAGAAATCAGATTTGCAGAGTCAGATGAGATAACATGTAATTGGGAGCCTGAAGCAGGAGGATTGACATGAGTCTGAGGCCAGCTTAGGATGCAGTGATACCCAGTCTCCAACAGGACAGAGGGAGGGCAAGAAAGGGGGAAGACTGATTTATAACAACTTTTTTACAGGTTAAGCCCTGTAGTGCTTTTCTGGGTGTTCAGCTTACAGTAGATTTTCTGTATCCCATTTGCATGTGTAGTTGACCACATTCAGCTTCAGAAATTATAATTGCGGGGCAGGTTTTTAAAATGTGCTTCAGGGCTGGAGAGATGGCCTAGCGGTTAAGAGCGCCGACCGCTCTTACAGAGGACCCGGGTTCGATCCCCAGCACCCACATGGCGGCTGAGAACCGTCTGAAACTCCAATTCCAGGAGAACTCCAGTTCCAGGGGAATCCGACGCCCTCTTCTGACCTCCTCGGCATTGCACGACACGGGTGCACAGACTTGCATGCAGACAGTACATTCATACACATACAGAAATAAAATAAAATTAATAAAAAAAATTTAAAATGTGCTTCATTTCCTAAGACTTGGCCGTTCGTTTCTGTGAAACTAGTGCTTTGCCTTTAGGTAATACTCAGGAAAAGGGGAAAGGCCATTTAAAAACCAACTGCAACTTTTTTTTTTTTTTGGTCTTTTTCGAGACAGGGGCTCCCTGTAGCCCCAGCTGTCCTGGAACTTCTATAGTCCAGGCTGGCCTTGAACTCACAAAGATCCACCTGCCTCTGCCTCCCGAGTGCTAGGATTAAAGGCGTGCGCCACCACGCCTGGAATAACTGCAACATTTATTTTATTTTATTTTATTTATTTTCTATGTATGAATGTACTGTCTGCATGCAGGTCTGTGCACCCATGTCGTGCAATGCCGCAGAGGTCAGGATAGGGTGTCGGATTCCCCTGGAACTGGAGTTCTCCTGGAGTTGGGGTTACAGATGGTTCTCAGCCGCCATGTTGGTGCTGGGGATCGAACCCGGGTCCTCTGCAAGAGCAGTCGTTGCTCTTAACTGCTAGGCTATCTCTCCAGCCCCATAACTGCAACATTTTTAAAGTGATTTTTACGTCTATAGATTGTCTAAGTTTCTGAATCTAAACTTTTGCCTCCTTTCAGAGCAGTTAGATATGAACAGTTGTTCCCTAAGCCCATCACTGCTGAAGCAATAGTGAGCCGCTGCCGGATTCCTCAGAGCTGCTACTGTGGACGTGTCTAATACGTTGGGGCAGTGGCTCCTGGTGGCCTTTTTGTCTGGAAACTGCTGCGTCTCCCCATGTCAGTGTCTCTAGCCTTCACCTCTCTGGCCCCCAGGCTCATGTGCCTGCTTGATTATCAAATCGAATCCCAAACTTTTGATTCCCTGCCAGCCTGTTACTCTTAGTGTCAGACTGCTTATCCCATCAGCCAGTATCCAAGGTTTGGGTGACTTGACCTCATCCCCAGTGTCTGCTCTCAGAGATGTGTCCAAAGTAATCCCTCCTCAGGCCACCTCCGGTGTCTACCACAGTAACCCAGAGTGCTCTTTCTACCATAAGTGGAGTTATAGCCTGACAATGTGAATCATAGCCTCTGCTCCAAAGTTATCTGTATGCACAACTGTCTGCAGGGCCCTGCTTGCTCTCAAGGCATCCCTAAAATCCCCATTGCTCTCTGAGGGTCCTTACCTGCCTACAGCTGAGCCACACTCTGATCCTGTCTCACAGGCTCTTCCTCAGGGTGTCAATGGCCAGTTCCTCATACTGCAGGCCTTTCCTGACTCTTCTCCAAGGTCAGAGGAGCTTTCCTCCTCCCTGTGATGCTGCATCTGCTCTCCCTGCAGTGCTTGATCTGCACAGTGCCTTTCCTTCCACTTTGTGCTTGCTTAGGTTACTTACTAGTTAACCTGCTCCCTCCAGCAGGAGACTCTGGGAAGTGGACGACCTGGTCCTCCCTGCTTACCAGGCATGCCCAGCCCCAGATATAACCTCACTTGGCACATTCATTGCCACTGGCTGTCCAGCAGCATCCACTATATCCACTATATCTATTTTCCTGTTCTAGAGGGTTCTCTGGGTGCCAGCCTCATGCAGGTGCCTAGCTGCCCTTCCCTGCACCCATCTAACCAGTCTCCTACACCCATCTAACCAGTCTCCTACACCCATCCAACCAGTCTCCTACACACATCTAACCAGTCTCCTACACCCATCTAACCAGTCTCCTGCACCCATCTAACCAGTCTCCTGCACCCATCTAACCAGTCTCCTGCACCCATCTAACCAGTCTCCTACACACATCTAACCAGTCTCCTGTACCCATCTAACCAGTCTCCTATACCCATCTAACCAGTCTCCTACACCCATCTAACCAGTCTCCTACACCCATCTAACCAGTCTCCTACACCCATCTAACCAGTCTCCTGCACCATCTAACCAGTCTCCTACACACATCTAACCAGTCTCCTACACACATCTAACCAGTCTCCTACACACATCTAACCAGTCTCCTACACACATCTAACCAGTCTCCTATACCCATCTAACCAGTCTCCTGTACCCATCTAACCAGTCTCCTACACCCATCTAACTAGTCTCCTACACCCATCTAACCAGTCTCCTACACACATCTAACCAGTCTACATCTAACCAGTCTCCAAACCATCTAACCAGTCTCCTGTACCCATCTAACCAGTCTCCTACACCCATCTAACCAGTCTCCTACACCCATCTAACCAGTCTCCTACACCCACCTAACCAGTCTCCTGCACCCACCTAACCAGTCTCCTGCACCCACCTAACCAGTCTCCTGTACCCATCTAACCAGTCTCCTGTACCCATCTAACCAGTCTCCTACACCCATTTAACTAGTCTCCTACACCCATCTAACCAGTCTGCTACACACATCTAACCAGTCTACACCCAACTAACCAGTCGCCTACATACATCTAACCAGTCTCCTACACACATCTAACCAGTCTCCTACACCCATCTAACCAGTCTCCACACATCTAACCAGTCTCCTAACCATCTAACCAGCTCCTACACCATCTAACCAGTCTCCTACACCCATCTAACCAGTCTCCACACATCTAACCAGTCTCCTACACACATCTAACCAGTCCTACACCCAACTAACCAGTCGCCTACAACATCTAACCAGTCTCCTACACACATCTAACCAGTCTCCTATACACATCTAACCAGTCTCCTGTAACCATCTAACCAGGCTCATCTAACCAGTCTCCTATACACATCTAACCAGTCTCCTGTAACCATCTAACCAGTGCTCCTTCACCCATCTAACCAGTCTCCACCCATCTAACCAGGCTCCTACACCATCTAACCAGCTCCTACACACATCTAACCAGTCTCCTACACACATCTAACCAGTCTCCTACACCCATCTAACCAGTCTCCTGCTAACCATCTAACCAGTCTCCTGTAACCATCTAACCAGGCTCATCTAACCAGTCTCCTACACCCATCTAACCAGTCTCCTACACCCATCTAACCAGTCTCCTACACACATCTAACCAGTCTCCTACACACATCTAACCAGTCTCCTACACACATCTAACCAGTCTCCGTAACCCATCTAACCAGGCTCCTACACCATCAACACTCTCCTACACCCATCTAACCAGTCTCCGTACCATCTAACCAGTCTCCTATACCATCTAACCAGTCTCCTTAACCATCTAACCAGGTCCTACACATCTAACCAGTCTCCTAACCATCTAACCAGTCTCCGTAACCATCTAACCAGCCGCTACACACATCTAAACCCAGTCTCCTATACCACATCTAACCAGTCTCCCTGTAACCACTCTAACCAGCGCTCCTCATCTAACCAGTCTCCTACACACATCTAACCAGTCTCCTGTACCCATCTAACCAGTCTCCTGTACCCATCTAACCAGTCTCCTGCACCCATTTAACTAGTCTCCTACACCCATCTAACCAGTCTCCTACACCCATCTAACCAGTCTCCACACATCTAACCAGTCTTCTGTACCCATCTAACCAGTCTCCTACACCCATCTAACCAGTCTCCTACACCCATCTAACCAGTCTCCTACACACATCTAACCAGTCTCCTACACACATCTAACCAGTCTCCTACACCCAACTAACCAGTCGCCTACATACATCTAACCAGTCTCCTACACACATCTAACCAGAGTAATTGGTCTGGCCTCAGAGTTGATGCTTTGAAAGATGACAAAACTAATTCCGAGAAGTTAATTAGCCAGAAGTCCCACAGCTATGAGGTTGGAGCTGGGACTCAAAGCCTGATTTTTCTGACTTGAGGGCCCAGTTGACTGATTTATAGAGATTACACTTGACATAGAGAAAATGACACATTTATGACCATTTTAAAATTGTGTTCTCTTATGATCATAAAGCAGCCCGAAGATTGCAAATTAATGTGTTTTGCTGGCCTAGCTTGTTGGAGTCCACAGAAGGATGTCTCTTGTCAATCAGGTAAGACATTTTGCAGGCAAGATCCAAAGTTCCGTGACACAACTCAGTGGTTAATGTGCATCATTGCTGATATAATTAGTCTAGAAATGAGACTGGATAAGAAAGCATCTGTTTTTAGTCTTCAGTTAGTGTCTGGATTGGGAAGGCTTTATACGTATAATAGAAATATTTTATGGTACATGGATCTGGAGAATCAGATTGACCCGTTTCTTAGGACTATGAATTTGTATTTGCTCTGCAAATAGCTTTCCTCCTTTTTCAGTAAACTATTAATGTTCTAAGTTTTTTTTTTTATTGATGCTTTGTGTATTTCATACATCATTTTCCAATTCAGTCCAGGTTTATTTCCCTTTTCCCTTCCACCCCACCCCACCCACCCCATCCCAGATCATGCATTCTCTACAATTAACTAAATCCTGTCTATCTTTCAGAGTTTTTTTTATTCATTTTTGATTAGAAAATAATAAAAAAATTTTAATTTATTGGAGTTACAGCATCCTTTCATGTTAAACCCAATTTGGAACGCAGTTTGTGCCCAAAACCCACACAGCCATGGGTCCCACCATCCAGCAGGGGGGCTGTATGTTCAATCAAGTTGATCAAATGAGTGTCCAGACTATATTGCTGTAGTTTCACCATTCACCCCAATCGCAGCCCTTACGTTCTACCACGCCCCCTCTTCCGCAGATTGTTCCCTAGGCTTAGAAAAGGGGCACAGGTGGATGAGAAGCAAAACAGTCTACTTTCTCTGGAGCTGTTGTCTTGGACTCTGGTCAATTCTGGCTGTTTCCTTTCATGGGCTGACAGTTTGTTCAGGAATAACCTTTCGATCCTTTTGTGGGGGCTTGGATCCTCTGGCCAACATCTCCTTGGTAGAATAATCCATTGCTGATGTCAGAGCTCCTCTATAATAGTTGTCTCCAATTTACAGTTGGAGAACAACCTAAGTTTTGATATTAAACATGGGAGATTATTTTACAGAGTTTGGATGAAAAGTCTTGTTAAATAAAAAACTATTTTCCGGGCTGGAGAGATAGCCTAGCGGTTAAGAGCGCCGCCTGCTCTTGCAGAGGACCCGGGTTCAATTCCCAGCACCCACACGGCGGCTGAGAACTGTCTGTAACTCCAATTCCAGGAGAACTCCAGCTCCAGGGGAATCCGACGCCCTCTTCTGACCTCCGCGGTATTGCATGACACAGGTGCACAAACCTACATGCAGGCAGTACATTCATACAAATAAAATAAATAAAATTTAAAAAAATTTAAAAAACTATTTTCCAATTTCTTCAGTGGGATTATTTTTTATACTCCCTTTGCATATGAGAGCTAACCCACTGGTCCTCTTGAAGATTGGCACCTTGTTTGTTAGACCATTGCTGTTTCATAAGCTGTCCACAGATCCACTGCCATCTGAGGCTGTCACTCCAAATTTTATATGTTCTATCTTGTGGGGGGTTTGCTAGATGGCATTTGTTGAATTTTGAAATGCTACTTTGTGCATGTCTACCCCAGGTTTGGCTCTTTGCCGCTCACCTGTGGGGTCACGCTGCCTTGCACATGTGGGGCCCTTAGTTTATCCCTAAACTCCTTGCTGTCCCGTCCCCCCCCGAATTTTAGAGAACCACTACTTTCCCTGCCATCTGCATGCCAGGGATGCATTGAGATACTGAGCCAAACAGTGAGTATTGCATTTGTTTTTCCTTAAAGAAAGATTAGCTGTTTTATTTTTACACAGTTTTCTATATTACCTTATTCTTGATAGGAAGACAAACAGACAATTTTTAAAAATATTTAGAACTGGGCTGGAGAAATGCCTAGCGGTTAAGAATGCCAACTGCTCTTACAGAGGACCCGGGTTCGATCCCCAGCACCTACATGGCAGCTGAGAACCATCTTTAACTCCAGCTCCAGGGGAATCCGACACCCTCTTCTGACCTCCGCGGCATTGCACGACACGGATGCACAAACCTACATGCAGATAGTACATTCGTACACATACAAGAATAAATAAATTTAAAAAAAATGTTCAAAACTGTAACATTCTAAAATTGCTTTGTATTACTACCATAAAGAATATGGTGGGTATGGGGGGCTGGAGAGATAGCCTAGCGGTTAAGAGCACCGACGCTCTTGCAGAGGACCCGGGTTCAATCCCCAGCACCTACATGGCGGCTAAGAACCGTCTGTAACTCCAATTCCAGGAGAACTCCAGTTCCAGGGGAATCCGAGACCCTCTTCTGACCTCCGCGGCATTGCACGACACGGGTGCACAGACCTGCATGCAGACAGTACATTCATACACATACAAAAATAAATAAAAATTTAAAAATACTAATTTTACTGCAAATTCAACTAGCATGATGTTATCCATATTTGTGATAATATATAAAATAATTTTCTTCACAGAGATTTGATGGAAGTCTTGTTCTGAAGCAAAAAATGCTTCCCCAGCCTCTTCTTTAATGGGATTTTCTGTGCGTCCTCTCCATCTCATTGTTCTAGTTATAACCCAACAACTATGGATGTTTTTATGATTAAAGGACCTTGCTTTGGGATGCAGGCTCAGGAGAAGAGCATACGTTTAGCATGTAAAAAGGCCCTGGGTTCAGTCCTCAGCACCAGAACAGAAACAAAAACTGGGAAAAACTCTTAACCTTTAATATGGACACTCAGTCTTTTAAGTTCTTAAATGTATACCCAGGTAAAATTCTTAAGTCTGCGGAACCAAAGAACCCTGTGGGTTGGTTTATTTAAATGGGCGCTAATGTAACGCTTATCGAGCACCAAGAGCAGCCATGGACTGAGAGCATAAATGCTGACATGTCTTCTGGCCCTGCAAGGTTAGACTGGGCAGACAGGAGAGAGAGATGCAGGCGCACACACACTGCAGGCTCCCTGGAAGCTGAAGGCTGTGCAGCTGAGGACTGTGAGGACTGTGGGCTGCTTCAGTCCATTTCTGTTAGTGTAGCAGAATCCCTGGGACAGTAAGTTATAAAAGAAAGGGATTTATTTCCTACAGTTCTGGCCAAGTCATGGGGCCATATGCAGTGAAAGCCTTGGTGAGGACCCCGCAGAGTCCCGATATCAGGACATCACCTCCGAGAGACAGCTGAACTGGCTTTCATGCATAGCCCCTCTGGAGTGATGCACCGGCCCATTAACCCACCAGGAGCTTAGTCCACTGGAAAGGACGGACCCCAAGAACTAATCACCTGTCAGTGGTACCACTTCGGATTAAGTTCAGCACGAACAGGTTCTAAGGTGTCAGGAGATAATCAGTGAAATATCTCTAGGATCTTTTTTTATTTTCCTTTGAGACAGACCTCCTGCTGCCCATATTGTCCATAGGACCCTCTCCTTCCTTCTCCCCAGGCACCCCAATCCTGCTGCCTCCCCAGACTACCACTGCACACATTAGTAGGGCCCTTCCTCCCTCAGGCACCCCAAACGTGCCACCTCCCCAGGACCCCCAGCTGCCTGTGTTGGTAGGCCCCTTCCTTTCTCCTCCCTGGAGTACCCCAACCTCACATCCCCAGCACCTCCCCCCAACCACAATGCCAGACTCACTTAGTTTGCTTTACAGGTAGAGCCTGTACCCTCTCCTCCCATGGGCACTGTAACCCCACCATGCCAGGACTCACACCCTTCCCTTTAAAGGATATGACAACAAGGTAGAAGAATTGGATCATTCAGTCAAAGAAAATGATATATATTTAAAAACAGAAAGGGAATATGCAGGTCTTTGGGATGCTATGAAAAGACAAAACCTTTGTGGCATAGAAGAAGGAAAAGAATTCCAGGTCAAAGGCACAGAAAATATTTACAATAAAATCACAGAACAAGGGTGTTAGAGAGATGGCTCGTCAGTTAAGAGCACTGGCCATCTCACAGAAACAGGTTCAGTTCACAGGACCCACATGGTGACTATGGTCTTTAGAAAGACCACAGGTTCCAATCCAGGCTAGTATACCCAGCACACTATCTGAAGAGAAAGAAAGCTTTCCATGATAAAAATAGGCTGAAGGAATTCATCACCACCAAGCCAGCCTGATAAAGGACACTAGAAGGAATACTTTGGTCTGAAGAAAAGGATAAGCACATCCAAGAGGCTACAGGAAAAAATAAAAGATGATAGAATGCTTATTATGTTAAGAAAGACTAAATAATGCCAGCTGTGGTGGCACACACCTTTAATCCCAGCACTTGGGAGGTAGAGGCAGGTGGATCTCTGTGAGTTCTAGGTTTACAGAGCAAGCTCCAGGCCAGCTGGGACTAAAGGGAGACCCTGTCCTCAAAAAATAACAAAAAAAAAAAAAAAAAAAAAAAAAGACTAAATAAACAGCCACCACAATAGAATAATACACATCTTTCAATAATAACTTTGAATATCAACCAACTCTATTCCCCAGCAAATGACATATGCCAGCTGACTACATTAGGAAAGGACCTATCTTTTTGTTGTCTTCAAGAAACACACCTTCCCTTCAAGGATAGACACTACCCCAGAGTGAAAGGTTGGAAAACAATTCCAAGCAAGTGGGATCAGAAGACAGACTTTGCTATTCAAATATCTGACAAAACAGACCTGAAGCCAAAACTAATAAGAGATACAGAAGGTCGCTTCATTCTGATCAAGGGAAAAATTTACCAAGAAAATATTACAATCCTAAACATATACACACATCCAAATCAGGTGCACCCAGTTTCATAAAACAAACATGACTATGCGTAAATCCACAGATTAGTCTCCACACAATAGCAGCTGACTTCGATACTCTACTTTCACCAAAGGACAAGTCATCCAGACAAAAAATAAACAGAGAAACAAATAGCAAAAGCAATCCTTAGCAGACAGAATAATGCTGGAGTCCTTATCCTGCCTGATTTAGGCTATACCCAGAGCCATAGTGTATTAGTCAGTTTTCTGTTGCTGTGATAAAGCACCATGACCAAGGAACTTATAAAAGGAAGAGTTTATTGAGCTTAAGATTGGCGGTTCCAGGGAATTACAGTCATTGTGGTGGGAGGCGTGGCGGCTGGATCTGGAGCAGCAAGCTGCAGGGGTAACATGCTCGCAAAGACACAGGAACAGAGAGGAGCAAGCTGTCAGACCACGAGGCTTGTTAAAACTCACTAAGCCTGCCCCAATGACACACTTCCCCCCAGCAATGGCCACACCTTCTAAGACCTCAAAACAGCGCGCCAAACAAACTGGAGACAATTGTCTGAATACTTACAGCCTTGGGGGACACTCATGCAAACCACCACATGCCCTCCCTTGCCCCCATAGGCGCCTGACCAGAATAAAGCAAAAAATGCATTAAGTCCCAACCTTAAAAGTCCCCACAGTCTTTACCGGTCTCAGCCATTCAAAGTCCACAGTCCAAGGTCCCTTCTGAGACTCAGGCCAATCTTTTAACTGTAAACTCCTGTAAAATCAAAAGGCAATTACATACTCCCAACATACAGGGGAACCGAGTAACACATTCTCATTCCAAAAGGGAGGAATAGAGGCCATAGGTGAGAAAACACTGGACCAAAACAAGACCGAAAACCAGCAGGGCAAACACCAAGTCCAGTAGCTCCACATGCAACTTCTGGGACTTGACTTCCAAAGGGCTTAATGGCTAGCTCTTCCACCTTTGCTTGCAACATACATCTCTTTCTTAAGGCCGGTACCACTCCCTGTATGCAGCTCTCCTTGGCAATATCTCACGGGTCTGGCAGCTTGGATGTCTTCTTGGGGTCTCCGCTGCCAACAGGCTTCACATTAACAGCTACATGCAATGGCCTATCAGGGCTACTTTATGCAGAGACACCCTGCGGCACTCACTGACCTTGGCTGCTCTCTGAAACCGTGGAGGAAGAACTGATGACCCTTCACTCTGGCAAACTTCATGCCTCGAAAGCCAGTACCACGTGAATGAAACTGCCCGAGTTTGGCTGGAATTTTGGGATGGACCCTGGCAGATTTCCAACCATATTTGCAACTTTTTTCTCCGACCTGGACTTGCTTGAGGATTAGCTGGGTGTGGTCTTGCCCTGAGGTACTGATTCTTTTGTTTTGCTTGTAAATCTCAAGGCTCTTCCTTAATCAATTTCAATCTCCTTATCAAAAGGAAACTCTCTTTCACAAGCCTTGGCCCTTCCTTTAATCTTCCTAGTGCAGTTATCAGATCCAAACTGTACATTCTGCATTTCTTTCTGCCCATCTGCTCTTTTTCACTGTAGATCGTGTAATAAGTTGCACCTTAAAAGCCATGCCACCATTTCTATCACGTTAGAGCTGCTGTGAATATCCTCCGCCAAAGACATAGTCCATTGCTTTGTTCAACTAGCAGTCAGGCAAGCATTTTGGGCTGTGGGAAAGTGCTGCCAGATCTTTATCAAAACATCCCGTGTTGCTGCCTAAGTCCTTTGTTTTCCTTCTGGAAACACATCGTGTGCAGCCATGCTTTCTTCCTAGGACCTCCACTAGAATGGCCCTTTAAGCTCTGCTTACAATAGTCAACAACTTTCCCAAGCCCAAGTTCCAAGCGTTCCACATTTCGTCCAAACATACACATGGTCAGGTTCTTCACAGCCACACCCCACTTTGTAAGATAACGTAGTTAGTCAGTGTTTCTGTTGTGCTGTGATAAAGCACCAGTGACCAAGGAAACTTATAAAAGGAAGAGTTATTTGAGCTTAAGATTGGGGACGGTTCCAGTGGATTAGAGTCCATGTGTGGTGAAGGCGTGGTGGCTGGAGCTAGAGCAGCAGGCCAGGGTCACATCTCGCAAGAGTACAGGGAAACAGAGAGGAGCAACGTAGACATGAAGGCTTGGTTAAAACTCACTAAGCCTTCCCCAGTGACACACTTCCTCACAGCAATGGGCCAACCTTCTAAGACCCCAAAAACAGCACCACCAACTGGAGACAAATGTCTGAATCTTACAACCTGTGGGGGACACTCGATTTCATCCATTAAGCAACACCACACATAGTAATAAAAATACACAGATACATAAACAAAAGAAAAACAGGGGCTGGAAGTCATGGCCTATGGTGGTTTAAGACGGCGCGACCGCTCTTGACGAGGATCGCGGTCGATCCCCAGCACACCAAATGCGGCCGAGAACCATCTGAAACTCCAATTCAGGAGAACTCCCACCTCCAGGGGAAATCCGTAGGACCCTCTTCTGACCTCCGCGGCAATTGCACGACCGGGTACACAAACTTGCATGCAGACAGTAACATCAGTACACATACGGAAATAAATGCCGTGGCGTGTGGTGCATCGCCGTTAATCCTAGCACTGTGGGAGGCAGAGCACGCGGATCTCTGTGAGTTTCGAGGCCAGCCCGGCTCCGAACAGAGTGAGTTTCCAGGACAGCCAGAACTACAGGGAGACCCTGGCTCCAAAAGAACAAAAAAAAAAAAAAAAAAAAGAAAGAAAAGATAATGGATAGAATCAAGGATCTAGATATAATTTCACACACCTACAGCACTTGATGATATTTGACAAAGATGCCAAAAATACATATTGGAGAAGACAGCATCATCAAAAATGGTGTTTGGAAAACTGGATGTCGACATGAAACTAGATTTTTATCTCCCACCCGACACAAAATTAATTCCACATGGGTCAAAGACCACAACATAAAACCCAAAGCTCTGAAGCTTTTAGAAGAAAATATAGAGACTAGAGAACACAGAGAAGGACTTTCTAATAGGACATGGGTCTCTCAGGAAATAGAGTCAACAATCGAAAAGCTCACTAAAGTAGAAATCTTTTATATAACAAAAGAAATGGTCAGTTGAATGAAAAGGCAGCCAACAGAATGGGAGAAAATTGTTGGCGGTTATACATATGAGAATAGGTTATTATCTATAATATACAAAGAACTCAAAATTAAAACTACTTTGAGATTCCATCTTACCCCCACCAGAATGGCTATCATCAAGAATCAAATGACTGAGACTGGAGAGATGGCTTAGCACCAACTGCTCTTGCAGAGGACCCGGGTTCGATTCCAGGCACCCACATGGTGGCTAAGAACCATCTTTAACTCCAGTTCCAGGGGAATCTGACACCCTCTTCTGACCTCCACAGCATTGCACAACACAGGCACAGCAACCTACATGCAGACAGTACACTCATACACATAAAAAATTAAAAAATCAAATGACAACAAATGCTGGAAAAGATATGGGAAAAGCAGAACTCTTACTGCTAGTGGGAGTGAGTTTAAAGCAGCTTCTATGAAATCAATGTAGAGGTTCCTGAAAAACCTGGAAATAGTATGATCATATGGCCCAGCTATATCACTCCAGGAAAACATACCTAAATGGTCCTATATCCAGTGGCATAAATACTTGCTTATCCATGTTCAGTCCTGCTCTATTCATAAGTGCTATGAATTAGAATTAGCCTAGATGGCCATCAACTAATGAATGGATAATGAGCATATGGTATATATACACAATGAAATTTTATTCAGTTGTAAAGAAAAAAGAAATTATGGGGCTGGAGAGATGGGTCAGCAGTTTAAGAGCACTGGCTTCTCTTACAGGGGACCTGGGTTCAATTCCCAGTACTCACATGGTGGCTAACAATTATTCATAACTCCAAGAGATCTGATGCCCTCTTCTGTGCTCTGTGGGCATTGTATACATGTGGTGCACTTACATACATGCAGGCAAAGCATTCATACACACAAAAATAAGTAAAAAAAGTTTTATAGAAAAATGGGCAGAACTGAAAAAAAAAATATCATACCAAGTGAGGACACCCCGGTCCAGAAAGACAAATGTCATGTGTTCTCTGTCATACATGGATCTTAGCTGGGAATCTTACATTTGTGTTTACTTGGAGTACTTATGGAAGACAGGAACCTAGAAAGGAGCCATGTGTATGTGGGCTGCCTTAAGAGAAGGGGTAGTAGAACATAGGTGACAGGAAAGTAGAGAGGGAGGATACTGAGTGTGGAAATGTTTGAGCAAAACAGGGTGGGGTTCACGGGGGGATGGATGGGAGGAGGGCAAACCAAAACGGAGGGACTGTGGAAAAGCTACATAGAAACCTACTATTTTGTAAGCCAATTAAAAATATAAACAAACCAAAAAAAGAGAAGGGAGATATTCTGTGTGATTGGTTAATGCTGCTACCAGAAGCCGAGTTTTTAAATGAAAATCCCAGTGCCAGATGCAGGATACATGCATATAATTGTTGGTCAGAGAGGTCACAGTGGCCTCCCCAAACAACACAGGCTCTTGCACTCCCTCTTCATTGCACCCCAGAACTAGATAATAAGACCTTATTACTGAAGACAGCAGACACCTTGATTCCAAGATACAGATAAATCACACTGGAACTGGGCGGAACTCCTCCTGGCTGGCAACCTTCCAGAACGCTGGAAGGTGCTGTGCAGGCTGCTGCTGGGGAAAAGGCACCAGTGCTCTCATCTATCTGTGAACCCCACAAACTGCTATGCCAACCTGCCAGGCAAGAAGTGCCCACTGCCAAATGTTAGGGGGCGACCAACCACTCTCTGACTGGATGTGAGGCCCACTCTACAGAAGGGAACTCAGGCCTGGTACTATAAATTCTCCCAGAAAACAACCACTGGGGAGTTCATAAGTCCTGGGGGAACTTAGTCTTGTTGTGTACCTCATTTGATATGGCATCAAACTGCCTTCTAAACATTTATGCTTATATCCGTGGACAAACACCTTCCTCATGGAAGCCTCTGTGAAATGAACAAACTCCTTTGCCCTACTTTTTAAATACCATTTTTATGTTTCTAAAGTTTGTAATGTTTTGTGATAATGTAAAGATTATCAGGAAGGGTTTTCATTTGCAAAGAAGAGACTCATGGCTTCTCAATGTGCTATGAGATAATTAAGTGCTCAACCCTAAACAGAACATTTACATGCCTCCCCCAACCATGGGTTAGAGAACAGGGGCGGGGTTACACCCCACCCCACCCCTGGCTGAACTATTGGCTGCTGGATTCTGGGAGAGGAACAGTCACTGCCTCTAATTGTGTAACCAGGGGTGAGCTCACCAGGATCCAGTGGATACTTCCAAACCCATGTCACTCAGACTACGGAAGTTAAGATCTGTAGGTCACAAAACAAAAAGACTCCAGCTTGGGGAAGGCTCTTGTGGGGAGGAGTCCAGTGACGACAGAGGGACTGACACTCGTGGGAGGAATATTAGAGACAGTGGGCAGATAAGAGTAATCAGAATGTACTACATATGTGTAAGAAGTTGTCAGAGAACAGATTTTAAAACTGTTTTAAAAGAATGTTCAGTTAGGTTCTCCGGATGATCTACTAACTCTCTGCGTTCCCTCTGTGTCTTTTTTTTTTTTTTAACTTTTTAATCTTTATTGAGTGCATTTCATACAACATTTCTTAATCATATTTAGACTTTTTTAACTTTTTGATTTTTATCCTCTTGTGTCTTTTTTTTTTTTTTTTTTTT
>VZQC01007895.1:1143559-1173290 GCA_009823505.1 Rhizomys pruinosus
TTTCCTCCTGCGGCTTGCTTCTCTCATCTGGTGAGTTTGTCTTGCTGCTGTGATCAACCTTTCGGATCCCAGCGTGTACTGAGACCGGCAGATCTCCTGGAATCCATTTGGGCCTTCAGCACTAGACTGGGACTCCTGAGACATCCAGCCTTGTGGACTGAGCAACGGGATTCCCGGCCTCTCCAGTTTGGCGCTACTGTTGAGCTCCGTCACGTGAGCAAATCAATAAATTGTATATAGTTATATATACTCACTGTCTTAAAAAAAAGTATGTACATAGGATTTCTATAAAGAAACCTTTAAAGCCCTTGGGAAGGATGGGGGTTGCTGTACGGGAGGAAATGCAGCACTGCTGTGGGCTACTGTCACATGATGAGTGCCACTGGAGACCTGGCTGCACTGCCTGGGACAGTGTTGGTCCCAGGCTGTCACTGACACTGCAGCTAAGAAGAGTACCACAAGTACCACAGGTCACAGCTGCACAGCAAGTCTGATAACGTTGAATCTTGAGCCTTGTGTGACTGTGACTGTCTACTGCAGTTTCCTTGCTCTTGGGGCAAGCTGCTCTTTGTAGCTCCCGTCAACCCAGCATCTCCTGGGTTGCAGAGATAAACTCCTGCATCTACCATATGTTCTCACATGGCCACAGGGCTCTAAGCGTGCCAGAGTTGTATGAGGATTGGCTTACCAGTTATTATTATTTACACACTTAAGTATCAGCCCCAAACACTCCTTTCTCCCATCAGCCCCATTTTAGCATGGGAATTAGAGAATTGCTGAGAAGGCGTATTTTGCATGAGGGTAGAATCCATTTTGATGAGGACGTTGAGGGCATGTGCGTGTGTTAAGGCAATGTTGAAGCCGGGGCCTCATTCTGTAGCACTAGCTGGTCTGCACAACCCTCCTGCTTAAACTTCCCAAGTGTGCCACTGTTGCTGATAAACCTACTTTTATAGAGGCTGGCCAGCCTCAGAAAGTAGCCATGATAGGGAGGCTCACCGCACAGGTGTCACAGCACTAGGCTTCTCTTGTCACCCTCCTGGTGAGGACAGCAAGGTGCGGGAGCTTATACTCACTCCCAGAGAAGGCCCGGGAGCCTCTCTACCTATCTCCCTCCTCACCCTGTCTCTGCTGGGATTCCCAGAAGTCCAGGTCTCAGGATCCCATCTCTCCCCTTCAGGAGCAGACACAGTTGTGCTGTCTTTGGTATATGAATTTGGCAGGGGGGGGGGGGACTGCTCTTGCAGAGGACCCAGGTTCAATCTCCAGCACCCACATGGTGGCTAAGAACCATCTTTAACTCCAGTTCCAGGGGAATCTGACACCCTCTTCTGACCTCTGCAGCACTGCACGACGGGTGCACCAAGCTCCTCCATGCAGACAGTACACTCATACACATAAAAAATAATAAATAAATAAAACATTTAAAAAAAAGGAAAAAAAAGGAAAGGAAATATTCTGGTTTGGAGAGATGGCTCAGCAGTTAAGGACACTTTCTCTTCTTCCAGAGGACCCAGGTTTGATTCCCAGAACCCATATGGCAGCTAATAGCCATCTGTAACTGCAGTTCCTGGGGCTTTGATGTCCTCTTCTGCTCTCTTCTGGTATTGCCTTACTTACATACATGCAGGCAAAATACTTATACATATAAAATAAAAATAACAAAATATATTTTTTTTGGTCATTTGAGACAGGGTCTTCCTGTCGCCCCAGCCTTCTTGGAACTCACTATGTAGAACAGGCTGGACTTGAACTCACAGAGATCCACCTGCCTCTGCCTCCAGAGTGCTGGGATTAAAGGCATGCGCCACCACACCTGGCACAAAATATTTTTAAAAAGAAAGGAAGTGTTGCGGGCTAGGGAGATGGCTCAGCACATAAAAGGCACTTGCTACGAAGCCTGACCACCTGAGTTTGATCTCTGGGCCCTACATGATGGACAGAACCAAATCCCAAAAGTTGTCCTCTGGCACACCACACACCACACACACACACACACACACACACACACACACACACACACACACTCCTGAGTCCAATTAGTGTTGCCTAGATGTGCATGTATTTGGGGCTGACCACTCAGGACCAGGGGCTCATCCCTGAGGAAAACTGGCTTTCCCCTCCTCAGCAGCGAAATGGCCTGGAGCTCTTCATCTGGGTGTGGGTCCTTGTGAAATCTTCCTCCTTCTATGCTAGCATGATGTCTATGTAGCCTTTGTGGGTATTGAGTAGGCAACCATATTATTGAGAATTCATGGGGGCAACATCGCTGTCGTGTCCAAAAGACACTGTCCCACAGCAGTCATTTCAAACTTTAGGCTCTTACAATCATTCAGTTCCCTCTTCTGGAATGTTATCTAAACCTTAGGTAAATGGCTTATGCTATAGATGTCCCATTTGGGCTGGGACACCCCACTATCTCCATTTTCACCCTTTGTGGAGGATCTCTGTGGTAGCCTCTGTTGCAAGAATAAACTTTTTTTTTTTGTCTTTTTGAGACAGGATCTCCCTGTAGCCCCAGGCTGGCCTTGAACTCACAGTGACCCGCCTGCCTCTGCCTCCTGAGTGCTAGGATTAAAGGCGTGCGCCACCACGCCCTGCAGAAGCTTCTTTGATAAGGGGTGAGAGCTGCATTTATCTAGAGGCATACGACCTAGCGGGATACTGCTCCCTCAAGAGCCACTGACTGTAACATAACCCCCAGCGTCAGGCAAGGGAAACCTCCCTTTGAGTTGTTGGGCAGGGAGCTCCAAGAGACTTTCAAAACGATATAGACTATTGCCGTTGCTGTTGGTTGCCTGCAGAACATGAAGGTAAGATCACTTCCATTGCAGGACTTAGAGCAATCAAGCTGGTCCTGACCTGGAAGCCTCCTCCCTGAGGACGGTTCTCACAGTGTCAGAGGTGCTATGTAATTTGCCAATGGAAAAAAGTTATCGACAGTCCTATCCAGCTGTAAAGCCTGGGAACACAACTACCAGATGGACAGGATCTCCCCAACGGTGGCACTTGTATCTTGGGAGTAAGTCTAATTAGACCTCAAGCCTACTCGGTTGGAAGGAGTTCCTGCCTGATGCCGTATGCTTAGCTGAGAACTTGTGGCTAGAGAAGTCATAGACCGGAGAACGCTCTGGAGAATCTACTATGTTGCTAAATTAACATAGTTTTCAATTAATTTAAAATAACATGTATGGCTTACTATTTTAGAAACTACAAGAGGAATGAAGTTAGGTGGGGCGCTGCTCACTTCAAGGTAGCCAGAAACCAGAGGTGGGGGCAGGGCCACAACAGCCCCTTCAAGGGCACCTCCTCAGGGTTCCAACTTCCTCCTACTAGACCTCACTTTCTATGTTCCAGAGGCTGGCCCCAGAGCCTTTGATTCCTTCTCTTTAGGGACACTGCAGATGAGAACTCAGCAGCAAGCAGTCTGTGATTACCCATCTTTGTAATTGCTCTTGCCTGCACTGACTGCTTGGAGCTAGGTTGCTAATCAAGCTCTGAGGGCTCCTGATTCTTGAACTCACTGGGTTCAGGTCATGGCTACCTGCTGGTAGGACAGGATGCCTACTAGCAAACAGAAGCAAGCCATCTTCCTGTAGGCACTGGCTTGGGGCCAGGCCATGTCATTATACCCATAGTCTACTGGCTGGAGGGTCACATGGGCCTAATTTGTCACATGTCAACACCCTTTGCTGCCTGCTTTCAGGAGGTCTGCAGAATGTGGGACCCCAGCCCCACCAATGGGAGTGTGAGCTGTTTGGAATAGTTGTGCTCAGAGAACATTTAAGTAGGTGAGTCTCCTTCCACAGTGATTAGCCTTACCTATCAACCTCCCTGTTAGTATCGGTGCTGGTTCTTGGCAACCAACCAGTGGGCAATGCTATGACAGAACAGCTACTAAGCAACTTAAGGGACAAGAAGAAACCTTGGTCCTCACCGAACTGCTTCAACTTTCCATCACATTCAAATATAAGCATCTTTGTCTTTTTTTTTTTTTTTTTTTTTTTGTCTTTTCAAGGCAACGTCTCCCTGTAGCCCCAGCTGTCCTAGAACTTGCTACGTAGACCATGCTGGCCTTGAGCTCACAGAGATCTGCCTGCCTCTGCCTCCCAAGTGCTGGAATTAAAAACGTGCACCACTGTCATTTGTTTTTTTAAAAATAAATGTAAGTGTGACTGTTTCACTAAAACATTAGGATCTGAGCATCCCTCTCTCTACTGGTATTCAGTAAACTGAGACTAATACTGTTTGTCTGGACTGATCAAATGCTGTCTGCTATTGGTGGTGTTCCTTGAAAAACTTTGGAAATGACATCTGATAAAGTTCTAAGTTAGTTTTCCTGAGTCTGAATCATTCTCAGTGTCCAGTTGGTGGGTGAGTTCTCGGGGAGTCTCCTAGGGAGACAGAGCAGTGAGGCATTGCCGGCGATGCTCAGCTCAGAGCCACCCTGGCACTTGCCTTGTTATTGGCAAGCTAGATTGCTCCCACGCCTGGATGCCTTCATGGCTTTGCTGCTAATTGCTGTGTAACATGGCAAATTTGTTCTGCCCTTTTCTGCTGTTTAATATCAGTCTCAAAGCAACCCAAGAGGTTTTAAATGTCGCTAGTTCTTTAAATCTTTAGATTATGAAGAAAGCCACTGTTAACTGAGTGCTGACGTGGATGACACTGGCCAGGTCCCTTCCAGAGCGAGCCCAGGGTGACCTCCTAAAGCCCCACTGGAGCTCTGTATGCTTGGCTGAGGCAGAATGAAAGAAAACAGTGCACTGTATGGACCCCCCCCCTTTGTTTTTTTCAAGGGAAACTGCTAATGCTGGATCTTAGAATGGTTCCTTTGGGGGCACCAGGCTTCACCATGAATGACACCAAGGTTGCCAGAAGGTGGATCACAGAAATGTCTGCTGCTTGCACGCACAGTTATGCCTTTGATAATGAGTGTGTGTTTGTTTTGCGTTGTTTGCTTTTTGAAACAGGGTCTCCTTGTAGCCCCAGCTGCCCCGGAGCTAGCTATGTAGACCAGGCTGGCATTGAGCTCACAGAGATGCATCTACCTGCCTCTGCCTCTTGAATGCTGGGATTAAAAGTTTGTGCCTCCAAGCCCAGCTGATGAAGAAAATATATTATTCCTATTACCTGAAAAGTGTGAAGAGAAATACTGAAAGTCAGTGTATGACCAAGGGAATGCAGCAGAGATGAAAGAAGCCATCTAATGCCTGGTCCCTGGATAGGTTCTGATGGATGAGACCAGGGCCTGCAGCCCAAATCAGACTCTAGCATTGTGGCTTCTTTGATGGGCTCGGGTCACACACAGTGTCTGATGCTAACATGGTCTATGTGTAGTGTGTCTGTCCAGGGCATGCCAGCACATTGCATGTCTCCACAGGGCATGCCTGTACATGCACCTGTACAGGACTTACCCGTATGTAGTGTCTGTGCATATTATGCACTGGTTAGGGAATATGAGGCTGCCTAACAGCCTGGCAAGCCCAGGTCACACCGAGGGTCTTGAGGAGGCCGACAAAGGCCTGCCTCGGTGTCAGGTGTGCAACCTTCTGCAGTGAGACAGGTGGGGGTGTTTTCTGTTTGCACAGTAATGGAGGCAGCAGGCAGCTGTGCCAGGTGTGTTCTTCCTTGCTGCCATGGCTGCAGAGTTGAAAGCAAGAGCCCCCGAGGGGGAGGATGGGGTGCTGTGGCACACTTCCCTGCTCACACCTTCCTGTCCCTGGTGGTGGGACTCATCCCACCAAAGTTGTCCCACACTGTGGCCACCCTGTTACCAGCCAGAGCTGTCAGGTATGTCAGTCATGCCGCTTTGTGACCATGTCACCAGCATAATCGGGCAAGATTAGGTGGCGACAAAGAGCCCTGAATGAGGTGGTAATTGCGTTCAAGGGAAAAGAGTTAAAGAAAGCGGGATTTTCCTTTCTCACAGGCCCCTGAAAGAAGTGACAGCAATATTTTAAGGCTAAAACGAGATAATTGTGGTACGAGATCTTTGTATGTTCTCTGAAAACTGCTGCATGCTCACAATAAATATTCAAAGGCTCATTTTGTGTCCTGAATACCAGATAACTGTTGCTAGTGAGACCATTTGCATTGGCCTTTTTGAGACATTCCAACCCCAGCCTGTGCTGTCAGAATGAGCTGGCCACACAAGCCATGCAACCATGGAGGACACAGGCCAGCGTGCCACCTGAGTCGCCCCAGGGGACCCATAGGCTGCTCCAGGCCACTATCAGGGACACCCTGCTGTTCATAGGAAGAGCAGACAGGCCAAAGCCTTGGGATGCGCTTCCTGTTCCACGCTTTGCCCCTGGAAAGGAGCGTGTCTGCTTGGGGGCCTTCAGGAAAGGAAAAGGGAAAGAAAAAAAGAATCACAAAAACAGCCTGCCGCTTCCAGAAAACCCATTTGACCTGTTTCCAGCATTCAGTGTAAAACCAGTCATGAAGGCTTTCAGATACAACCGGGCCAACGACGGGCCGTGCCCAGCTACAGGTGACCCACGTCCCTACAGATGGATTCCGACTGTATGTGTGTTCACTTCCACCACTCTGGGTGTCGAAGGACAAACAACTCACATGGACCCAGGGCCTCTCCTAGGGCTGCTTACTTGATATTGTAGATTTCTGTGAGCACTGGAGCCGGAGCCTTTGGACACAGTGACAGCGGACAAACTCCGTTTCTCACATTCTTATCACAATCCTTCATTGACCCCTCAAGGTTCTTTT
The DNA here is from genome assembly GCA_009823505.1 of Rhizomys pruinosus. NCBI lineage: Eukaryota > Metazoa > Chordata > Mammalia > Rodentia > Spalacidae > Rhizomys > Rhizomys pruinosus. The sequence goes on from VZQC01007895.1 coordinate 1,150,289, forward strand.
CTTTCTTTTTTTTTTTTTATTTTGGAACTGGAAATGCTCAAGTTCCTGGTGACTGAACTCAGGCGAGCATCAAAACCACACACAGACTCAATGAGCAGGGAACGGACTTCACAAACCCCTGGGAGTTTGATAGGCCTTTATTCTCCGCAGGTTTTATAGACAAAAACCTACAGGGGTCCCATTTAGAGCTTTCTAGCAGCACTCTGGCAGGGGGGCAGTGTTTCCCACTGAAGAGCCCTCCTGGCACACTGAGGCCATCGTGGTTGCTTTCCCCTCTTGGAGTGGGAAGTCCAAGAAGAGCTGGTCCGGTTGAAGCTGCCCTGACTTTCTGACATAAAGTGTCTTGAGGCTCATCGGACCACAAAATATGTCTGTGCATCATGCCTTAGTGCCTTCTGAAAAGCAGACAAGCTGTCCCAAAACAGAGAAAACCCCGCACTGGTGCTCCAGCCCTCAGCTGGAGGGCTCTGCATTTAGAGCAGGCCAGGTTCCCAGCCCATGCTGGGAGAGGCCACCTGCACTGAAGCCAGGGCAGGCTTGGCTTGAGGCCATGTTGCAGGGATCCACCAGCAAGAGGTCATACCTGGGTGTTTTGACTCTCCTATGGCACTAAAGTTCCTCAGACTCAGTCAGGGGCAAGGAGGGAAGCGAGCCAGGGAGCATACCAAGCAGGACAGTTACAATGGTCAAGAGCACACAGCTTCCACATGAGGTGAGAGAGGAGAGGACAAGGTGGGAAGGCAAAGGGAGTGATCTTTCATGGGTCTGTGTAGTTTTATGAATGAGCACCTGTTTACCCCTTCCCAGAATTGGGAACTTAACTTACACATTCTTTCCACCCTACCTACATGTAATCCTTGAATTTTGAATGGGAATAAGAAGATAATCCTGGGGCTGGAAGGATGGCTCAGTGGTTAAGAGCAAATGGCTGTTCTTGCAGAGAAACTGGGTTCTATTCCCAGCACCCACATGGCAGTTAACAACTGTAATTCCAGTTCCAAAGGATCTGATGCCCTCTTCTGACCTCCACTGGCATTGCATGACATGGGTGCACTTACATGCATGCAGGCAATACACTCATACACATAAAATAAAAATCATAAACAAAATATTAAAAAGAAGATATTCCTTTTGTTGGTGGCATTTCAGAGAAAAGCACAGCATTTCAGCCTTCCTGCAGATGCTGCTCAGGTAAGGCAGGGCATGGCTAAGATAGAAAAATGTTTTGCCAAGCTTGGGGAGTCTGGGCACCACAGAGACTGCGGGGGCTCTGGGGCACTTTGGGTCCATGCAGTTTTGTGATTGGAACTTGGCTACCATGCTGATCTGAAGCAGAGGCTCTGTGAGGAGCTCTATTTGATGGACAGAAGTCTGGGTAGAAAGGGAAAGGGAAAGGGAGGAGGAGAGGGGTCCACGCACATGAACTTCAGCCCCCATCACCAGGGCTCTGCCACCTCTGCGGCTGTGTCGAGCTGTCTGCTCCTGGTCCCTGACCCGGCCCTCGCCCTCGCCCTCGCCCTCTGCCTTCTGTTCTCCCTGCCCCCCCAAACCAAACCTTAGTTCCTCCTGTTTTCCAAGAGGGAAACCAGGTATCGCACACTGGGGTACTTAGAGCACTGTTAGTGTAAAGACAGACATGGCTGCTGAAGTTCAAGTCCCTGGCCCACCAGACCTTGGTGTCCAACCTCTCTGGCCTCACTTTCCCCATCTGATAAACAGAGCTCATAAATCTCACTGACCTTGCAGGTGGCAAGCACTGAATGGGCTTGGACATCAAAAGGCCCTTATGGAGGGCAGCCATTGTCCCTGCATCCTTGGTCGTGTCTGTCTACCTCAGGAAGACCAAGTCAGGGTACTGTGGACTAGGACCTATTCCTTCAGGGAGGGGTAGAGAGCTGGGCCTCAGTAGCATCTACTTTGCCTTGGAGCTTACGGGTCTTGGGTGTGATCAGTCTGACCCCCCCCACACACACACTGTCTACACTTTGAGGGCAGAATAGAGACTCAGTAGCCCTGTCCACAGTGGCAGGTTGGCAGAATGGCATTTCACATACAGATGCTGCAGGAAGAAAAGCCAACACCAGGCAGGAGGTCATCCACCAGGTCACAAGGACTGAGGGACATAGTGGAAGTAAGTTTGCAGGTTCTGTCTGGATCCTGACCCAGACAAGCAGGTGAAGTAGACCAGGCCTCCCCTAGGCTACTCTCAACTGTGCTCTCAGCTCACCCACTCTACTGCCCCCTCCCACCCACCTCCAAGCCTCAGGGGACAGGGACACCAGTAGTATTGTATTAGAGCCTGCTGCAAGGGGCTTGTGTCCGAACTAGTGGGATAGGGAAGCTCAGGACCCACAAGACCAACAGGGCCACACCTCCTGGTGACTCTTATATTGAAATCCAGCGGCCCACAGTGTGCCAGGAACTTTGCTGCAGTTCATGGACATCAGACAGAAGGGCCTACCTGACTGCCTCAGAAGGGGCAGGTGAAGAAACTCTAGCTTACTCACACGTGAGAAAGCCACCTGGGTGTGAGAGTGAAGTGGTGTGGTCTACGTTTTGGCATAAATCTATAGCACTGAATGAAAACAAACAAAAATTTCTTACCATTTGTTCTATTTAGTTTGAACTGTCAACTTGACACAGCTACAGTCGTTGGAGAAGAGAGTTAGTTTCAATTAAGGGATTTCCCAGGTCACATTGCCTTGTGGACATGTCTATGGCAGATTGTCTTGATCACAGATGTAGAAGTTGTTTACCCCACTGTGGGTGGCACTGTCTCCTGGGCAAGTTGTCCTGGGCTGTATTAGAAAGCTAGCTAGGCATGGGCCTTCAGGCGAGCCAGCAAGCCGCATTCCTCCTTGGTTTCCGCTTCAAGCTCCTCCTAGAGTTCCTGCCCTGACTTCCCCCAATGATGGACTGTGACCCACGAGCTGACATGAACTGTGGCCTCCCCTAAGTCACTTTTGGTCAATGTTTTATTACAGCAACAGAAAAGAAGCTAGAATACCAATACATCACAACATTACCTTTTCTTTTTGTCTGGGCTGGAGAGATGGCTCAGTGGTTAAGAGAGCTGGATGCTTTTGCAGAGGACCCAGGTTTGAATCCCAGCACCCACATGGTGGCTGGCAACTGTCCATAACTCCAGTTCCAGGGGAATCAAACATCTCTTCTGATCTTTGTAGATAGTACACTACCCAGGTGCACCCGCATACATGCAGGCAACACACTCATACACATAAAATAAATATTAATAATTAGTAAAATATTAAAAAGGGGAAGATATCACAATTGACACTCCTTAAGATTTAAAATATCATCCGAATCTTTAGACTCCTCTATGGTTTGACCACTCATGACCTTTTGAGTTCTGATCCCCTGTTGCATGAGGGAGCTTCCTTATTGAGAGTTAAGAAGTTAATTAGTGTCTTCTTGGCCCCTTGTGTGAACACAAATGACAGAACGTATAAACTCGGGGTGGGGGTAGAAATGGAGAAGAGATATAAAGGTGATTAAGACTGAGATGTTATGTATAAATACACAAAAAAATCAATAAAAAGGTATGAAAAAAACACACACATGAAAAGGTGGAAATTGAAAGGTTTCATTGAGGCCCATGAAGGGGACTCTGGGTGGAGGAAGCGTCTCATCCTAAACTACCCAAACCATTACACACTATTGTCCCTTCCAGTAAGAATTAAGCCAACTGAGTTGGTCGATCACCTAAACAGGAAACAACCCCTAAAGAAAGCTGATATGGGGGCTGGAGAGAGGGCTCAGTGGTTAAGAGCACTGGCTGCTCTTGCAGAGGACCCAGGTTTAATCTTCAGCATCTGCATGGTGGCTAACAACAGTCCATAACTCCAGTTCCAGGGGATCCAACACCCTCTTCTGACTCCACAGGCACTGCATAACATGGGTGCACTTACATGCAGGCAATACACTCACACACATAAAAATAAATAAAATATTTTTAAAGGTGACTTTTAAAAATTTACTTTTGTGAGTGTTATGCCTGCATGTTTATAAGTGCACCCATATTGTACAGTGCCCATGGAGGACAGAAGAGGGTGTCAGAGGCCCTGGAACTAAAGTTAGAGACAGTTGTTAGCTGCCATATGGGTGCTGGGATTAAAACCTGGGTCCTCTGCAAGAACAGCCAGCACTCTTAACTACTGAACCATCTGTCCAGCCCCAACATTACCTTTTCTTAAAATGTGTAAACAAGGCCAGGGATGTTGGTGCACACACCTTTAATCCCAGCACTTGGGAGGTAGAAGCAGGCAGATCTCTTTGAGTTCAAGGCCAGTCTGTTCTACATAGTGAGCTCCAGGCCAGCTGGAACTAAAGGGAGACCCTGTCTTAAAAAGACCAAAAAAAAAAAAAAAAAACCAAGTAAACAAAGGTATAGAAAGGAGGGTATAATCAAAGCTATTTTGGAGACTTCTTTAATTACTTGGCACTGGAATTAGGAATAATTTCTATTTTCCTTGTGGCTTTCAAGTCTTGTAGTAATATTACAGAAATGACACATATGCAATGAGAATAATGAGCAAAGGCCCACGGATCCTCTCCAGGAAAGCAGGTCTCCCTCCCAGTGACCGAGACCAGAGCTGAGGAGCCGGGCTGCAGCTCCAACAAGCTCTGAGTTCTGTTGTGGCTGTGTCTACTACTGACCAGCTCAGAGTGAGCAAGAAGAGGCTTTGGCCACAGCTGTGCTGTGCAGGTACAGTGCCAGGTGTTGGTGGCCAACCTGTATCCACTGTGAGGCCCAGGCTCTGGCAGAATACCCCTACCCAGTCACAAAGGGGCTGCCACAAAACCTGGACATGGATTTCAAAGGCTCAGCGGTAACTAGATAATGAGATTATTGTTACTCAGTGTTAGCAGTGAGACAAACTCAATATACCTGTATCTTTCCTCCACGTGGTTCAAACATACACAGATGCATGTGCATCTGTTTAAAAGAAGTTTTGCTGTTCATTCTGTTTTATCACTTAAAACTGGCTTATTCTTAGGGGCTGGAGAGGTGGCTAAATGGATTAGAGCACTGGCTGCTTTTGCAAAGGATCTGAGTTCAGTTCCCAGCACCCACATGATGGCTCACAATGGTCTGTAACTCCAGTTCCAGGGGATCCCACAGCCTCTTCTGGCTCCTGCTCATACGTGATGCCCTTATATGTAGGCAGTACAGCCATAAACACTACATTAAGAGAAATAAACTTAAAAAATTAAAGTAGCTATTTTTAGTACATTATATTTAGGAATACCTTTTTTTTTTTTTTTTTTTTCTGTATGTGTATGAATGTACTGTCTGCATGCAAGTTTGTGCACCCGTGTCGTGCAGTGCCGCGGAGGTCAGAAGAGGGTCTCGGATTCCCCTGGAACTGGAGTTCTCCTGGAATTGGAGTTTCAGACGGTTCTCGGCCGCCATGTGGGTGCCCGGTCCTCTGTAAGAGCGGTCAGCGCTCTTAACCGCTAGGTCATCTCTCCAGCCCAGGAATACCTTTTAAAAGTAAGTAAGGTGCCAGGTGCAGTGGTACATGCCTTTAACGCCTACACTGTGGGGCAGAATCAGGCAGATCTCTATGCAGTAGAAGCCAACCTTGTCTACACAGTGAGTTCCAGGCCAGCTGGGGCTACAGGGAGACCTTGGCTCAAACAAACAAAAAAAAGTAAGATAAAATAATTACCAAGACTAGAAATTGAATAGGATCCGGAGGGTGGCAGCAGCTTATTGTATTCATTGTGTTTCTCCAGGGCCATCTGTGCACCAGATAGGAAACAATTTCCTTGCATTGATTTCATTATTTGTCACAGCTGAAAAAAAAAATGCCTCATCTGTGAAGAGACAGGCTAAAACAATAATACTTCCATGAGTTTTCTTTCTTTTTTTTTCATTGTCTTTTTACAGAAGCTGAAATTTCTGACTTTTATTTACCTACAACCAAATCATAACCATTGGGTAAAATATTGATTGTCACTCACATTTAGGCATAGGTCTAAGTTTGTCTCCTTCAAAGTTCACAAGATTCTGACTGGAGAGCTGGTTCAGTGGTTAATAGTGCTTGCTGCTGTCTCCTTGGAGGAATAACTCACAGTGGATGCCACAAGCTTATGTCCTCTAGTGATTAGGAGATGTTATAAGCCACAATAAGAACTTATCACCCTTTATAGAGAAACCACAGTTTGTGGATTAGCGTACCAGCCAAGCATCTGTGTCTATGCTCACAACTTAGCTTGACAAAATAATTAGTACTGCTTAAATGCCTGTACATCCAATTGCATGTGCTTTGTTAGTATGACTAAAAAGGTATCACTGGATAAGCTGTCAACCCATGAAGGGAAACAACCTGAACAGACTAGAGTCCAAAATGACAACTCCAAAGAGAGTAGACTGTTTCCTTCTCACCCACTTGTGCCCCTTTCCCAAAGCCCAGGGAACAAACTGCAGAAGAGGAGGCGTGGTAGAATGTAAGGGCTGCGGAGAGATAGGGGTGAATCATGAGACTACAGGAATATAGTCTGGACTCCTAATTGATCAACATGCCTGTGCATACAAGCTTCTCCAACTGGACTATGGGAACCTTGGGTTGTTCAAAATTTGGACATAGATACTTGCAAAATGCAGCAGTTACCTAAGTGTATGACAAAATGAGTAACATCAATGTTATCTGCAAACAACTGTGTCATTATATTGTAGAATCCCTTAAAAATAAACAAATAAAAAAAAATAAATAAAAAAATTTAAAAAAATAGTGCTTGCTGCTTTCCAAAGAACTGAAGCTCAGTTCTCAGCACCCACGTTGGATAGTTAGCAAATGTCTGTAATTTCAGCTCCAAGGGATGTGCTGTCTCTGGCCTCCACCAGACCCCTGTACCATTCGTGGTAACAACAACAACAACAACAACAATAACCACACACACACACACACACACACACACACACACCTCTACACCCAAAGTAAACAAACCAGCCAACCCCAAGTTTATGAAATTATTTAAAGATGACATGTTGATAAGGATATGTGGAAAGGAAACCTCTACTTGGTATTAATAAAATTCTATGGAATTCAGTGTGGAAGTTCTCAGAAAACTAGAAATAGTAGTAAATGATCCAGCTATTCCATTTCCAGATGTATGCTCAAAGGACTCTCTATCGTACTACAGAGATACTTGCTCATCTATGTTCATTGCTGCTCTATTCATATAGCTAGGAAATGGAACCAGCCTAGATATCCACCAACCAATGAATGGATAGTGAAAATATGATGCACATAGAATGAAATTTCATTCAGCCATAGAAATGATATTATGAAATATGTAGGAAAATGGATAGAATTGCAAAAATCAAAACCAAACTGGGTGAAGTAATCCAAGCCCAGAAAGACAAACAACATATGCTCTCACTCATAGGTGGATCCTGGCTTCAAATTTACAGGTTTCTGTATTTAAATTGGAGTGAATGTCTACAGAGGCCAGGAAGTAAGAATGGGCTCATGGAGCTGAAGTGGGAAGGACTGAGGGGGCAGAGAAAGATAGTTCAACTCGGGGGATGTGAAAGTAGGTGGGTAGTACTAAGCACAAAAAGGTTTAAATGGGCTTCTGGTGGGGTCATAAGGAGAATGTGAGGCACAGGAGTGTTAACAAAACCTAAGGATGCATGAAAAAGCTATATAGAAATGCACTACTCTATAAACTAAATAATAATAATAATAATGAAATTGGAATGGAGGTTCCTTTTGTGGGTGGGTGTAAAATGATGCTTCCAGAAGTTGTAGGCTTTTAAATAAAAACCCCAGTTCAAGGTTCAAGATACCTCTTTATGAGTTGTTGGGCAGAGAGGTCCCAGAGGCCCCTAGTTGCAGAGAATTTCCCTGGGGTGGAGCACACATGCCTACCTACGTGCACACATAGTGTACTCCCGACCCACCTTTGCTGTTATTGGTTCCTGTGGTTATTAGGCAAAGTAAGGAGCAGACTCTCCAATCTTAGACTAGAGAATTTATTAGGCTTGCCTACGAAGTGATGGCGGAAAGCACATGCTCAGGAGCCTCTGAAGCAGTTCTCCCTTTCCAATGTGGACACCCAGAGTCCTGGCATGAACTCTGTGCTCTCTGCCCAAGGTGGTAAAATGGCGAGAGAGCCCCTGCCCCATGTGGTGTGCTTTTCTATGCCTCAGTGGCATCCCAGAGCCCAGAGTTCCAACCGTTCCTGCAAACATAGCCGGTGGCCACAATGCGGGAACTTCGCTGCAGCTCAGCTTGGCTTTGCCCCTTAGTCCCTCCAAGTAAACCAGAGGTCATCTTTGTATTTCATGGCTTGTAGTCCTGGCCCATGATAAATCCACTTCAAAGAAGATACATTCTATTCCACACCCCCCAAATGATACTGGTGCAATAGTAACATGACCATGTAGGTGGTAACCAGCCAGTTTGTGGTGGACTTGGAGGCCCGCTACCTGGGAGGGAGTATATATCAGGTACCATAAGTCTGGTCAAAAGCCTACTGCTGAGAGGGTGGTGGGCCGAAGATGGAAATATGCTACCCCTGTTTCTGTAAATGGACATGCTGTCCAACTTCACAGGTTTATGTTTGTGCTCACACTAGTACTGCTCTCAACCTGGGGTAGAGAAGCTCTTTTTTTTTTTTTGCAGAGGGAGATGATTAATGCAGAGCCTCATATCTGCTGAAAATGCTGAGGCTCAGTGACTGTTGAGTGTTCATCCCTAACTGGGACATTTGTATTAGCACCCATAAGACCCCGTGAACACTACAGAAGAGGGAGTGGAAAGAATTTAAGAGCTGGAGGATGGGAAAGAATTTCATGAAATGCTGCCGTCCAGGTATGATGTGGTTGTTGCAGTCATGAACACACCACAGCTATGGACACTTGACAAGATCGGGCCTGTCAATATTCCATCATGATAGAGGAGGTCCCATGAAGATTCACCCCTTTCTGAGGAGTCGACTATCAGTGGTCACTGTGGAAAGAGGCACTATTATATTCAATGTAGTGTAGTCACTGGAGGACTAGTTGAGAAAAAGAACAGATTCAGAAGGAAGGAAGGGGAGAAGAGGGGGTGTGGGGTGAATAGAATCATAATACATTTACATATGTACGAAACTATAAAAGCCTGCTTTCTGGTGACTTTATGACCATGCTTGGCCTCTTTTGGTTACTATTTGCATGAATTTCTTTTTTCACCTTTTTATTTTCATCCAACCTACCCTTATCTCTAAAGTCAATCTTTACATGTGTATCTAATCTTGTTTTTAAAATACATTTATTTTTTTTGCGGTTCTTAGCCTCAGTCTTTAACAGCTGCGCTATCCCCACATCATGAACTTTGCAGGATCGAAAGATTACTCCTGGACAAACTGTCAGCCCATGAAAGGAAACAGCCAGAATTGACCAGAGTCCAAGTCAACAGCTCCAGAGAGAGGGGACTGTTTTACTTCTCATCCACCTGTGCCCCTTTTCTAAGCCTAGGGAACAATCTGCGGAAGAGGGGGCGTGGTAGAATGTAAAGGCTGCGATTGGGGTGAATGGTGAAACTACAGCAATGTAGTCTGGACACTCATTTGATCAACTTGATTGAACAAACAACCTGTCACCCCCCACTGGATGGTGGGACTGTGGGGGTTTGGGCACAACAGTCTGTAGATTGGTTTTGCACGAAGGATGCTTATACTCATGGATTATCACTTATAGCTAAAAAATGAAAACAAAACAAAACAAAAAAAACCCAAAAAAAACCCAGAGAAAGATGCAAGACAGTTATGGCAGAATACATGATCTGGGATGGGGTGGGGGTGGGGGGGAAGGGAAAGGGAAATATGCCTGATCTGAATTGGAAAATGATGTACGAAATGCACAAAGCATCAATAAAAATTAAATTAAAAAAATACATTTATTTATCTTTATTTTATGTGTGTATTTTGCTGCATGTATGTCTGTGTACCATATGTGTACAATGAACACAGAGGCCAGAAAATGGTATTGGATCCCCTGGAACTGGAATTACAGACTGTTATCAGCCACCATGTGGGTGCTGACAACTGAACCTAAATCCTCTACAAACGCCCTTAACTGTTGAGCCATCTCTCCGGTCCCCCTTTTCTTTTGAATCCATTTAATAATTTGATTTCTTTTTTTATGTTTTTGAGACAAGAGATTTCCTGTAGTCCCAGCTAGCCCAGAACTCACTATATAGACCAGGCTGCCCTTGAGCTCACAGAGATCCATCTGCCTTTGCCTCCCAAGTGTTGGGATTAAAGGCTTGCACCAGCATGTCCAACAAGACTATGTCTTTTGATTGAAGAAATAATTCATTTAAATTTCTTTTTTTATGGGGAGGAAAGGGTTTATTCAGCTCACATCTCCTGGGTCATAGTTCATCACTCAGGGAGTCCAAGGAAGGAACTCAGGACAGGAACCTGGAGGCAGGAGCTGAAGCACAGGCCATGGAGGAATGCTGCTTACTGGCTTGCTCCCCTGGCCCATGTCCAGCCTGCCCTCTTATATGGTACACATCAACCTGCCCAGGGGTGGCACCACCCATAGTGGCTGGGCCCTCCCACATTGCTCAACAATCAAGACAATACTCCACAGATGTGCCCACAGGCCAGTCCAATAGAGCCAATTCCCCAATTGAGGCTCCCTCAACCCAGATGTGTCAAGTTGACACTAAAGCTGTCCAGCACAATTGACCCCTTGTCAACTTGACACACAATACACATCACTATTAAACCACCACCTTTCCATCTCTTGTCCCCAAGGTATGATGTTAACATTAATCACAACCTAAGATAGTACAACCTTAAAAATGCCACAGTCCTTAAAATGTCCAAACACTTAAAAGTTCACAGTCTGTTAAAAGTCTCTTAACTGTGGGCTGCTGTAAAATCCAAAACAAGTACTGTCTTATTTCAAAGGGAAGAATCAGGCACACTCAAACAAAACCTAAGTCCAGCAGGTAGCTCAAGGCTGGACACCTGGGAGTCACTCACGATCTTCTGGGCTCCAAAGGGTCTCGGCAGCTCCCCTTCTCTCTCTCTGCCATCCGTGGCACACACAGCTCATCTTGCAGGCCCAGGCCGACTCCATTAGACACCTGCTGCTGCTCTTGGTGGTCGTCCCACGGTTCTGGCATCTCTAAAAACCTGGGTTGCCACTGAAACCGAGGTTGCTTCTGACCTCTCCTGATGCAAACCTCAGCTTCTCTTCTTGACCCCTGGAATCCTGGGGTCTTCACTGCAACCAAGGCTGCACTCTGATCAGTGGCCTTTCCTGGCCTCTCATACTGCCAGGCCTCAGCTGCTCTCTGTGACCCCTTCATGCTTTCAACACCGGAACCATATAGGAGACTCTTACATGTTACCAAGTCCTGCTTCTGGCTTGACATGGAGTCTCAGGCCCCTTCTGGAACATAGCTTCTGTGTGCTGACCCTGAAGAAATTCTTCCCAGAAGATTTCACCACAGTGATGCTAGTCTCTTGTTACTTACAGCTGATTCTTCAGCCCCAGCTGACCAGAGCCCATAGATTACACAGTCCTGATAGATCTCTGCTTCCCTTTGAGACTTCACAAGCCAGGCCTCCATCGTTTACAATTCTTTCAGCAAAACTGTTCCAAGTTCCATAGCAACGATCTTTAGGCATTCAATGATTTTTCTAGCCCAAAGTTCCAAACGCTTCCATAATCCTCCAAAACTCCAAGGTCAGGTCTGTCACAGCAATAGCCACTCTCTGGTACCAATTTCAGTTCTAGTTTGTGACAAAACTCTCTGACCGACACTAACTTGGGGAGGAAAGGGTTTATTCAGCTCACAACTCCTGGGTCACAGTTCATCACTCAGGGAGCCCAAGGCAGGAACTCAGGACAAGAACTTGGAGGCAGGAGCTGAAGCACAGGCCATGGAAGAATGCTGTTTACTGGCTTGCTCCTATTCATTTAAATTTCAAGCAATAATAGAGACATTATTGACACTTTGTTAATTACTTTATGCATGGTAGTTACTTTATAGTTATTCTGTTTTTCTTTCCCTTTCTTTATAGTTATTCTGTTTTTCTTTCCCTCTCTTCCTTTATGTTTTGTTGATTATCACATTGGTATTTGTGACTCTTCAATAGCTATTTTCTTTGTGCTTAGCATGGGGATTCTGTTAAACCTCTGCTGTGGTTTGGATATATGTGTTAAAGGCTAAGTTCTCAGCCCATGATGCTCATGGGAGGTGGTAGAATCTTGAAGATTCTGGGCCTACTGAAAGTTTTCCACCCATATGAGGTATGACCTTGAAGGAGATGTGGGATCTTGGTTCTTCCTTGTCTATTTCCTTCTCAGACATCATGAGACACATGTTCGCTCATGCTCCGGCTGTGATATCTGACTCCTCAAAGTCAAGCACTGGAGCCAATTGACCGTGGACTAAAACCTCCAAAACTATGATACAAAGCAAACCTTTTTTTTTTTTTTTTTGGTCTTTTCGAGACAGGGTCTCCCTGTAGCCCCGGCTGTCCCAGAACTTACTATGTAGACCAGGCTGGCCTTGAACTCATGGAGATCTGCCTGCCTCTGCCTCCCAAGTGCTGGGACTACAGGCTTGTGCCACCATGCCTAGCTCTTCTTAAGCTATTTACCTCAGATATTTGTTATAGTATTTGAAATATGATTAGCAATTTAAAAAATTTGGGGGACAGGGTCTCGCCTTGTAGTGCAGGCTGTTTTGAACTTAGGACCCTCCTGCTCCTGCCTCTCAGGCACGAGGATTACAGGCTCACACCACCATGCCAGATTTAGTGCAACATTTCATAGTTACAATAATGTATTTTTAATTTTTTTTTGTCATTTTGAGACAGGATCTCTCTGTAGCCCCAGCTAGCCTGGAACTCACTCTGTAGACCAGGCTGGCCTCTCTGTTACAGAGATCTGCCTGCCCCTGCCTACAAAGTGTTGGCATTAAAGGAGCGTGCCACCACACCCAGCTTTTGAATATTTTTAAATTTTATTTTTATCATATGTGTGTGAGTATATCGTTTGCATATATGTAAGCGTCCCCATGTCATACAATGCCTGCAGAGGCCAGAGGGGATGTCAGATCCCCTGGAACTAAAGTTTAGTAACTGCTGAGCCAACTTTTCAGCCTCAAATAATCTATTTACAAAAGAGCTACTGCCCCTCACCCCCAGCACTTCATGCTACCAACATCACAAATTAACCAGACTTGGCTGGAAATCCCAGTACTTGGGAGGTAGAAGCAGGAGGATCAGGAGTCCAAGGCCATCCTTAGCTATGCAGGGTCAGTGTGGGCTACATGGGACTCTGTCTCAAAAAGTTTCACAAATTGGGGCTGGAGAGATGGCCTAGCCGTTAAGAGCGCCAACTGCTCTTACAGAGGACCCGGGTTCGATCCCCAGCACCCACATGGGGGCTGAGAACCGTCTTTAACTCCAGTTCCAGGGGAATCTGACTCCCTCTTCTGACTTCCGCGGCATTGCACGACACGGGTGCACAAACCTGCATGCAGACAGTACATTCATACATATAAAAAATAAATAAAAACTAAAAATGTTTCACAAATTATATCTTTTTATATTTGTATTTATTTGCATATTTTATAGTTATTTTGTATTTTTATCTTTCGGTCATAATTAAAAGTGAATTATACACAATCATTACAGAATCATAGTAATCTGTACTTGTGTATACATTCACTATATTTTTGCTATAATTTTAACTTGGACACAATTTGGCAATGTTTATAAGGCAGGCAGGTCTTATGATATGAGCCTCAGCTGTGTCTGCTGAGATCTTTATTTCATCTTCATTGGTTTAAAGGAGAATCTTAGTGGATATAGTATTCTTGCTCAATAGGCTTTTGGGTTTACTTTTTCCATTCAGTGCGTCAAATGTATCATCCTACACCCTTATTATGTTCTGCAGTATTCCTTCTTTTAAACAAAGATTTGGGGGGCTGGAGAGATGGCTCAGTGGTTAAGAGCACTGGCTGCTCTTGCAGAAGACCTGGGTTTGAATCCCAGCACCCACAGGGTGGCTAACAACCATCTCTAACTCCAGTTCCAGGGCATCCAGTGCCCTCTTCTGGCCTCTTCTGGCCTCTTCTGCCCTCGTCTGGTATTGCACACATGGGTGCACTTACATACATGCAGGTGAAACACTCATTCACATAACGGATTTTTTAAAGATTTATTTTATTTTTAATTTATTTTTAAATATTTTGAATTATTTGCCAGGAACGTATAGATCTGTTTTGTTAGGGGTCAGTTTCTGGAGGTTAATTGTTCCTTCGATTTAGCTATGTTTTCCTGTTACTTCATGTGTCATGTTATTTTTGGCTTTGCTTCATGATTTGAGAAACCAACTATCTCCCACAGTTCTTCAAACACAGGTGACATAAAGGAAAGACCTTTGTCAGCCAGTGTGGCTGGAAAGTCTGGGTAGCTTGTCAGCATTTTCTACAAGTAGGTTCTCCCTGGGGTTTTGTTCTACAGTTTTCCAATCAGTTTTAATCGTTTCTTTCTTAGAAGACTACAATATCTTGCTCTCTCTGGTGTCTATCTATGGAACTACAGGTCTTGTGGCATGGCGCTCTCCTTCCCCCTGGCCTCCAGGCATTTATAGTACAGTCTTTATTTATAGTGGTTTGAATGAAAACTTCTCTACAAAGGTCTGAAAATGATATGCATTCTGTAGCCTTTGAATTTGGGCCTTTTCCTGGGGTAGTGACATACAGCTCAGCATTGGTGATGTTGGGCATGGCAGTGAGCGACATCCCCATGCAGAGCTCTGTGTAGTTAAATTGTGATATTTGGTAAGTTAGGTGCATTAAGATTAGTGTTGACTATCAATTTGACAAGAGCTGGAATCTCCCCAGGGCACACCTGGGAGAGATTATTTCACCTCTGTTGCAAGTCTGTGAGAGATTATGTTGATTAGGTTAATTGAGGTGGGAGGACCACACTTAAAATTGATGGTGTGGTTTGCCAGACTTGAGTCCCCGACTGTATACAAAGTGATTGTGGATGTGATTTGACCAGTTGCTTCAGGTGCCTGTTGCCTTGATTTCTTCACTATGATGGGCTGTATCTTGAACTGTGAGCTAAAATAAACACTTCCTTCTTTAAGTTGCTTTTATCAGAGCAGTTTATCATAGCAAGAAAAAATAACTAAGACAATGAATGCACTTTTAAATTACTATTCTAATTGTCCTGGGACTTAGCAGTCCTATCAATACGGGTTCAGCCACCCATTCTCAACAGGTCAATCAAACATGCAGCTAATACTGAAAACCAGAGGAAGGAGATTTATTCAATGTGGTCACAGTGAGAAGAGGAACAAGTAAGGAGATCCTGTGACCCCCAAGTCCACCTTCAGGATATTGACAGGAGACTTATGTTTAAATAGAAAGCAAGAGGTATGTATAACTAAGCAGTCCTGTCCAGGCGCGGGCCTGCCTACCACTAACCCATCATTGTCTTCAGTCTGACAAGTTGTCAGAACTGTGTGTGAAATGCCTTCCTGGGAGAGAGGCTCCCCCTCTGGCTGGCACCAGGTTTAGCCTTTTCCTTCTCCCAGCATGAGAGTCCTAAGGAAATTCCAGTTTCTTAGGGACCATTATTTCAATAGTCTGGCAATCAAAGGGAGGGACACAGGTTTCTGTTTAGAATATCTTCACTTTGCTGTTACAGAGAATCTGGATTCTCTTTTGTAGGTTCTTAGTCTCCACTGATAAATGGATTTTCAAATGGACTCAGGGCTGGTGAGATGGCTCAGTGGGTAAAGGTGCTTGCCACACATGCCTGATGACCTGAGTTCAATCTCTAGAAATCACATAAAGCTGGAAGGAAGGAAATGACTCCATAAAGTTGTTTTTGGATTCCATATACTTGCCATGGTACATGCACCTTCCCCCCAAACATGGAATAATAGCAAATTAAATAAAAAATTTTAAACAAAACAAACAACAACAGAAATAAACTCAGGAGGAGGCCCAAGGACCATTCTATTAGAGTTTGTGAAAGAAAAACAAGAATGCAAGTAAGAGGTGTGTGTTAGTTACTTTTCTGTTTCTCTGATAAAACATCAGGACCAAGGAAGGCAAGGTATAGAAGGCTCCTGGTTCCAAGGCAGTAAAAGTCCGTCATTCCTGGAGCTCTGTGGGGAGGCATGGGGCAGAGGTGGTTGGAGCAGAAAGACCAGCATTGCTTTTTCAAGCAGGCACGGGAAGCACAGAGACCAGAAATCTGGCAAGGCTTAAAAAAAGCTTATGATCTCTCAAAGCCCTTCGGGCATGGCCACACCTCCTAAAGCCTCCCCAAATAGTGCCACCGACTGGGGACAAAATGTCCAAATACTTGGAATCTATGCAGAACCTTCTCATTCAGAGCACTGCAAGGTAAATTTCAGCAGCTGCTGGGAGTGGGAAACAGGAGAAGAGGAAGAGAGCCTCGCTTTGTGAGTCTGAGGGAAGTCTGGGAGCAGCTGCCTGGGGAGGGCAGAAGTGTCTTTAGCAAGAAAACAATGCCTAGACTGTCAGGGCAAGCGTGTTTAGGATTTTAACTGGTATCTGAAGAGAAGGGAGAAGGGAAATTACTGTTCCTGAGCTACAGTCCAGAAACTAACTGGCTTAGCAGTGAAGGTCTGTATGCAACGTCATGAAAGGAAGGACTTCTAGGGGTTATAGGGACATTTTCTCATTCTCTGTTTTCGGCAGAGGAGGGGACAGATACTCAGCTCCGTGATGTCACCCCAGCAGTCTGAGGAATTTTACAAGGGTGTGTGTCATCTGCTCTGACAGAAAATGATAAAATAAAGGCATACAGACTCAGGGAGGTACCGAATCCCACTGCTCAGGAATAGTTGTCCAGCCTAGCTCCAGGCTCTAGGTTCTTGTCTACCTATCCCTTATTTCTTTGATATTTTTAGAAGACAACATTCAGTCCCTGGGTCCTGGGGAGGAGGGAGAGTAGTTTAAGGGTTTCCTATGAGTACTGAGGGAACAATTTAAAATTTTCCCTTTTTAAAATGTTTAAAGATAAGCAAATCAAATTCCATCCTCTGCTGCCCACAGCCCCTTTGGCTCCCCGACATTGATTTGAGGAAAGAAGAGAAGAGATATCAACTGTGGAAGGGTCTCCTCACTTTTTTCTACTGTTCGTGTTTGGCTTCCCCCTTAGGTACTGTACTGTTGGGTTTAGGGGTTGCAGTGGCCGCATGGTGAGGAGTTGCAAAGACATCCCTTTGGACACCTGCCCTGAGGGTACTTGAAAGATCTGCCTTAAGAAGACCTAAAGGTTAAGGAGGAAGGACCTCTGGGGTGGCTCTCTACTGACCACTGGTGCCTGGTACCCCAAACCAAATAAAATGTGATAGGGAACTCTGTGGATACCTGGGGAGATTCTCACACACCGACATCCAGCCCACTCTGTGACCACAATTCAAGTAGGTGATCTTGAGGCCCAACATGCTTCACCCTACCCAGAAGTCTGTTACATTCAGCACGGAATCTGGCACTCGGCTTCCAGGTCCATTTCAGATCTCCTACGCTGAACATCATGTATTCACTGCTTCCTTGAGGTCATCTTGTAGCTTGGACAGAAACTCATGTACTGACCAGCCCAGCTCATTCTCTGCCACTCATTTCATCTCCTGTTCCTTCCACCTTTCAGGATTGCTGATGATGTCCCAAGCTGCTGCAAAACCTTGAAGGCTTCCTCAGCTTAGGGATGATGTTTCTATTGGGACGAACGATCACTGCCAGCTGCCCAGAGGCCTTCTTTAGTGCAGTATCGTATGCTGTAGCTTCAACACTCAGCATACAAAAAGGATTTAGTCCATTCCCAGGAACCCCAGGCCTGGTCAAAAGTGGATCCACTTCCGGGGCTGGAGATATGGCTCAGCGGTTGCGAGCGCCGACTGCTCTTGCAGAGATCCGGGGTTTGATTCCCTCCACCCACATGGTGGCTAAGAACCTCTTGAAGCTGGGTGTGGTGGGGCACGCCTTTAATCCTAGCACTTGGGAGGCAGAGGCAGGCAGAGGCAGGCAGATCTCTGTGATTTCAAGACCAGCCTGGTCTACAGAGTGAGTTCCAGGCCAGCTGGGGCTGTAGGGAGACCCTGTCTCCAAAAGACCAAAAAAAAAAAAAAGTTGATCCACTTCCTTTTCCAGCTGGCAGTAGCACCCACTAGCCACAGGTGCAGTACCTTGCCTGTTAGTTCTCTGCTTGACCACTCCAGCCAACCCCACTGAACTACCTTACCAGCTGCTCTCTCATCTATGAAGCAAAAATGCAATACTGGAGAATCCAGCCAAGAAAAGAACTGGCAGCCGTATCCATTCAGCCTGACTGATCACCCAGTCCCACCAGAAACCACTAGCCCAACTAGGCAACCCAGAAGGAGGGTCAGAGTCAGGAAAGCACCCAGTAGCCTAAGCAAATGGGTAAAAAGCCCCCCCCCCCAGTAAAAGACCTGCCTTCGAAATAGAAACATAGCCTGGGTCCAGTGCCCCAGTCTTCCTGCCCAGATGCCCACCCAAACTTGAAAAAGGTTCATGTCACTGCCTTTCAGTCCCTGGATGCATAAATGAGATGGCTACAAGTTCCATATACTCTCCCACCAAAACCAGCAGTCCAGTCAGCCACCAGAATTCCATCTGCCCAAGATGACATAGTTCCTGGTACCCAGCAGTCCAGTCAGCCACCAGAATCCCACCTGCCCAAGATGACATAGTTCCTGGTACTCAGCAGTCCAGCCAGCCACCAGAATCCCACCTGCCCAAGATGACATAGTTCCTGGCACCCAGCAGTCCAGTCAGCCATCAGAATCCCACCTGCCCAAGATGACATCATTCCTGGCACCCAGCAGTCCAGTCAGCCACCAGAGTCCCACCTGTCCAAGATGATGTAGTTCCTGGTACCCAGCAGTCCAGTCAGCCACCAGAGTCCCACCTGTCCAAGATGACGTAGTTCCTGGTACCCAGCAGTCCAGTCAGCCACCAGAATCCCACCTGCCCAAGATGATGTAGTTCCTGGTACCCAGCAGTCCAGTCAGCCACCAGAGTCCCACCTGCCCAAGATAACATAGTTCCTGGTACCCAGCAGTCCAGTCAGCCACCAGAGTCCCACCTGCCCAAGATAACATAGTTCCTGGTACCCAGCAGTCCAGTCAGCCACCAGAGTCCCACCTGCCCAAGATAACATAGTTCCTGGTACCCAGCAGTCCAGTCAGCCACCAGAGTCCCACCTGCCCAAGATAACATAGTTCCTGGTACCCAGCAGTCCAGTCAGCCACCAGAGTCCCACCTGCCCAAGATAACATAGTTCCTGGTACCCAGCAGTCCAGTCAGCCACCAGAGTCCCACCTGCCCAAGATGACATAGTTCCTGGTACCCAGCAGTCCAGTCAGCCACCAGAGTCCCACCGGTCCAAGATGAATCCTACCTGCCCAAGATGACGTAGTTCCTGGTACCCAGCAGTCCAGCCAGCCACCAGAGTCCCATCTGCCCAAGATGACATAGTTCCTGGTACCCAGCTGTCCAGTCAGCCACCAGAGTCCCACCTGTCCAAGATGAATCCTACCTGCCCAAGATGACGTAGTTCCTGGTACCCAGCTGTCCAGTCAGCCACCAGAGTCCCACCTGTCCAAGATGAATCCCACCTGCCCAAGATGACATAGTTCCTGGCACCCAGCAGTCCAGCCAGCCACCAGAGTCCCACCTACCCAAGATGACATAGTTCCTGGTACCCAGCCCAATTCTCTCTTGAGAGTTCCTGGTCCGCTCCTGACTCTTCTGAAGATTCCCCTCTCTGATTGGAGTTGTCTCCTTTTCTAAGGGGTCCTAAAACCTTTGGGGGAACCATGGCTTGGATCTTGCCAGTGGGCTGGGTTTGGAGGCCGTACATACTTATGACCAAAGTGCTTTGTAAGGCAGCCAGTACCATTAGACACAATCCCTGAGATCTGAGAATGAAAGTATTTCAGGGTCCAAAGAGGCATGACCCCAGGACTTCCTGAGGAGTTTAGGTCACATCCATCATAGTAATGCACTTCTGCTGGAACAGCTTTGTACTATTACAGAGCCATAGTAGTAAAAACAGCATGGTATTGGCAGAAAACAGACGTATTGATCAATGGAATATAATCAAGGACTCAGATCTGATTCCATGGATATATAGCCACCTGATGTTTTACAAAGTTGCCAAAAACATGCGTTGCAGAAAAGACAGCATCTTTAACAAATGATGTTGAGATAACTGGATATCTGTATGTGGAAGAATAACACTTAATCCTTCTCCCTCACCCTTCACACAAATCTATGCCAAATGGATCAAATATCTCAATGTTAGACCTGAAACTCTGAACCTTCTAGAAGAATATACATTAGGATATATGTTCAGGTGAGAAGTTTCTGAATAGGACTCTAGTAACCCACAAAATACTATCAGTCAACAAATAAGAGTCATGAAATTTAAAAGCTTTTTTTGAAAGAAATGATTTTTATTTTATGTATATGAGTGTTTTGATTACATGTACGTATGTATATTGTCTAATAAGAAATGCTCTCGGAGACCAAAAGAGGGCATTGGATTCCCTGGACTGGAGTTACAGAGGGTTGTTAGTCACTGTGGGTGCTGGATAGCCAACCCAGGTCCTCTGGAAGGACAGTAGGTGCTCTTAACCACTGAGCCATCTCTCTAGCCCTGAAATTAAAAAAAAAAAAACAGTAAAAACAAAACTATACTGCAAAGGAAACTAATAATCAACTGAAACTGGGAAAAAAATTTCCAGCTATACATCTGACAAAAGATTAGTACCTAGACTACAAGGACCTCAAAACTAAATACCAAGAAGAAAACAAACTGTGCTGGATAGCTTTGGTGTCAACTTGACACACCTGTGTTGAGGGAGCCTCGGTTGGGGAATTGGCTCCATTGGATTGGCCTGTGGCCACATCTGTGGTGTATTGTCTTGATTGTTGAGCAGTGACAGTATAAGAAGGCAGGCTGGGCATGAGCCAGAGAGCAAGCCAGTAGAGAGCAAGCCAGTGGACAGCATTCCTCCATGGCCTGTGCTTCAGCTCCTGACTCCAGGTTCCTGCCGAGTTCCTGTCTTGGGCTCCCTGAGTAATGAACTGTGACCCAGGAGATGTAAGCTGAATAAACCCTTTCCTCCCCAAGTTGGTGTCGGTCAGAGTGTTTTGTCACAGCAATGGAAGACAAACCAGGACACAAACCAATTAAAAATGGGCTATGGAACCCAAGAGAGGGTTATCAGAAGAAGAAATACAAATGGCTAAGACATAATTTAAAAAGTGTTCACCATCTTTAGCTGTCAGAAAAATGCAAATTAAAACTACTTTGAGTCAGATGTGGTGGCATATATCTTTAATCCCAGCACTCAGGAGGTAGAGGCAGGCAGATTTCTGTGAGTTCAAGGTCAGCCTGGTCTACAGAGTGAGTTCCAGGCCAGCTGGGGCTTCAGGGAGACCCTGTCTCAAAAATACCAAAAAGAAAAAAAAAACTACTTTGAGATTTAATTTTATACCACCCAGAGAGGCTAAGATTAGGACAAGAAAAGACAAGTGCTGGGAGGATCTGAGGGGCAGGGAACTCTTACGTACGGGAGTACAGAGTAGTGTAGCCACTATAGAAATCAGAGTGGCGGTTCCTCAGAAAACTAAAAACAGGTCTACCATATGACTCCACTATACCACTCCTGGGCATATATCCTAAGCACTTTATTTCCTGCTACAGAGATATTTGCTGATTTATTTTCATAGATGTTCTAATTATAATAGTCAGGACTTCAAAACATCCTAGAAGTCCATCAGCTGATAAATGAATAATGAAAATGTAGTACCTGTATGCAATGGAGGTTTATTAAGCTGTAAGGAAAAAATGGAATTATGAAAATTTCAGGAAAATAGATTACACTGAGTGAAATAATCCAGACCCAGAAAGAAAAATACTGTTCTCCCTGGCCTGTGGATCTTAGTGTTCAATCTTTATATTAGTGTGTTTATTTTGGGATAATGTAGAATCCAGGAAACTAGAAAGGGTCGATTGGTAGGGAGGATAAAAGAAAGATCGTAAGAGAGATAGGGACGGATAGAGATCATAAGGGATAATAGAACACAGATGAGGTGAAGAGGAGAATAACGGGGAGGGAGGTTTAAGTGGGAAGAGAGATGGGAGGGTAAGAGAAGGGGTGAAGGGACAGACAGCTAACACCAAGAGTATTTGAAATCGTCACATGGAGACCTATTTTATGAGCTTCGTATATAAATAATTCATAAATTATATATTAATAACTTATAGACTCATATAAAATTATATAGTCATCCTTAAGTGTCCAAAAGGAAAGTATAACCAGAAATAAATAATTAGTAAGACCTGAGAAATTGTTCTTCAAGTATAAAACTTGAGATCTTGGTAAAAAAAAAAAAAAAAAAAAAAAAAAAAAAGCACAGTTGTTTTGCCTGTCTTATTGGCAAGTGCAGCTACCCTGTGGCCGCCACTACTTTTGCCATCCTTCAAAGACATGAGACACGGCTTTTCTTTTATTTTTTTTTCACATAAATTTATTTATTTATTTATTTTTAACAAATCTAGACCCGTGTTCCCGCTCATTCCCCCACCCCACCAGAGCTCATGCATTCTGCCAAACATGCTTTTCATCTCTTAGTCTTTCTCAATATTTTCCATGGGGAATTTGACTGTTTTGAGCAGAAGTTCACTGTTTCAGTCAGTTCTTTGATGCAGTCTTTTCTGTTGTTGTTGTTGTTTCCAAAATGCATTATGCCCAACTGCTTTGTACAAAAGCTCAGGGGGCCCTACACAAGAAATACTTACAACTGGGTAATTGGCACTAGCATCCACAGATGAGGGATACCATTCGTCGTTTGTTTTTCTGGGACTGTGTTACTTCACTCAGCATGATGTCCTCTAGCTCCAGCCATTTTCCTGCAAAGCTCGTGAT
>VZQC01007895.1:1175986-1210863 GCA_009823505.1 Rhizomys pruinosus
GGAATAACCTTTTGTTCCTACTGATGAAGCACAAGCCATTAGATATCTAGGTATTTAAGCAGCCCTAATATGCTTGGTAGGTTCTTTGGCATAGACAATATGTTTGGTATGATATGTTAATCCATTGAATTACATTTTTACCCCTGATAAATATGACAGGTCTTACTGTGGCTTACACAACAATCTCCTAAACCTGTAGAGGATGTCGGCTTGTGGTTATTCATCCATGGGTTATTCCTCCAAGGAGAGAGCCACTAGCCAATTAGATTTGGGATATACGGCCATATGGCTTGCCACTGTTGCACAGTCTTTCCAGGCAGGTAAAATTAAAAATTGCTTCCCAAGTTAATCATATATAGTCACCCAAAACAACATGGGTGAATTGATGAAATCTGTGCCTTTGATCCTACCCTATAGGTATTTAATAACTGTTCTGGAGACTCATGGGTTAAAAAAAGGGGGGGATACAGACAGACATGAAACCTTTTAGTCAAAAAACCTTGCACTTCAAATCTTAAAAACTACCTACGGGAAAAGATTTGTTTGTTCCAAACAGGACAAAATGTCACCAACTTTATGGCTGAGAAGAAAAGATACAGCTTTGCATTGAGGTAGGTGTTACCAAAAAGTGGGCAACTGCAAGGTTGACCTGTCTTAACATTGAAAGGAAGAGAAGCCTCCGATTGCCATAAACATCGAACCCTTATGTGGATCCTAAATGTAACAACTATCTATAATAAATCCTAATGAAACCTTCTACCCCTTTCTAGGTGCACCATAAGTTTTGATATGACTTCTTCCTTTTCCCCCCCATAGAACAATGAGAAATATGATGATGATGACGTCATTTTCTAACTGTAAATTGGAGGCAAATATAGATGGTAATCTCTTATAAAAACCGGTGTCAAAAAAAATGCCCTCTTTAATTGACTCATCGATAAGAATGTGAAAAAAAACAGGATTATTCTCTGTTCAGAACCAATATAATACTAAGTCTCTTTAAGCTATGCACATATTCAAAATATGTTAATACAGGATCTCTGACATCCGCAATGGAATGTTCTCTAACAGGGGGATGTTGGCCAGGGGATCAATGCCCCACAAAAATGTAAGGCTCCTTGCCCCTAATTGGGATTACCTGCCGGAGAGAGGCGATAAATCCTTGCTGCCGAAGACCTGACGTTAAAACATGGGAGGATGTATTGAGCCGCACATGCAAGTGTACAGCTGGCCTCTGGAATGCCATGAGAGGTTACCAAAGGCCACTAAACCAATTAATAGCACAACGGGTCTCCTGAGTCAAGCAAGACTCCACGTCAGCACCAGCTACTGATTGTATACTTCTACACCAGTTTCAGAACTAATGGTTGTAGGTCTTTTTTGAAATGTTTTATAGGAATCTGATGTGAAAACAATTGGGCCCTGGGCTTTTTTTAGTTGGCGGGTTTCTTATTACAGCACTCCTATTTCTCTATGTATGGGTTGTTAAGTGCCTGGTCTCTTCTCGGCCACGCTTTGGTGGTTTTTCCATGATTTTAGAAATCCATCCATTTCTTTCGGTTTTCCAACTTGGTCGAATATAGGTTCTTGTAATATTCCCATCTAATTTTCTTGATCTTTTCCTTGTCCATTGTGATATTTCCCTTTTCATCACAGTATTGTATTGATTTGGAGTTGTCCTTCTTTCTTTTTATTAACTGGGATAGAGGTCTATCTAAGCTTGTTTAATTTTTCAAAGAACCAACTGTTGGCTTCATTGATTTTTTGTATGTTTTCTTTGTTCTATTTCATTGATTCAGCTCTGGATTTTTGTTATTTCTTTCCTGTCTGTTGCGTTTAGGGTTCATCCTGTTGTTTTGCATCTCAAGTTTTTAGCTGTAGTGTTGGATCATTCCCTTGTGCTCTTTCTGTTTTCTAATTGTAGGCACCCAGGGCTATAAAACTTCCTCTTAGGACTGCTTTTAAAGTATCCCCTCGGTTTTGTTGTGTTGTATTGCTAATTGTCATTCAGTTCCAGGCCTGTCATTCTTTCTTTCTTTATCTCTTCTTGACCCATTCATTATTTTCATTATTCAAGAGTGTGTTTGTTTAGTCTCCATGTGTTCTTGTAGGCAGGAGGGCTTGTCCATGGTGTTGATGTTTAACTTTATTGCAATGTGGTCTGACAGCTATGCATGAAATTATTCACTATTTTTGTATTTGTAGAGGTTTTCTTCGGTCCCAGGATATGGTGTATTTTGGAGAATGTTGCATGGGGTGGAGTAGAAAGTGTATTCTGTATTATTAGGGTGGAATGTTCGTTAGAAGGGTTCTATGAGTTCCATTTGGTATCATATTGTTCAGTTCAGATGTCTCCTATGTTTATTTTTTGTCCTGTTGACCCATCCAAAGGATTCAGTGCGGTATTGAAATCTCCCACTATGAGTGTGCTGGGGTTTATTCTCTGTGACTTGTGGTCCTGGAGAATTGGTTTATAAAGTTTGGCACACCAAAGTTTGGGCATTATATTCATACTTGTGAATTGAAATCTTTCTTGGGGATTGTTCCTGTGTGAAAAGTAAATGGCCTTCTTTTGTTCTTTTGATTTCTTTACTTTGAAGTCTATTTTATCTGCTATTAAAATAGCACCCACCTTCTTTCTTTTTGGTCCCATTTGCTTTGGAATATTTTTTCCATCCCTTCACTTAAGGTGGTGCCTGTCCTTGAAGGTACGAGTGTTCTTGCAGACAGCATATCGTTGATTCTGTTTTCCTAATCCAGTCTCCCCGTCTACGTCTTTTGATGGGGAATTTAGTTCATTACTATTTAATGGTTATGATTAGTTTGTGTTGCTTCCTCTTTGCCTTATTATCCATCTGCATTTTTGATTAGTTTCTATTTCTGCAGTTATGATTTTATTGATTCTCCTTCTAGGTGCCTGTGGGGTTGGTTGCTCCTTCTTATGTTCTTTGAATTGCTTCAAAAGTATTTCTGACGGGGTTGGTTTTCTGGCGACATTTATTCTTTCAAGTTGTTTATGTCATGGAAGATTTTCCTCTCTCCTTCCACCTGATTGACCATTTTGCTGGGTATAGTAACCTGGGTGGCCATCTATGTCTTTAACACTGGGAATGCTTTGATACGGGTTCTTCTTGCTTTCATCGTTTGCGCTGAGAAGTCAGTGTTGTAATTCTGATAGGTTTTTCCCCTTATAGGTCACTTGTTGTTTTTCTCTTGTCGCTTTAAGGGTTTTTTGTCTTGTTTGGGTTTGTTCTAGCACTTTAATCTATGATGTGGTGTGGAGAATTTCTTTTTGATCTTGTCTGTTTGGAGTTCTATGTGCTTCTTTTAATTGGATTGGGCTTTTCCTTTGTTAGTTTGGGGAAGGGGGGGGTGCATCTAGGAGGATGGGAGATCTGATAAGTACAAGGAGAGGGGGAAGCGGGACGGACGCTATGCATATAGGATGCGTAGGGGGGAGCTGCATAGGGTCCCAAACTCTGGTTGTTTACATTTTTATGTATTTGTAAATTGTTCTAAATTTTCCTGAGGTTTTAGTTGTGCTGTGTGGTCTTCCAGTTCTGATTTGAGGCGCTGTTCTGCTTCCTCCATTTTGCTTCGGAGGCTTTTTTTTCTTCCTTTTCCTCTTGAATGGATGAGTGTTTGATTCCTTTTCATTTCCTCTTCTGATTTTTTCTTTAGTGTTTCTATTTATTTTTGGAGCTTCTCCATCTCTTTTTGTTAGCTCTTTTGTTTCGCTGGGGTTTTCTTTTTTTTTTCAGCATGGGGCTTTTCAGTGTTTCGACTTCCTTCCGGCGCGTGTCATTCTCTCTCTATAGGTCCTTCTTGAGTCTCTCATGCTCTTTCCTTAGTTCTTTAATTTGTTCTTTATTATCTTGTTGTTGTAGTTCATTAAGTATGTTCCCAATTGTGTTTCTGATGTCTGTGTCCGGGGGCATCCCCAGAGGGATCCCACTGAGGAGTCTTCTTCCCTACGGGTTGGTTAAAGCTTGGTGCTGGATTTTCCTGCCCCTTTCCAGTGAAGTCTCTTCTTCGTGATCCTGGCATATGGGCTTCTCCTTCCTGTATCTTGCCAAGTGAGTCCTAAATGCCTCTTCCCTGTGTTGAGGATGCTTGCTTGCCTCCTTCATATGCTTCTTCGTTAATCTCAGTTGGCGGGGGGGGCGGGGGGGGGAGGGGGCTCTTCAGCTGAACCCCGGCACCTTCCTCGGCTCAGGCGATCTCAAATCTCCAAGGAGTCCACATTAAGCCTTGCCGTTAATACCGGCTGGGAGGTAACTCCGCCCCCACAGCCACTAGATCCAATCAAGCCAAAGACCACACCTTAATCCCAGCTCGAGAGGATAACTCCAACCTCACAGCAAAAACGGCCAATCAAACTAAAGACAGCCGGGACCAAAGGATCAAAATAAGATAGACGAGACGGGCACAAATTTACTTACCTGTCTCCCCCTGCTCTTCACGTGGGCCTCAGGAGATCTCAAATCCGAGACACATCTTTTCAACCTTTCAATATATATTGAAGACTCATGTCTCTCCAGGAATCCTCCAAACCTTCAGTGCCAGATGGGGACTGCTGAGACATCCAGCTTGTGGGTTTCAGCCTCTTCAGAGTATAGACTGCCATTGTTGGACTATCCAGGCTGTATCACGGAGACCAGTACAGGAGGATCAAGACAGGATTTGGTGCTTACTGGACCTCATTTGGTGACCATGGGAAGGGAAAACCCCAGTGTGGAGCACAAGGGCAGGACTGATGGTTGTTTGGGCTTGCCAAGGAGGAGCCTTCAAACATGACATCTTTCAGCCTAAAAAAAAAAAAAGAAGAAATCATAAAGCTGAAGATGCTAAAAGATATATGGGGCATGCATATATACATATTTTAGAGTGATGCAAATTTGAAAGAACAACAACAACAAGAACAACAACAAAAGACTGGGTCAAAGAACTGACTGAAGCGGTGAACTTCTGCTTGAAACAGAAAACTTCTGCATCAAAAATTTTAAAAGAGACTGAGAAAAAGATGAAAAACATGTTTGGGGGGCTGGAGAGATGGCTCAGTGGTTACGAGGGCCAACTGCTCTTGCAGAGGACCTGGGTTCGATTCCCAGCACCCAGATAGCGGCTAAGAACTGTCTTTAACTCCAGCTCCAGGGGAATCTGATGCCCTCTTTTGACCTCCCCAGCACTGCATGACATGGGTGCACCAACCTACACGCAGACAGTACACTCATACACATAAAAAAATAAAAATAAATAAATAAAGGAGTGTATCATCAGGCCTGGCTCATTGCACCAAGCTTTAAAAATAAAAAAAAAATTAAAAAAAAATGTTTGTTGAGTGTATGAGCTCTGGTGGGGTAAGGGGGCAAGGAAGGGGAAATGGTTCTAGATTTGATTGGAAATTTTGTATGACATGCACAAAGCTTCAATAAAAATTGGCTTTGAAAAAAGGTTGAAAACAACTTATAAAAACAGGAAGAAAAGCATTAAGAAACCTATAAAGAAAATTAAGAAACCTATAAAGAAAAGCATAAGAAACCTATAAAGAAAATTATCAAAATCATTAATGTTAAAATCCCAAATATATATGAAAAGTATGTCTGACTCAATGACTGGAAGCCTCTAAGTGTCTAAGATCTTAACAGTCCCCATGTTTGTTTAGACATGTAACATTGCCTCAATTAAAATACAGTTCTAGTTAAAAAATTATATATTCATATAAAAGAGTTTAACTGGGAGCTACCCTACATGGGGAATTATGCTTGTCTCAGAAGCCATGGGTTGCCAAATAAAAAGCTCAGTGCCAGGTATAAGATACCTCCCCTCAAGTTGTTGGTCAGAGGTGTCCCAAGAGATTCCTCAAAAATACAGGCAGATCTTTGTGAGTTCAAGGCCAGCCTGGTCTACAGAGTGAATTCCAGGACAGCTGGGGCTACAGGGAGACCCTGTCTTGAAAAGACAAACAAACAAACAAACAAACAAAAAAAACGGACTATCGCCATTGTACATGGTTACCCACTAGAACTTGATGGTATGATTCTATTGCTGAAGACATCATGTACATTGGTCATTGGACATGAAGAAATCAAGGTGGTGATTTCAAGCTGACCAGGAAGCTTCCTCCCTGCTGGCTAGCTTTCATAGTACTAGAAGGTGCTATGCAAGCTGCTGGGGCGGGGGGAGGAACAATTATCAACAGTCTCACTAACCTGTGAATCTGTGAGCTATAATAATGACCAGCATGGGAAGATTTGCCCATGGGTACAATAATGGCACAAGTGTTATGGGTGTAACCAACAGTTTTCTGATTATATTTAAGGCCCACTCCACAAGAGGAAACATATGATTGGTACTGTAAATCTGGCCAAGAGCTCAGATTGGGGTGCTCAGAGGCCTCAGGGGTGAGCCTACTACTAATACTCTGTTAAATAGACGTAATATCAAATTGCCCTCTGAATTTGTATTTATTTTCCTCAAGATAAGTGGAGCTCTCATGTAGAAAGACCTAGATTGAATTGGGGGCTAGTTCTCAGCTAGCACCCCTCAGTGCACCACGTGGTGGGAGTCACAGGACTTCTTTGACTCCGCCCCAAGAAGGAGCAGACAACGTGGCCCAGGTGCATGATGTTGGGTGGGGCAGCAGTGTGCAGTGGCATGGAATTGGGGGTCTGTGATTGGCTCTGGGAACTGATGTCATTTTGCTTATAAAAGCAGGCTGTAGCAGGCAATAAACCGAAGTCTCCATTGCCATCATTACAGAATTACCAGCCGTCATATTTTGCATGCATACAGGCCAAAGCAGGCCTGCATTTTGTTCCGGTGACCAGTGGGTTGGACAGCAGTCCTTAGGCCACCAATCTGGATAGCTGGTGTGGTGAAGTGAATTGTGAGTGGACATAGGCTGAAGATAGGCCATCAGTCATCAGCCTGAAATTCCTGTCCGGGGGCCAGCAGTCTCTGGGCAGGTGAAAAAAAATCACGGCCAAGGGAGGGAAGTGTTCCGTTGTCCCAGGCCAAGGACCTGAGTTGGGAGGACCTCTGAGTTGGAAAGTAACCGACTGACCTCTGCACTGAGAGGTCAGTTCCCTACAGTGGCCGCAGGTGGGTACTGTGCTCCCCTTCCTGTAGCAGGGCCGAGTTGTACCTGCTCGTGGCAAAGGAAGCTTCCTACACTCTCGGACTTCATTAGAGAAGTTTCTTTGTGCAGCAGAAGGTGGTTAACACATAAGGTCACAACTAGTCAAAGGGCAGAGTGTGTCTCTGGAGCACTCAGCCACAAAATGAACATGGTTATCACTCCCGCATCACCCCAAGGCTCAGGAACCATTGTAGAAGTGGGACTGGGAAGGTCATAAGAGCCCAAGGTTGGGAAGGACGGGCGTGAGACGGTGTCGTCTGGACATGACAGGACTATGGCACTCCTGACCTCACAGCAGCACAGGTGTGGTTGCCTGCAGAAGATCAAGTCAGTCAGTATCCCAGCATTGAGTAAAATGGGGTTCATGAGTCCCCAACTCTGAGGACCTCTGGAGAGTTGATGGGTTTGGGGGGAAGGAGAGCCAGTGTTTTTTAAGGGTGTGGTTCCTGGTACGTTGCTTGACCGTGCTCCAGGGGGTGCTCCCACACGCGGGAGTCTGTGGGCAGCACAACATGGACTCGATGGTGGGAGTGGGTAGAGAAGCAGAGTGGATCTCCAAGGAGTTTAGAGAAGGAATTGGGCTGAATGTGATTAAAATAGATGCTATGAAATTCTCAAAGAATTAAAAATTATTTTTTAAAAGAAAGGAACATTACCGCTAACTCACTAACCTTGACAGCAACTGTCACTTGTGCTGGAATTCTTGCTTCTCATCCAGCAAGGGGCCTGAACCGGACTCTGGGGTGAGGGATTCCTTTTCTTTCCCATGTCCCCATAAGTCTTCCTTTCTATCTTGCCTCAGTGCCATCTTAAAATTTTTTTTTTTATGTGTAGGAGTGCATTGCCTGCATGTATATAAGTGCACCCATGTCATGCAATGCCTGTGGATGTCAGAAGAGAGCATCAGATCCCCTGGAACTGGAGTTATGGACAATTGCTAGCCACCATGTAGATGCTGGGAACTGAACCTGGGACCTCTGTAAGAGCAACCAGTGTTCTTAACCACTGAGCCCTCTCTCCGGCCCCCATATCAGCTTTCTTGATGGGTGGTCTCATGTCTAGGTGATTGACTGACTCAGTCGTATTAACTCTTACTGGAAGGGATAATAGTATGTAATGGTTTGGGCAGTTTAGGATAAGATGCTTTCACCCAGACTCCCCTTCATGGGCCTCAACAAATCCCCAAAATTTCTACTTTTTCTTGTGGTACTTTAAATCATAAAGAGGGTAAGTTGTGATGTTTAATATTTTATATATTATTTTTATTTTATGTGTATGAGTATATTGCCTACATGTATGCATGTAATGCCTGCACCCAGGTTGTGCAATGGCTGTGGAGATAAGAAGAGGGCATCTGACTCCCCTGGAACTGAAGTTATGGACAGTTGTCAGCTGCCATGTGGGTGCTGGGATTCAAACCTGGATCCTCTACAAGAGCAATCAGTGCTCCTAAGGGCCGAACCATCTCTCCAACCCCAATGTTTTCTTTTCTTAAAATTGGCATGGTACCAAAGAAATGGGAGGTGGGGTCCAAAGCTGACTAAGTGGGAGGGGTCCATCCTCAGTGGCCTTCAAGCCTGCCAGTACCATTCTAGCTGCCTAACACTGTCAGTAGAAGCTGCAGGCATAATTGCTCTGCTTTGGGGAGAGGGCTGGGGCTAAAATAAAATGATTTTTCTGCTCGAATGTATCTCTTCTTCCTTTGAGCTTGTCTGGGGTATTATAAATTCTTAAGTGTTTCTGCAAACTTCATGGAGGAATTTTGGCTTATATATTATCAGTAAGTCATTGTCTCTAGTGGGGAAAGACATCTGGGACTACCTTCTCCACTGTGCTGCTGAAGTCACTTTCTTGTGATGACTTTTCCTGACAGCAATAGAAAATGAACGTGAATGTCATGGGGCTACAATGAGCAAACTCCACACTGTAAGGACTAGAGAAGAGCCAACCTAGTAATGAATGGTGTCCTCTGGAGGCCGGAGCCTTGCCTCTCTCTCTTTACTGTGAACAAAGAAGTTAGCCAGTTAGTAAAGCCACCGAGCACCTCTCTTGCAGAAGCATCCAGGATTGCAGCCTGTGGATTCAGCAATAGCAAGATTGTTGGGGAGGTGAAATATTTCTGCTGTTGTAGCTCCTGGTTAGCCAAATGTTCTCTCGAGAGGAGAGGCCTCATGGGATGAGGCCCTGAAGTCCCTGATAGTAAGTCCAAAAGGTATGTGAGCAAGAGAGGAAAACTTGAAGTAGGGATGGGGAGTAAGGAATGCTCTGTGTGTGTGTGTGTGTGTGTGTGT
Source organism: Rhizomys pruinosus (assembly GCA_009823505.1). NCBI lineage: Eukaryota > Metazoa > Chordata > Mammalia > Rodentia > Spalacidae > Rhizomys > Rhizomys pruinosus. The sequence goes on from VZQC01007895.1 coordinate 1,185,419, forward strand.
GTGTGTGTGTGCATGTGTGTGTGTGTCATAAAATTTACTATATCAGTCATTTTAAAGTGTCGAGTTTGGTGGCATTAATTGGGGAGTGTTTTTGAGCAACAGGAGTCTTGGGAAGGATAGCTCAGTGCTGTACCTCAGAGATTAAGGAATAAAAAAGAGCAGGAAGACTACTTAACATGTAAGAAATCTGCCCAAAGTAAGCATTGTATATTGATTAGGGAAATGACCATTTGATGGGAACATCTTTCAAACAAGAAAATTAAGTAATATTATCTCCATTTTCCAGGTAGGAAAACTGAGAGTGTGATTATGTAACTTGCTCCACCTGCACTGGGAAAGGGCGTGTCAAGGTGTAGAGCCCAAGGCTCTTCTTCTAGGCCTCTTTGTGCTCCCTTGATGATGTCTGCCCTCCTAAAATGGACTCTCGCCATTGGCCTCAGTTGCCCCTTTGTAATGCCTGGGAAGAGGGAACCTCAACTGGGGACTTTCCTCTATGTGACTGACCTGTGGCCATGTCTGTGAGGCGTTTTTTGGATTGTTGTGAATGGTGTGGGAGGGCCCAGCCCACTGAGGGTGGTGCCACCTGTGGGGAGGTGGTCCTTAATTTTATTAAAATCAAGAAAGGAAGGAAGGAAGGGAGGGAGAGAGGGAGGGAGGGAGGAATGAAGGAAGGAAGGAAGGATTGAAGGAAGGAAGGAAGGAAGGAAGCAGGCAAGCAAGCAGAAGGGATGCTGAGCACAGGCCAGAGAACTAAGCCAGTAAGCAGAGTTCCTCTGTGCTCGGTGTGTCAGGGCCTGCATCCAGGTTCCAGTGCTGAGGTCCTGCCTGACCTTCCTGAAAGCTGGATGGACACCTGCAGTAACTGCAATAAAGCCTTTCCTCCAAGATGGACGGACACCTGGGGTAACTGCAATAAAGCCTTTCCTCCAAGCTGGATGGACACCTGGAGTAACTGCAATAAAGCCTTTCCTCCAAGATGGATGGACACCTGGGGTAACTGCAATAAAGCCTTTCCTCCAAGCTGGACAGACACCTGGAGTAACTGCAATAAAGCCTTTCCTCCAAGATGGACGGACACCTGGGGTAACTGCAGTCAAACCTTTCCTCCAAGATGGACAGACACCTGGGGTAACTGTAATAAAGCCTTTCCTCCAAGACGGACAGACACCTGGGGTAACTGCAATAAAGCCTTTCCTCCAAGACGGACAGACACCTGGGGTAACTGCAATAAAGCCTTTCCTCCAAGATGGATGGACACCTGGGGTAACTGCAGTAAAGCCTTTCCTCCAAGATGGACAGACACCTGGGGTAACTGCAATAAAGCCTTTCCTCCAAGATGGACAGACACCTGGGTAACTGCAATAAAGCCTTTCCTCCAAGATGGATGGACACCTGGGGTAACTGCAGTAAAGCCTTTCCTCCAAGATGGACGGACACCTGGGGTAACTGCAATAAAGCCTTTCCTCCCCCAGTTGCTTCTGGTCATGGTGCTTGTCACAAAATTCCTCCTGGGAAGAAGAACGTGGAGCCAGCCCTGCTTAGTGGCAGGCAGAACAGGGATAGGTAACTTTCTCTTCAAGCCATTACCACTTCCAAGCATGGTTTACTATGTTGAGAAGAGGGTCTTAATGTCACACTTACATGAATTCCATTTGTGGAGAGACTTATGTTTTTCAAAGTGAGACCATGTGCTTGGTGCTGATTGCCAAGGGCAAGCTGGAGCTCTGAAATCAGGACAACTCCCATCAAGGCACAGAGAGTAAGTTGCCTCTGATGCTAGGACAAGTCCTGAGAACAGGTCTCGAAAGCTGTGGAGGTGTGCAGCTGCTCGGAAGGAGCCTAGGACCCTCATGAGCCCATGGGAATGAGCTCCTTGGGAGATTTAGGGGAACGACACAGTTGTGAATTAAGTCAGATTCTCTCTATTCTGCCACCTTATTGGAGGTAGTGAACTTGGTTCTGTGTGTCCAGCCAAAGAGTTGAAATCTTGCCTCTGAGCTGAATCCACCTGACCTAGACTTCAGGATCAAAAAATCTCCCACCTGCCTTTAGCAAAACACTGCCAGCGGTAGAAGATCTGCTTTCAGAAGATGAACATTTTCATTTGGGGGTAATAGTGACCATCATCTCCCTCTCTTCCTCTTTTTTTCCCCTCTTCTTCTTCCTGCCTTCCAGATTGTGAATACTGCCACATGTTCTGTGAAAGACTCTGCCTCTGTTATTCAATCCCCCAGCAGCAGTGAGGACTTTCTAAGTGCTCCAGGCTCTGTCACCTGCACCCTTATCTGTATTTCTAGACTGAATTCTCCCTCGTATGGAGCCCACTGACTGAGACCTTGGTTTCCAGGCCTCAGCTTAGTACCCACAGTCCCCAGGAATTACAACTATTACTGGCAAATGGGAGTGGTCTGAGAGGTCTGGGATTTTGTCCCAGTTTTGTCACTAACTGGCCATAGGATCTTAGCAAGTCACATACTTCTTTATAGTTTTTTCCTCTGTTGTAAAAGGAGTTTAGACTATGTTTTATTTATTCAGCATGATTTTGAGCATTTTTATAGATTAAGCTGTGTTCCAGAAGTGAAAGTAGAAAGATGATTGAGGCACCTTCCTGTGGGGGAATGTGGTGAAGTTTATCGATGGAGGCTATGGGCTAGATAGAGTCCGTGGTCAGAAGGACTTGGCAGGAATGAGCACACAAAGGGGGCACACCAGGTAGCAAAGGCACCCTGGGACCTCAGGCCTGGGAGCATGGGGGTGTATCCACGACCTAGGGAGGATTTCTGGGTATACTGATAGCAAGAGAGAGAAAAGTCCAGAGAGGTGGTAGAGAGTCACACTTCACCAGCTGGGTAGACATGTCAGTGAGTGGAGCTTTTAGATTTGTGGCAATGAATGAAAGTTTTTATGGGCCAGTGGCATGATGAATTCGTGAACCAGATTTAGTGACAGAATGCCAAGAGGATTTCTACCTCCCTACCACCCTAAAGATATCTGCCACCCCACCCTGCTTGTTATTCTCCAAGGCCAACCATTCCCAGTATCTCTAGGTGCTCCCTACATGCACCCAGCCCTCAGTGCCAGCACTGAGCAGATACCAAGCCCTGGAGGCATGAATACCACAGCCAAATAACCTTTATCCTTCAATGATGGTTATTATCACACTTGGTCAAATGGAGTTTGTTATTAGGTATGACACTACAGAAAATGTGAGTGGTTTGGTCACAATCAATTCATTCAATTATATCCTGATAAAAGGATAGAATCTTATGGAACCTTTACAAAAATATCAGTTAAGACAAAAGAACTCAAGAAAATATCTGTTTATAAATCTTTGGTTTTGTTTCTATTATTATTATTATTATTATTATTATTATTATTATCATTTGGTCTTTTTGAGACAGATGTAGCCTCAGCTGGCCTGGAACTCACCATGCAGACCAGGCTGGCCTCGATCTCACAGAGATCTGCCTACCTTGGCCCCCAGAATGCTGGGATTAAAGGCATGGGTCACCATTCCTGTCCTGTTTGTGAATCTTAAGAGATAATTAGGAACATGATACCTAATTAAAATGGATGGAAAAGAGAGGTGCAGAAGAAAGAGACAGGCATCATACACTGACCATAACACCACGTTTTAATGAATTACATTTCCTTCACTCATCCATTAAAGGCACTTGCAAGTATTGTTTTAGAAATTTTTTATGTATATTATATAGGAGTCTTTTGCCTGCAGTATGTAAGTGCACCCATGTCATGGAGTGCTTGCAGAGGCCAGGAGAAGATATCAGATTCCTTGGAATGGAACTGGATTTAAGGCAGTTGTTAGACATCATGTAACTGTGAACTGAACTCAGGTACTCAGGAAAAACAACCAGTGCTCTTAATGGCTGAGCCATCTCTCTAGCCCCTCAAATACGTCTTGGGAGGGTAGAGGGCAGGGCCTAGCAACAAAAAAACCTAGGTTTTTTTGGTTGGCCTGAACTCCTGACCCTCCAGGTTCAGTGCCGGGATTGCAGGTTTGTACCATCACACCGGATGCTTAGTTGATCTTGGACCTGAAGTTTTCTGTTTCTGAACCAACTAAAGGGATTTCTGGAAATCTTGACAGTTTCTGGCTCCAACAACAAGATCTAAGCAAGGTCCACTCAAAAGGCTCTCTACTTTTCTTGGCCCCTGCTACCCAGCATTCTACCTGCCATTTCCTCTAGATCTATGAGTTTAGGTTTCACATATGAGAACTCATGTGGTACCTGGCTTATTTCACTTAACACGATCATCTCTAGTTCCATCATGTTCAAGCCCTCCATGAAGCCATGTGCTTCCAGCTGGAGAAAGCCTTTGCCTCCCATGGGGTCTGTTTAGATAAAACAAGCTATTGTATTAAAAATACAAACAGAGTAAAAGAGTGGTTGCCAGACACTAAAGGGAGGGAGTAGCCAGAGGTCAGTGAAATGGGCTGCTAATGTTAGATGGACGAAGCTTCTGATAGTCTGTGGCCCAGCAGGGTGGTATAACTGCCAGTAATGTACTGTGTTTCAAACTAGTTAGAGGAGAAGAATTTGAATGTACTTCCCAAAAAACAGGAAAAATACTTAAGGGAGAGAATATGTAAGTCGCCTTTTGATCATACACATTGATTTATACATAACATTGCACTCCATAAATATGTGCAGATATTACAAGTCATTAAAAAGTGTGCTTACACTTTTTACTACATAGACAAGATTGAGAAAAAAGCTTACTAAGCTAAATTTGTCAAACTAGTCTGACTTAAGTACTTTGACTGTACTACCTAATATTTAATTCGTTATAGAAAAACATGTAATAGAGGTAGTAGTTGGGGAGAAACATTTTCTTAAAAGGCTAGATATTTAAAATGCTAGAATTTTTAGCTTCTGTATTTTCTGAGAGTTTTTAAGGTAAATGTTATATAAATACTTATTCCTCTTATAAGCCAGTAGGAATTTGTCTCTTTATTGTGGAAGACTTTATAACCTAATATATGCATCGCTGGACATACAAGCATATTTCAAACAGATGCCATGAGAGGCAAAGGCTTTCCTCGTTTGGAAGCACACAGCTTCATGAAGGGCTTGAAACTTTCATTTTCCCTCCTCAGCCATGGTCAAAATCAGCACAGAAACAGGACCATTCGTCCAGCTGGATTCTAAAAGTCAGTCTCCTTTCCATGTGACCCAACATATCTTTTGCTGGAATTGAGTTCACAGACAGAAAAAGATCAAGCCTACTTGTCTGTCTTCTCAATGGGTATGGATGGGGTGCTGCTGCTCAGTAGGTGGGAATTCAAGGGGGCAGATCAGAAAGTCTGGCCTGGAGCTGCAGCAATTGTGTTTAGTTAAGGCCCAAGCAGAACCAGCACCAGAACCAGAGCTGGTCAAGACCAAGACACACACACACACACACACACATGCACACACACACACATATACACACATACACAGACATATACACATATACACACATATACATACACACATACACACATATACACACATAAACACACATATACATACACACACATATATACACATATACACACATATACACACATACACACATGCACACATACATACACACATACACACATATACACACATATACACACATACACACACATACACACATACACATACACACATACACATACACACATATACACACATATACACAGACATACACACATATACACACATATACACACATACACACATATACACATACACACATATACACACATACACACATATACACACAGTCATACACACATATGCACACATACACACATATACACACATACATACATATACACACATACACATACACACACATACACACACACACACACACACATACACACGGCATCAGGACAAAGGAGAAAATGGAATCAGTGAGGAGAAAGCATCAATAATATCTGTCACCCTGTGGGGATCAAGCTTATTTTTTTTTTTTGTCTTTTCGAGACAGGGTCTCCCTGTAGCCCCAGCTGTCCTGGAACTCACTCTGTAGACCAGGCTGGCCTTGAACACACAAAGATCCGCCTGCCTCTGCCTCCCTAGTGCTAGGATTAAAGGCGTGTGCCACCGCGTCTGGCCTGAGGGGGATCAAGCTTTTAAAAATCGCTTACAGGATTCTGAATGTTCTCACTATGAGGAAGAAACAATCAATTTTGAGGAAATGGATTTGCTAATTACCTTGATTTGATTATCTAATCAATACAAGTGTGGAAATATCACACCATGCTCTTATATGCTCAGTGGATATGTGTCAGTTTTTTTTTTTATTTTTTTTTATTTATTTCCGTATGTGTATGAATGTATTGTCTGCATGCAAGTCTGTGCACCCGTGACGTGCAATGCCGCGGAGGTCAGAAGAGGGCGTCGGACTCCCCTGGAACTGGAGCTCTCCTGGAATTGGAGTTTCAGACGGCTCTCGGCCGCCATGTGGGTGCTGGGGATCGAACCCGGGTCCTCTGCAAGAGCGGTCGGCGCTCCCAACCGCTAGGCCATCGCTCCAGCCCCTATGTGTCAGTTTTAAAAAGGAAGAATCCAGGGCTGGAGAGATGGCCTAGAGGTTAAGAGCACTGACTGCTCTTGCAGAGGACCTGGGTTTGATCCCCAGCACCCACATGGTGGCTGAGAACTGTCTGTAACTCCAATTCCAGGAGAACTCCAGTTCCAGGGGACTCCGACACCCTCTTCTGACCTCCGCGGCATTGCACGACACGGGTGCACAAACCTACATGCAGACAGTACATTCATACACATAAAAATAAATAAATAATAATAAAAAAAATTAAAAAAAATAAAAAATAAAAAAGGGAGAATCCCCCCCCCCCAACCTGGCAATGGGCAGAGACACCTCTTTGGTGGTGGTGTTCTTAAAAAAGAAAAAGAAGGAAGAATCTCTTTCTTCCCTGTGTTCAATGGTGTAGGCACAATAATGAGCAAAGGGAACTTTATGACTCTCTTGAGTAGTAGGATCTCAAAATTTGTCAAGCCGGTTTGAAAAGGATAAAATATAACTTCCCTTCATCAGCAGACACCAGAGATTTGTGGAGTTTGTAATGAGGGAGGCAGGGTACGAATGCTAGTCCTCCTGACTTTAGAAACACCTGAGCTGTGTCTGATCATTTATACAAGGTAGTGTTCTTTTTATGAGTTTTAGTGTTCATTACAAAATACGTTTGTTTGTTTATTTTTTCCCAAGGGACTGAATTTTATGAAATAATCTTGATATTTTAGTGATAAACATGGTTTTGAAAAAGCCAACTCAATGATACAGATTTGTTTCTTTTCAAATCTCGTTTTGTACTATCGATACTTTTAATATAGGTATATTTCTCTTCTACTCAAAAGGAAGCAAGAAAAAGGATTGCTTGAAATTATATTTCCTGGACGATGTAAGGTAACAGAAATACTAGAAGAAAATTATGTGAAAATGAGCCTTGATATTGAAGAGGTTCCTATTCAGATACTCATGGAGTAATAACCATACAGAGAGCACTACTTGGCAAATAAACACCATGGAGAAACGATGCATGGTAGACTCCTGCACGGGAATCATGTGCTGCAGAAGAGGGCCTTGGGGATTGAGCTGGGTTGTAGCAGAGTAACCTCAGTGCTTTGTATCCTCTTGGAGGTGGGGAAGCAGGAAGCTCTCAGTCAACATGTGTCTGCTTTTCCATCTCATCTGGGTTGTTCCGCAGCCTCAGCTGTTTCCAACATCTGCTTCCATTCTTCCCTGAGCCTTCTCAGTGTGCTTCTAACTAGGCGATGCTCCTCTGACTCTTGGTAGCATGTCTGCTTACAGATCTCCTTCTCCCAGGAGCATTTGAACTCGCGGCAGGTGTTCCTGCAGAAGACCTCTCAGGAGGTGTACTGATCATTCATCCCCTCGGGACGAAGTCAGATCCACGGTAAGTAGAGAGTCTGTATCTGGCTCGTGGTCCATGCCAGACCCGTGTCTCGGCCCTTTCCAGGGTTTCTGCACTAGATGTCAGGTTCATATTGAGGGGAGACCTTTGTGTATACAGGACTTCAATAAGGATAACTGGGGTTTTATTTAGGACAAGGAACTGGCATCTGACTTGGGAGCAGGACAGCCAGCAGTATTTTTATTTTTATAAATAGCTATAATAGGGTCTGGAGAGATTGGTCAGTGATTAAGAGCACTGGCTGCTCTTGCAGAGGACCCTGATTCTATTCCCAGGACCCACATGGTGGTTAATACCTGTCTGCAGCTCTAGCTCCAGGGAATTCAACTCCCTCACCCGACCTCATCCAGCATTGCACAACACAGGTGCAGTTAGATACATGAAGACAAAACACTCCTAACACACAAAATAAAAATAAAATATTTTAAAAATAGCTGTAACAAGGACTAATTTTATTTAGATAATTACAATGATTTACAGAAAGTAGCTTTACACAGGTCACAGGGACTGTGCTGGAAGGCAGTGGAAAGAACAGGACAGAGCACTGTGTCCAGAGCAGTGCATGGCCCTACTATATATAGTATATCTGAGTGAAGTGCACAGTCACCTGGAGGCTGCGGTTACAAAGTGGTGTGGGAAGCCAGCTTGCTCCTCACACATCGCTGGCTGATGTGGACACAAAGCTAAAGCATCCTTGGGTACCGTCCCCTTTTGGCACCCTGTAGTCATCACCATACCGACCTTCAGTCAGTGAGCTTTCAACATCAGCTCCACAAGGCTACTTTTCTGAACAAAACCCAGCTTTTCTCTTTCCCCAGTGTTTGTTTTATTAAACCATGGCAGGGAATTTTGTTTGTTTTTTTTTTGCATAACAAGCTATTTATTCCAAAAACATTCCTTCTGAATTCGAAGTGCAAGCTGCCTGCTGTAACAGCCTGATTTCTGCAATTAAACAGCTCCCCCTGGCACAGATAATTAACAGTAAATAACACAACAGTATCATGATGTCCTGCTAGACATGGGGCTGGGGGTGATGACTGGTTTTGTTTCAGTTCATTGGGCCCAGCTGGAGTCTCCAATGTACGACACTTAGGAAGCACAGGCGTGAGGCCTCCCTCTCTCTAGCTTCTCCTTTCTGGGATTTCAGAGCTGTTCAGATTCCATTCTTCGGCTCTTCAAGGCAAGAAAGCTGTACATTTTCCTTTTGAATTCTTGCTTCCTTAGCTTTGCCTGGACAGAGCTGCTGGAGATGATGTTACCTGAAGTGAGCCCCTCTCTGTGCTTCTTTCAGCATGGCCTTGCAGGTCTAATTTACTTCTAGTTGTTCTGTATTATTATACTTCCAGGTCTGATATTCTTTGTTCTGCTTCCTCCATTCTACTTCTGAGGCTTTTTCTGTTCCTTTCCTCTTGATTGGATGAGTGTTCGATTTCCTTTTTCATTTCATCTTGTGATTTCTTTTTTTAAATTTTATTTATTTCTGTATGTGTATGAATGTACTGTCTGCATGATTTCTTTAGTATTTCCACTTCCTTTTGGAGCTTCACAATCTCTTCCTGAAGCTCTTTGCTTCACTGGCTGGTTTCCTTTTTTATTTCAACATGGGATCTTTTCAGTGTTTCCACTTCCTTCTGGAGTTTGTCATTTTCTCCCTCTAGTTCTTTCTGGCGTTTGTCATTGTCTCCCTCTAGGTCCTTTTTGAGTTTTTCATTCTCTCTCCTTAGTTCTCTGACTTGTTCTTTATATTATTTGATTTCTTTGAATATGTCTGCAATTGTTCCTCTAAGATCTGTGCCCTGGGCCATCCCCAGGGGGATCCCACTGTAGGAATCTCCCAAGGGTTGGTAGAGCTTGGTGTGGAATTACCCTGCACCTTTCCCATGTTGTTCCTTTGTCGTGTCCCTGGCATGTGGGTTTCTCTTTGCCTGTATTCCAATGCGAATCCCAAATGCCTCTTCACTGTGTTGAAGGCTTGCTTTGCTTGCCTCCTTCAGATGCCTTTGTTGTTTGTTTGATTGATTTGTTTTTCTCCTTGTTTATGGAATGCTGACTTGTCTAAGTTTTAGGCTTTCTACTGGAAATCTAACTCACTCTTCCCTTTCTGTTCTGAAGGTTCTCCAAAGAATCCACTTGGACACTCCCTCAGCAATTCCAGCTTGCGCCCCAGTACTCTGTGCTTCAGGTGGTCCTGAGAAATCCCCAATCTAAGCTCTGTGCACTCAAGTCTCACAGTGGCAACAGGCCCACCTCTTATACCAGCTAGCAGGGAGACTCCACCCCCACAAGATAACAATTGAATTATCCAACAAACCAATGAAACAATTATCCAACAACCCAGTGATACAATTATCCAACAATCTGCCTGGCTGAAGTGCTTATCTCCTACTTGTGCTTTAGGTGGTCCTGGGAAATCCCCGATCTAAGCTCTGTGTACTCAAGTCTCTAATTTATTTCTGTTAAACCCAATATCTTTGTGCTTTGGTGTGAGGGATTCCTCTGTCTTCCCCTTGCCCAGCTTTCACCACACACTTCAGCCTGTGTCTGGTTTTGGATGGCACTACATGTTGTATTTTTTTTTTTTTTTGTCTTTTTGAGATAGTTTCCCTGTAGTTCCAGCTGTCCTGGAACTCACTCTGTAGACCGAGCTGGCCTTGAACTCACAGAGATTCACATGCCTCTGCCTCCTTCGTGCTGGGATTAAAGGTGTGCACCACCACGCCTGGCTATCTGGTTCTTAAAGTTTGCCAATGAAACAGTAGGATAGGATTCACTGTGGCTTGTTTGTTTGTCTTTTTTTTGAGACAGGGTCTCCCTATAACTGGTCTGGAACTCATTGTGTAGACCAGGCTGGCCTCGATCTGACAGAGATCTACCTGCCTCTGCCTCCCAGGTGCTGGAATTAAAGGTGCACATCACCACACCAAGCTTTCATTGTGCCTTTTTACAGATGAGGATATAAAGGCTCCAAGAGGCTAAGGGACCAGCTTGGTCAGGTGACAGTGACCCACTATGAGACTGGGCACAGGCTTGACAGGGCCCAGGCCTTGGGAAGTGGGATGGTGTCTGAAAACGATGTTAAAAGGCAATTTCTGAAAGTAAATCAGAAGTGTGAACTATATTTATCAAAATACAGAGCCTTTCGGAAAAAACTGGCAAACTGGGCTTTCTGTGGCTTTTTAAAGTATAGTCACATTTCTCTTAGCAATGGGTTTTTGCTTTTTTCTTTGAGATGGGATCTCACAGTGTCATCAAGAGCTCAAGCAGTCCTCTCTTCTGAGCCTCCCCTATAGCAGAGACAATAGGTGCATACCACATGGAGCTTAATTGTGAGTTTTGTCTCTCCTGGGGCAGGTAGTATACAGTCTGATTCTCTAAATCTATGTTGGGCAAAAGGATCCACAGTACAGTCTTCCCTGAAATATATGAAAGTAAACAATGGACACTCTGCAGCATGCTGTGGTGCTAGGCTATTTTGTGGATTAGGTGAATTTAATTAAATGCATTATTTTACATAGGATTTTAAAACTTGTATCTTCAGTTTGAAACAAGCTTATGAAAATGCAACAGCATAGACAATCAAGGATTGTCTGTTTATAGTTTTTTTTGCTAGTTCATATTCAAACTGTTTTTATGTTTTCTTTATCTTACAACTTTAATAATATAAACTTTTCTTTTAAAAAATTTTTTTTTATTAATTTTATTTATTTCCGTATGTGTATGAATGTACTGTCTGCATGCAAGTCTGTGCACCCGTGTCGTGCAATGCCGCGGAGGTCAGAAGAGGGTCTCGGATTCCCCTGGAACTGGAGTTCTCCTGGAATTGGAGTTTCAGATGGCTCTCGGCTGCCATGTGGGTGCTGGGGATCAAACCCAGGTCCTCTGTAAGAGCGGTCGGCGCTCTTAACCGCTAGGCCATCTCTCCAGCCCCTAAACTTTTCTTATATATACTAACATGTTTATTATGTACTGTACAGCTATACATATTTAATAGCTGGAATTGTTACCTTCATACTTTTGCAAGATCTTTAGAAATCTTATCTTTATTGTTTTTTTTAAATATATACCATGCTAATCTTCTCTGTATTGTTCCAATTTTAGTATATGTGCTGCTGAAGCAAGCACATCTTTATTGTTATTAGGGCAATCTATTGTGTCTTTTGCTTTTTGTGTTGACTTACCAATCCATATATGTCAGTTATAACCAGAGATCAGACCACTTTGTTTTTGTGTTTGCATGTTCTCATGAAGTTCTAAAATGTTTAGAAGGATCTGGTTTTATTTGTGTTTGTATGTGCATGTGTGTGTATGTGTGTGCTTGTGGGGGGGTAGAGATGGCTATCAGACCTCTTCTTCAATCACTTTTCTTTTTTTTTTAATTTTAAATTTATTTTTGTATGTGTATGAATGTACTGTCTGAATGTAGGTTTGTGCACCCGTGTTGTGCAATGCCGCAGAGGTCAGAAGAGGGTGTCGGATTCCCCTGGAACTGGAGTTAAAGATGGTTCTCAGCCGCCATGTGGGTGCTGGGGATTGAACCCCGGTCCTCTGCAAGAGCAGTCAGCGCTCTTAACTGCTAGGCCATCTCTCCAGCCCTTCAATCACTTTTTGCCTTACTTTTGTAGACAGTCTCTCGCTGAGCCTGGCTTGATATTTCATCTAAACTGACTGGCAGAGAGCCCTCAGGATCTGCCTGTCTCTGCCCCATCAGTGCTGGAGTTACAGCTGTGCACTGTCATATCCGCTTTTGTATGGGTGCTGAGGATCTAAACTCCAGCCTCATGACTGCACAGCAAAGACTTTCCCACAGAGCTGCCTCCCCAATCCTTCAAAAGGATATATATTTAAATGCTATACTGTCCTTTCCAAAATTTCTTCTTTGATTAGTTTACATTCAATTAAGATGGGGCTGGAGAGATGGCTCAGGGGTTAAGAACACTGACTACTCTTGCAGAGTATCTGGGTTTGCTTCTCAGCCCCCATGTGGCAGTTAAGAACTGTCCTTAACTCCAGCTCCAGGGGAATCTGATGTCCTCTTCTGACCTCTGCAGCACGGGTGCACTTATACACATGCAGGCAATATACTCATACATATAAAATAAAAGTAATAATTTTTTTTAAAGTGCTAGGGTTAAAGGCATGCGCCACCATGCCCAGCTTAAACATGGTTCTTAGCCACCATGTGGGTGCTGGTAATTGAACCCGGATCCTCTGCAAGAGCAGTCAGAGCTCTTAACTGCTGAACCATCTCTCCAGCCCCAAAGCTGTTGTTTTTAAGAAGAGGTGCTAATCTCAGCTCTAGTATTCGCAGGGTGCTCTCTGGAGTTCTTCCTTATGACATCTCATGACTCTTGGCCTTAGATGGTCAGCACTGGTGGTCACAGGTGAGAGAACTAGGCTTAGGGAGGTTTAGTTCACCTGACACTTACCTAGTAAGATGTAGAACTAAATGAAAAATAAAAAATAAGCCGGGCGTGGTGGCGCACGCCTTTAATCCTAGCACTTGGGAGGCAGAGGCCCTCGGATCTCTGTGAGTTCAAGGCCAGCCTGGTCTACAGAGCGAGTTCCAGGCCAGCTGGGGCTACAGTGAGACCCTGTCTCGAAAAGACCAAAAAAAAAAAAAAAAGAAAAATTAAAAATAAAAACTTTTTTTGTGGTTTAACTGAAATGTAGTAAACAGGGTTGAAGAGTACAGTGTGGCCTCTCAGGCATGACATACCCCTGGGAAAGCACCCCATGCTCAAAATAGGGAACATATTCATTTCTTCCCAGGTTCTTTCTGCCCCTCTATGCTTCCCCTTCAGCCTCCCCTGACTCCCAGCTGCAAAGAACTGCTGACCTTTCTATCACAGCCTGCGCTTTGCCGAGTTTACATGAATGGGATCATGTGGTTTGTACCTTTTAAAAAAATCTGCCTTTTTTTCATTCAGCACTACTATTTTGAGGTTCATCACATTATACATATTAATAATGCATTCTTTTTTTTTTGTCTTGAGACAGGGTCTCCCTGTAGCCCCAGCTGTCCTGGAATTTGCTCTGTAGACCAGGCTGGCCTTGAACTCACCAAGATCCGCTTGCCTCTGCCTCCCAAGTTCTAATGCATTTTTTTGGGGGGTTGGAGAGATGGCTCAGGAATTAAGAGTGTTGGCTGCTCTTGCAGAGGATGTGGGTTTGATTCCCAGCACCACATGATGGCTGACAACTGTCTGTAACCCTGTTCCCCGGGGAATCTGGCTCCCTCTTCTGACCTCTGCAGGCATTGCATGACATGGATGCACATATGTACAATGCAGGCAATACACTCATACATATAAATAAATAAATAAATAAATAAATAAATAAATAAATAACTTTTAAAACTTCATCCTTCTTAATTGTGAAGTACTATGTTGTCACATCAGCGTATTGCACTTTGCAGTTTTGAACCATTACAACTGTGAATGTCTGTGTTCAAGTCTTTATATGGATATATATTTACTTTTCTCTTTGTAGATGCTTCAGCTGGAATAGAATTGTAAGAAATTGCCAGAGGGCAGGAAATGTAGCTTGTTGGTAGAGTGCTTGCCTACCATGCTGTTCTACTTTGCCTTCAATTGCTGTGACAAAGCACTCTGACCAATACCAGCTCGGGGTGGAAAGGGTTTATTTGGCTTACATCTCCTGGGTCACAGTTCATCACTGAAAGAGCCCAGGGTAGGAACTCAGGGCAGGAACTGGAGGCAGGAGCCGAAGCACAGGCCATGAAGAAACACTACTTAGTATCTTGGTCCCCTGGCCAATGCTCAACCTGCTTTCTTATACAACGCAGGACCACCTGCCCAGGGTGGCACCACCCACAGTGTGCTGGGCCCTCCCACATCACTCACCAATCAAGAAAATGCCCTACAGACATCGCCACAGGCCAGTTCAATAGAGGAAATTCCCCAATTAAGGCTTCCTCAACCCAGGTGTGTCAAGTTGACAACAAAAGCTGCCCAGCCCATGTACCATGCACAGGGTCTATTTCCGGCATCACAAAATAAGTAAAAAGCAAGAAGTTTCCAGAATGCAGATTTAAAAAAAATTTTTTATTATTATTAATTTTATTTATTTCTGTATGTGTATGAATGTACTGTCTGCATGCAAGTTTGTGCACCCGTGTTGTGCAATGCCGCGGAGGTCAGAAGAGGGTCTTGGATTCCCCTGGAGCTGGAGTTCTCCTGGAATTGGAGTTTCAGATGGTTCTTGGCCGCCATGTGGGTGCTGGGGATCGAACCCGGGTCCTCTGCAAGAGCAGTCAGTGCTCCTAACCGCCAGGCCATCTCTCTGCCCCCCCCCCCCCGAATGCAGATTTCAAGCTCTGCTGACCAACTCCATATCCTGGGGAACAACTGTCACTTGTGGAAGGAGACTGATTGATGCTGTAGGGTGTGCTGTAGGATGTTGCAGGGATCCACCTCTGTGAAGACCATAGCAGCAGCTCACTCCAGTGAACTGGACACCCCCCCCCCCGTGTCTTTCTTGCTGCGTTCATGTTAACTGCTTTTCTATTGTTATTTACCAGCAAATAATAAAGCAAACAAACAGGTAGAAAATGAAAATGAGTTCAGAACAACACTGAGAAGAAAGATTTTCTACTAACAAGCTTATGACCATGACTTTTAAAACATTTTTTTATTTTAGATGCATGAGTGTTTTGTCTGCGTATATGGATATGTACCATGTGTGTGCCTGGTGCCCACAGAGGCCAGAAGAGGGGTTCAGATCCTAGGGTTACAGATGGCTGTTAGCAGCTGTATGGGTGCTGAAAACCAAACCTGGGTCCTCTGCAAGAGCAGCAGTGCCTTAACTACTGAGACATTTCTCCAGCCCAGACTATGACTTTTTATTTCACTCATCTAAAGTATTGAAATTCGTTGTATCTCATAGTTTTGATGTTTTATTTTTACTTTCATTTGATTCTAGGAATTTAATTTTGTAATTTTCTTCTTGATTTTTAAAAAAAAATTTATTTTTTTTATGTGTGTGAATGTATTGTCTGTGCACCCGTGTCATGCAATGCTGCGGAGGTCAGAAGAGGGTGTCAGATTCCCCTGGAACTGGAGTTCTCCTGGGATTGGAGTTACAGATGGTTCTTAGCCGCCATGTGGGTGCTGGGGATCGAACCTGGGTCCTCTGCAAGAGCGGACGGCGCTCTTAATCGCTAGGCCATCCCTCTAGCCCCTCTTCTTGATTTTTTTAAAAGGCCCCCATTTATCATCCTTTAGTGGTCATTTAATCTCCAAGAATTTGCAAATGTTCTAGGGTTTCTCTTCCTGTTGATTTGTAGTGTTGTTCCATTGTGATTAGGTAGGATACAAGGTATTATTTAAATTTTCTTGTATTTGTTAAGACTCGCTTTGTTGTCCTAATATATGATCTATTTTGGACAAAATGCCATGGGCTGCTGAGAAAAATCTTGCATTTGGATGGAATGTTCTGTAGATGTCTCTCAAAGTCATTTGATCTGTGATGCCATTTAATTCACATTTTGTTGGGAAGACCACTTATTGGTGAAGGTGAGGTATTGAACTCACCCACTGCTATTGTACTAAGGCTAATCTGTGGCTTTGCATCTAATAGTATTTGTTTAGAAATTGGGTGCACCTGTGTTTGGTGCATCCAATAAGATGAGAATCTTAATGTCCTCCTGTTAGACTGTTTCCTTAATCACTATGAAGTGACCTTCCTTATCTTTTCTCACTAGTTTTGGTTTGAAGTCTGTTTTGTCAGCTTAGAGCAGTGGCACCTCTTTGTTTCCTAGGTTCATTTGCTTGGAATATATTTTCCATCCTTTCACCCTAAAGTACTGTCTGCATTTGTGGTGAGATGCTTTTCTTAGAGGCAGAAAATAGATGATTTCTTCTTTTTTATCCAATCTACTAGTCTGTGTCCTTTTTTTTCTGAGACAGGGTCTCCCTGTACTCCCAGCTGGCCTGAAACTACTATGGAGACCAGTCTAGGCTCAATTTCACGGGACCCACTTGCTTCTGCCTCTTGAGGGCTAGGATTAAAGGCATGTCCCTGGCTAGTATGTATCTTTTGATTGGAGAATTGAGGCCATTAATATTCAGAGTTATTGTTGAAAGGTTTGCTTTAATTTCTGTCATTTAATTGATTTTGTAATAGTTGGTATTTTTCTTCTTCCTCTCTTGCTTATCTATTATTCTACATTGCTTATCATATATTCTACATTCTATTTTTTCCCTTATGGCCCTGTAGATGAATTTGTTTTTCTCTTCAGTCCAAAGGATTACTCTATTTTCTGTAGAACTGACTTAGTAATCATAAATTCTTTTTGTCTATTTTTATCATGAAAAGTTTTTTTTTAATTTTCTTCATTTATGACAGTTTTGCTGGGTATAGTAGCCCTGGTTGGGAGTTACCTTTTAGAACATGAAATATATCTGTCCAGCCCCTCCTGGCTTTAAAGTTTTAGTTGAATAATCTGTCGTTATTCTGGTGGGCCTATTTTTATATGTGACTTGGCATTTCTATTTGCTGCTTTCAATCAATATATTTTCTTCATTCTGTATAGTTAGTGTTTTAATTATAATATTATGAGGGGAGTTATTTTTCCTGGTTTCATCCTGAATGCCTCCTGTATCTGGACTGGCACTACCTCCTGAGTGCTGAAATCAAAGGTATGTGCCATTACATCTAACCATCTTTTTTTTTAAAGGCCTATTGAGTATACTCTGTTTCCAAAATGCTCTTGGGTGTGAGCTTATCCCTCAGCATCTGGTCAACCTACCAGGTAATATACCAGTAGGGAAAACTGACTCTCCCTTTCCCAGTAGCTATGAATTTCCAATAAATCATCAGCTATGTCTGAGACTTCCTGCCTACTTCTACATCAATGCTGGGCCCCTGTCTGGCTTGGGTTTGTACAGGTATTGTGCATGATGTCACAAGCACTGTGGGTTCATATGTGAATCTACCCTGTGGTTTCCAGACAGCACAGTTTCCTTATATTCATCTGCCACCTCTGGCTCTAACAATCTTTCTTCTCCCTTTTCTACAATGATTCCTGACTTTGGACGGAAAGGGTGTGATACAGTTGTCCCATTTAGGGCTGAACAATCTATAGTCTCTTGTTCTTTGCACTCTAACCAGTTGCACCTCTCTGTGTTAATTGCCATTTGCTATAAGATATTCTCTGGTGAGAGTTGAGAGATGCACCAGTCTATGGGTATAACAATAGGTTATTAGGAATCAGTTTAATACTATGACTACTTAGCAGAATAATTGTAGTAGGCTTTTCTCTATGGCCTATGACCTGTCTGGCCACAGGTTCTTGGCCCTGGTAATAGAGTCAGGTATGGAGTCCATCAAGATGACAGATAATTGAAAATTAATTCACAAATGCAAATTGAAGCAATAATGAAACATAGTTGTAATAATTAGAAGAATTCCATTTTGAACAGAGAAACCTTAGCTTAAATTCCAGGCATCCCAGACTCCCTCCCCTTTTCTTGAGCTGTTCAACCTTGAAACACAGACATGATTAACTGCTGGTTTTGCTTCTGTAACTTTCTTTTTTTTAATTATTTTTTTAAATTTTATTTATTTTTGTATGTGTATGAATGTACTGTCTGCATGTAGGTTTTGTGCACCCATGTCGTGCAATGCTGCGGAGGTCAGAAGAGGGTGTTGGATTCCCCTGGAACTGGAGTTCTCCTGGGATTGGAGTTACAGATGGTTCTTAGCCGCCATGTGGGTGCTGGGGATCGAACCTGGGTCCTCTGCAAGAGCAGTGGGTGCTCTTAATTGCTAGGCCATCTCTCCAGCCCCCCCCCTTTTTTTTACTTCTGTAACTTTCTTATCCTGCTTAAAGGCACACTGACATTTTCTAAGTGAGCCACAAGTACAAGGCATCTTTTTTTTTTTTTTTTTTTTCATTGTGGTTATTTCATTTAAAACATCCCCCTTCAACTCATTCAGGGCAGCAGTTACATTGGCAAGACTGCTAGGGAGTCAGTCTGAATTAGGTGGTGACACTGACTTGCCAACAATGCTGTAACAAATTTTGACTGATTAACATTTGATTTGACTCTGGTGGCCTTTTCCTGGTTTTCCAAAACTCTGTAACATAGTTTCTTTGGTTGTTGTTTTGAGACAAAGGCTCAAACTATATATTATATAGACAACAGAGACTGGGCTGGCCTTGAACTTATGGTCTTCCTGCCTGAGCTTCTGTAGTGTTGAGATTATACCTATACCACCACCATGCCTAGTTCCAAACAACATTTTTTCAACCCATAAGTTTCTCAGAAATTAAAATGACTCTTACATCTTTATGTTGCTTTTGAGAAGTGCTAGAAAATGTTGAGAAGATAGGGCTGGAGAAATAGCCTAGCGGTTAAGAGCACCTACTGCTCTTGCAGAGGACCCAGGTTCAATCCCCAGCACCCACATGTAACTAAGAACTGTAAGAATTGTAACTCCAATTCCAGGAGAACTCCAGGTCCAGGGGAATCTGAGACCCTCTTCTGACCTCCATGGCATTGCACGACATGGGTGCACAAACCTACACGCAGACAGTACATTCATACACATACAAAAAATAAATAAAATAAAAAAAAAAGAAAATGTTGAGAATGAAAATGAAAGAAATAATGAGATGCAGTTTTTTTACTCATCAAATGAACCAAAATTAAAATGAAACATGTTACTTATTCCTGTAGGAATGTGAACTGCTAAAAGTTATGGGGAATGCAATCTAAAACTTACAATCTGAGCTGGGCAGGTAACTCAGTAGTAGAGCGCTTGCTAGGTTGCATGAAGCTCTGGGTTTATCTTCCCCTACTGAAAAAATAAATAAAATCCTTTGGCCATTGGGATTCTGTCCTAATTAGAACATCGGTATACATACATATTTCTGTGTGAGGCTTGTAACACATTTGGTAGTGACCAAGGAACTCAGCCTAATTTTCACCAATGGGACTATAGTGTGTGCTAGTTTATCTATGACAAGTAGCTTTTAAAAAGTCAATGACTGGCTAGGCATGGTGGTGCACGCCTTTAATTCCAGCACATGAGAGGCAGAGGCAGGCGGATCTCCGTGAGTTCAAGGCCAGCCTGGTCTACATAGGGAGTTCCAGGCCAGCTGGGGCTACAAGGAGACCCTATCTCAAAAATACCAAAAAAAAAAGTCAACTACTAAAACAGCAAAAGCTGATTTCCTATTCAACTCCATACACTGCAAGATGACTGCATTTATCACAGCCATACAGGAAGCTGGCCGAGGGGACATCTGAGATGTGTGATCATACTTGTCCAACCTAGGCAGGCGAGCAGACACAGCAGTCACATTGACACTGCAGGATGTGAAGCAGCTGGGTGTATAAAGTGGAAGGCATGTGTGCCACATGAACTGTAAGAGTCTCTGCTGGAACCTCAGCTTGAGTGAACTATGGTTCTCTCCATACAACAGTCTGTGGTCCTAGTAAAAGAAACTGGAGTTGAGTCTGGAGTGACACTCGTGATCTAGTATGATCAATGGCAAGAGGTAGAAGCTTATGTAAGCATAAGCTACTTTTCTGAAAACAACCACCAATACATGTCTCTGACTAGGAGTATTTCTATTTGGTTGTGTTTGTATGAGCATTAAGAAATCTAGCTGGCTATGCAGCAGTAAAGAAAGATAATATCATGAACTTTGCAGGTAAATGGATGTAACGAGAAGATATCATGTTAAGTGAAGTAACACGGTCCCAGAAAAACAAGTGATGAATGGTATCCCTCATCTGTGGATGCTAGCACCAATTACCTAGTTGTAAGTTGTAAGGCAAACTGAGCAACGTTAATGTTATATTCCTTGTGATCTGAAAACAACTGTGCTCTTATATTGTGAATCCCTTAGGTTCTAGAACTAAGATACCATTTATTTTCAGAGTTAGGAATTTTTGATATATGGATGGAGGATATGTATGTATGCATATTTTAAAGTAACAGAAGATCAAAGGAATGTGGGGAAAAAAAAGAAATCTAGCTGGATGCACCTCCTGAGTACTGGGATTAAACGTGTGCGCCATCATACCCAGGTAGTTGAAGATCTTTTGACTCTAAGACTGTACATATCAATAAGCAGCAAAAATTGTTTCACAATATGGTTGAGTGCATTTAATAAAGTCAGCTACAACAGTGTCTGCATCTCTAAAGCTCATCTGCAGTGAGAACTTGCCACTGTTCCTTCCAGAGTCAAATGCATTTCTCCTTCCTTAGAACATACTAGAAGACATGCAGGCATAAGAAAAGCCCAGCATTGGCCTCACAGCTCTGCCTCCTCCCTTCTAGATGCCTCGCACCAGGAAAAACGGTTGCAATATCCAGAATAGACCTGCTGGGAAAAGCGCCCAGTGGCCTTGAGCTCACCAGGAGGTGACCAAAGAGACCATGTTGGAAGTGGATCTAGGCCCCAGTCACCCTGGCTGGCAGAAGGTGGTGCGAGGCCAGGGAAACAACTCAGACTATGCAAGTCACCCACAAGGGTGGGCACAGAATAAAACAGTTTCTTTCTGAAGTTTTAAGCCAGTTTGTTATGCAGAAATCGGTAAGCTGGACACATGATAATAACCACTGTAGGGGAAAAGTCGCATTCTGCTATTGCTTTGCCTACTTTCTTTTTAAAATTACACATTAATCTGCCTTCCTTTTACTTTTTAAATCCAAGGTGCAGCAGCATTTACTGATAGACTTCAAACAAGCGGTTTAACAGGAGACAAAGGAGAGTTAAGTCGGATAATATTGACACTTACTTGGGAACAAAAGCCAGAATCAGAGGCCATAATCCTCTTTTTGCAAAATAAGCTACATTGTTTCTTATTTTAGTAGGAAGTTTTGTAATGTCTGTTTTTGTTATCCTTTTACTTGTTTTAAGACTTTGGCAGGAAAGCCTTCCTAATACTGCTGAAGGGACACTTTTCCTGCTTATTGAACAAAATTTGTTCTCTGAATTTGAGGAAAAAAGTGAAGGCTATGTTCCTTTCTTCTTTTTCCTCCCTCTCCTTGTTCTCATTCATCCTCTGTCCATCTCCCCCTACTCTCTGCTTTCTCTTAGTCTATCAGAGGTTTTAAGGGTGAGCAGATGCTTTGATAGAAAAGGGCTTTATCAGCACAATCAGAATGGCAGAGTAAGTAGTAGGCATGGAGGGTACTCTGCAGGGTGGCACGCAGCACCCCTAATCTAGTTTTTAGGCATCTCTTTTAATGACTTTGTCTTCTGGTCCTTCCCATGTCCTTAAATCACTCAATTCAACCTTTGGCTTAGGTAATATATCTCCCTCTATCGAATGGACAGGAAAAAAATTATACAAAAAGGAGAGAGAGAGTTGCTGGTAGGAATGGTTTTGATGCTGCACATAAATGGCCACCCAAAATTTAATTTCATCAAGATTATGCTTAGAAAATAAGCAGTTGAAACCTGAGGATAAGGGCAATGGGATGGCCCGGTGGGGAGGGTAAAAGTACTTGCCATGCTGGTCTCAAAGGAGTTCAGTCCCTGGAGCCCATGGCGGGAGGAGAGAACTGACTCCCCAAAGTTGTCTTCTCACCTCCATATGTGCATTGTGGTACACATGTGCCCCCACACACCCTCACACACCATACTTACATAACACACACACACACACACACACTAATTGTAAATAAAAAATTTAAAAAGCTATGGTCCAGCAAACCTTAAGGCACAGAAATCTCATCATATGACAGGAGTAAAAACTGTTACACTTGGTGGGCTAGAGAGATGGCCTAGCCGTTGAGAGCACTGACTGCTCTTGCAGAGGACCCGGGTTCGATCCCCAGCACCCACATGGCGGCTGAAAACCATCTGTAACTCCAATTCCAAGAGAACTCCACTTCCAGGGGAATCTGAGACCCTCTTCTGACCTCCTGGGCCTTGCATGACCTGGGTGCACAGACCTACATGCAGACAGTACATTCATACACATAAAAAAATAAATAAATAAAAAAAACTGTTATACTTGGATAGAAAGATGATGCTTAGGACACTAAGGCATTTTAAGAAAGGAAACCCCTGACAGACACAGGAGAATGGATTAATACATTGCTATGCATTCACACAGTGAGACATTATTGCCACTTAAAATAAATGGACTAAAGGTCCAGGTATCAACTTGAATGAATGTAGTAAACAGGGGAAAACTAAAACTATAAAGTTTAAAAACACACAAAGCAGGACAACCTGGGTTTAGAACATGTTACATGAAGCAAAATAAAAAAGTATGGGGAGAAAGGTATATGTTGATGTCTGGAGACAGCTCTCCATTGGTCTTCCGGTATGTGTTGGTGTCTGGAGACAGCTCTCCATTGGTCTTCCGGTATGTTTTGGTGTCTGGAGCAGCTCTCCATTGGTCTTCAGGTATGTGTTGGTGTCTGGAGACAGCTCTCCATTGGTCTTCAGGTATGTGTTGGTGTCTAGAGACAGCTCTCCACTGGTCTTCAGGTATGTGTTGGTGTCTGGAGACAACTCTCCATTGGTCTTCCTAGGTCCGGGTGTCTTGCAAGTCAATTACTGGCGCTTTAGTTCTGGAACATTTTTAAAAGAATGTATATTCAACAGAATTAGAAGATTAAAAAAAATGTTTTCTGATGGGGGCAAAGCCCAATCATGCTTACTGCCCATAGTAAGACTTGCGTGTAGGACTCAGGGCTTTTCTCCTTCCCTGCAGCTCCTGTGCATGCAGCTGTCAGCTGGCTTTCTTCCCATTGCTCTGTGGAAGCTGGGCTCAGAATACTGGTGAAATAATGCTGATACTGCTATTGCTGGGGAACAAATTACCCTTGTCTCTGACCTTGCAGCCCGTGTCTTCTGCCATCATCTAAGAAACAGTAGCAGGCTGACTTGTCAGTTTACAAACAAGGTCAAATTTGAGGCTCTGCATAGCTTTGAGGCTTAGCTTCAAGAGTTTTCTCTTCCATTTTCCTGTCTAGGTTTTCTAAACTTCTGGAACCCACCTGCATTTCTTGGCTCATGGACTCCTCCTCTATATTCAAAGCTAGCTCACAGCATCTTCAAATATCTCTGTCCCCCAATCACTCTTTCCATCATATCATCTCTGAGTATGACTCTGAGCCTCCTGTTTCTTTCCTAGTAGGACCCTTGTGATTGCACTGGATGCATCCAGAAAATCCAGGGTAATCTCATGTCAAAGTCCCTAATTTTATGTCAACTGCAAAATTCTTTTTCCCAGGGAAAAATAGCATTTGTACGTTGTAAGGATGAGGGCCTGGCTGTCTTGGGAGGCCATTAACCGGCTTCTTACCAATCAGGCTGTTACTCTCCAGAACAGAAGTTCCATTACGATTGATTGTCTCCCTGAGAGGCTCTCCTGGTTACACAAGAAGAGCTCTATGAGGATATCAGCATAGTTCTCTGCATAATAAAAAATTGGGCAGCCAGGCATGGTGGCATGCCTTTAATCCCAGTACTCGGGAGGCAGGCGGATCTTTGTGAGTTCAAGGCCAGCCTGGTCTACAGAGTGAGTTCCAGGACAACTGGGGCTACAGGGAGACCCTGTCTCGAAAAGACAAAAAAAAAAAAAAAAATTGGAAGAAACTTCTTTTTCAACATAGTATATTTGTTTAAAAGGTAATTGTAGAGTCAAATACTGGCTGTTATGTCCTAAAGAGGTTTACTTAACCCCTCTGTGGCTCATTTTCTCATCTCCAAAAGGGTTACTGTTAGGTCTGGCCTTCCCAGAATCCCAAGGCACACAGATGCCTACTTCCTCAGAGGCTGTCAATCTTCTGACCGATTCCTCTGTATCTGAGGCCTCGCCCCGATGGCTATAAGTGGGTGGGCCCTAGGCACCATCTTCCCTCTCTGCCATGCTGCTCTGTTCCATCACACATCTGCAGGAGGCCCTTGCTGGTAATTCCACATGGAAGTAAATCATGTTCCTGGCGTGACTTAAGCCTCATGTGCCTTTTTATCTGGGGGCTGGGGGGTACGTGCCCTTTTTATAACCTAATTGTAACTATTGTAGCTCACATATCATAAAGTCATGTACTAGGGATATATGCCCAGTTCGTAGCATGCTCACCTAGTACACACAAAGTCCTGCCTGGATTCCCAGCACTACACAAAGCAAGACTTGCCTCCAGCTGAGATCAAGCTATGTGCTGCTCTAAGATACTGTGGTTTTGAGCCGGTATTAAAGACACGCTTGTGTGACTCTTGAGATTTGAGATCTCCTGAGCCCAGCAGCAGGTGCCAGGGCGCGGGCTGAAGAGGCCCCCCCCCCCGCCAACTGAGATTACGAAGAAGGATCTGAAGGAGGCAAGCAAAGCACGCCTTCAACACAGTGAAGAGGCATTTAGGACTCACATTGGAATACAGGCAAGGAGAAGCCCATATGCCAGGATCACGAAGAAGAGACTACACTGGAAAGGTGCAGGATAATCCCACGCCAAGCTTTACCAACCCTATGGATGACTCCTGCAGTGGGATCCC
>VZQC01007895.1:1220659-1332288 GCA_009823505.1 Rhizomys pruinosus
GCCTTTAATCCTAGCACTTGGGAGGCAGAGGCAGGCGGATCTCTGTGAGTTCAAGGCCAGCCTGGTCTACAGAGTGAGTTCCAGGACAGCCAGAGCTACAGGGAGACCCTGTCTCAAAAAGACCAAAAAATAAAAAAAATACCACACATGAATTTCCTCCCACTGAGTGGGCTTGAGGTCAAATTAGTTAGCCATTGATTACCCACAAGATAAAAGTGCCACTACTGCACCAATGTGATACGTACGCTGTGCTGGTCATTGGCATGGATATTTGGTCTTAAAGCTGGTGTTGGACCATTGACTCATGTTCTCCCTTAGTGGCTTATATAGTGCTCCCCAAAATTATGAGAACTAGCCTTCAGGAGAGGGAGCTTCCAGGTCAGTTCCCTCTCCATTGCTCCAAAGCTGGTCCCCAAAGTATGTCCTGTCTTCAGCAATAGAGTCTTATCTTCAGGTTCTGGGAGGCAATCAAGGGCTATATAAATAGCCTGTGTAATTGTGGGAGTCTCTTGGACTACCCTGGCCAACAGCACAAAGGAAGGGTTCTTTTATCTGACACTGTTTCTTGTTACTAAGGGAGAAATGGATAAAATTTGGGCAGTTAAATAGAAGGGGAGAGATAGTGTTAAAGAAGGAAATTGGGGGACAAAGGGAAAGAAGGAGCTCAGAGAGGTGGGAACATAGGAGACTGGTGTTACCAATATAGAAATGGGGACACTTTAAATATGGAAGACATGGAGGGAGTGTTAGCAGGGAAAGCAGTGAGGAGAGTTGCTGTTTCTCTTCATTAATCTTTGCTTTTATTTTTGTTATTTTTTCTTGTCTGCTGGGTTTGGATTTCATTTATTGTTGCTTTTCAAGGATCTTGTAATATTAACTCATTTATTTGTGGTCTTTCTGATTCTTTAATATAGGCACTTAGAGCTATAAATTTCCCTCTTAACAGCTGCTTTTAGAGTGTCCCAGAAGTTTTGTTGTATTTTATTGTCCTTTTCATTTAATTCCAGGAATACTTTTATTTCTTTCTTAATTTATCATTTGACCCATTCATTATTCAGGAGTGTGTTATTTAATCTCCATGAGTTTGTGTAGTTACTAGGGCTTTTTCTGATGTTGATATTAAGCTTTATTGCATTGTGGTCTGATAAAATGAATGGAATTATTTAAATTTGTTTGTATTCGTTGAGGTTAATTTTCTGCCCCAGTATGTAGTTGATTTTGGAGAAAGTTCCATGGGGAATTGAATAGAAAGTATATTCTTTGGTGCTTGGGTGGAATATTCGGTAGATGTCTGTTAGATCCATTTGATGTGTGGTATTATTTAATTCAGATGCCTCTCTGTTTATTCTTTGCCCAGTTGATCTAATGGAGATTGAAATCCCCTACTACAAGTGTGCTGGGATTAATATGAGTCTTAAAGTCCTGAAGTATTGTTTTTAGAAAGTTGGATGCACAAGGGTTTGGTAGATATATATTCATGATTATAATATCTTAGTTAATTGTTCATTTGATAAGAATGAAATGACCCTCTTTATCTCTTTTTTATTTGTTTGTGGTTTTTTGTTTTTGTTTTCTTAATTTTTATTTGACCAGTTTATTATATAGGCAATAAACATAAGGTGTATCCATCTAAACCCAAGTAGCAAACATCTGAGTCCAGTTCTTGTACAAACCAGGGTTCTCAAGTCCAGTTAAAGAGGTTTGCTTACACAAACATGCTGATCAAATAAAAGTCCAGTCTGGGGGGCTGGAGAGATGGCCTAGTGGTTAAGAGTGCCGACCGCTCTTGCAGAGGACCCGGGTTCGATCCCCAGCGCCCACATGGTGGCTGAGAACCGTCTGAAACTCCAATTCCAAATTCCAGGAGAACTCCAGCTCCAGGGGAATCTGACACCCACTTCTGACCTCCGCAGCATTGCACAACACGGGTGCACAGACTTGCATGCAGACAGTACATTCGTACACATACAGAAATAAATAAAAATTAATTTAAAAAAAAAGTCCAGTCTGTTTTTTTCTGTGATCTCACAATTCGCCCCCCCCTTCCTTGGCCCTTTTAAGCTGACGTTCCAACCTCTTCCACAAGAATCCCTGGGCTTTGGAGGGGAGGGAGAGAGCGAGAGATAGGAAGATCCATTTTTTCTCTGCAGTGACACATCAAACTCTTGGGTCTGTCCAAGTTCTATTTTCAATGGACTAGTGGCTCATTTAGAAGTCTTTTAATTCTGTAATAAGGCATAGTGACAAATATTAACCATTATAACAAGTTATGCTATGAGCACAAACACATATGCTTGGATAGTATCTTGGTGGAGGCATTATAGCTATTTGACAAAGGGATGGTAATAGCTTTATAATGTGGCCTGTAAAGTCTCCTGACACTAGGGGGCCCAAGGATGCAGTATCTTTATCTCTTCTGATTAGGTTTAGTTTGAAGTCTACTTTGTCCAATATTAGAATTGTAAGTCCTGTTTGTTTCTTGTGGCATTTGCTTCAAAAATATTTTTTTCCACCCTTTCACCTTAAGATAGTGCCTGCCTTTGAAGGTGAGGTGAGACGGGTTTCTTGCAGACAACAAAAAGATGGATTTTGTTTNTGAATTCTTTGATCATTGTTTATGATTGTTCTTTTAAATTTGTGTGTGCCTGGTGTTATTTCTAGGGCGGTGCTAATTGTTTAGGAACTCTTCTATTATGATGGTAGTGTTAGTGGTTGTATTATTTATTTGGGTTTTTTCCATATTATTATTTTTTTGTTGTGATTTTTTTTTTTTTCTGAATTTTTTTTTGTGATTTGATAAAATTCATGTCTTCCTTTAGTTGGGTTGAAGACTTTGTATTTTTTATGTGCCTTGGTTTTTTTTTTTTTTTTTTTTTTAAGGTATGAAAGGCTGGTTGGTCTAGGCTTCAGGTCCCCTCTTTTGATTTTGTATTGTAGGGACAAGATGGTTCTAGTCCGGATAATCAGGAGCTCCTTTAGAGGCCAAAGTCAAGCACCAATGAGATATTCTTAGGCTTCCTTCTAAGGTCTTGGCCTCTACTAGCCAGCAGGCACAGCACAATTTGTCAGGCTTGCTGGGTGGAGAGGTTGATTCAGGCACTCTCTAGTAGTCTGCATAGGTCTGGGCCCCTACTAAAATGCAGGGGGGTTTAGCTCGCTCAACCTGGAGCGGTTCATAATTCTGGTGGTAGGGAAGGGGGGCAGGGGGGTTTGTGGAAAGGGTACATTTGGGAATGGTCACCAACAGGCAGAGGCAGGATTCAGGCACTCTTCCAGGCACTGCCACCCTGTTGCGACCCAAGGAGCAGAGAGTGTCTAGCCACTACATTGCAAGGCTTCAATTGTGTTAGGGTTTGGGAACTGGGGATGCCAATTTGGGAAGCTCACCAGCACACAGAGGCCAGATTCAGGCAATCTACCCCCTTTTTTTTTTTTTTTTTGTTCTTTTTGAGACAGGGTCTCCCTTAGTCCCAGCTGGGCTGGAGCTCACTATGTAGACCAGCCTGGCCTTGAACTCTCAGTGATCTGCCTGCCTCTGCCTCCTGAGTGCTGGATTAAAGGTGTGCACCACCATGCCTGACCCCTTCTTCTTTATTTTTTTTAAAAATATTTATTTATTATTTTTTATGTGTATGAGTATACTGTCTGCATGTAGGTTGGTGCACCCATGTCATGCAGTGCTGCAGAGGTCAGAAGAGGGCATCAGATTCCCCTGGAACTGGAGTCAAAGATGGTTCTTAGCCACCATATGGGTACTGGGAATAGAACCCTGGTCCTCTGCAAGAGCAGTCAGTGCTCTTAACAGCTGAGCCATCTCTCCAGCCCCAGACCCTTTCTTCTTTAAAAAAAAAGATATTTTATTTTTAATTATGTGTGTATATTTGGGAGTATGTGCACATGAGTATAGGTGCCTATAGAGGCCAAAGGCATCAGATCCCCCTAGAGCTGGAATTATAGGTGGTTAACCAATGTGGGTGGTGAGAACCAAACAGGTCCTCTATAATAGCAGTAAGTGCTCTTAAGTGCTGAGCCATTTCTCTAGCCCTACCCTTCCTCTTTTTAGATTGATTGTGTCTGGCATTTTCTTAGAACAGCAGAAAGCTGGAGCAATGGCTCGTTAGTTAAGAGCACTGGCTGTTCTTGCAGAAGACCCAGATTCAAATCTCAGTATCTACATGGTGGCTAACATCTTCCACAGCTTCAGTTCCAGGAGATCTGACACCCTCTTCTGTCCTCCATGGGCATTGCAGGAAATGAGTACACTTACACACATGCAGGCATACTACTCATACACATAAAATAAAAATAAATAAATCAAAAAAAGTTTTAAAAAGAAAGCTGACTGAGGTGGGCGTGGTGGCATGCACCTTTAATCCCAGCACTCGGGAGGTAGAGGTAGGCAGATCTCTGTGAGTTCAAGGCCTGCCTGGTCTACAGAGTGAGCTCCAGGACAGCTGGTACTAAAAGGGAAACCCTGCCTCAAAAATACCCCCCCCAAAAAGGAAAAAAACTAAAAAAGAAGGCTGATTGATACAGACAGCATCGGTGTGAAACAAAGAGTAGGAGCATGTGTAGAGAGGGCTGGTGAGTGAGTGTGCGCCCACAGTCTGCCTCGGGAATCAAGAGACCTCAAGTTTTATACCTGAGGGAAAATTTCTCAGGACTTACTAATTTATTTCTGGTTATACTTTCCTTTTGGATGTTTAAAGCCACACAGTTAGCCCAGATTAACCAAGGTTTTTGTTGTTTTAAGGGTTCAACTGTGACCCAGAGCTGGAAGATGTAGCTCAGTAGTAGAGAGGTTTTGCCTACCATGTGCATCCTAGTTTCCATATTTTGTAAAAAGCAAACAAGAGAAAACTGAATAAACAAAGCACACAAAACCCTGATCCCATGGAGATAAAGCCTACCAGGGCAGATGACAATAAGCAAATAGATTAATTTATATAGAGGGTCTAGTGGTGGAAGAAGTCAAAGGTCTCAGGAGGCTGCATCAGAGCACCAGCAGCTGATCACCTATCCACAGCTGATTACTCACTAGCACCAGTGCAGGGCAGTGCAGTGGACCCCACAGATGGCCTCAGAAGATGGCCCTACCCTGTTGGCATCACAGTGTATTGCTGAAAGAAGACAGATCTCCCATCACCCCAGAGTCCAGTTTACCAGCACGCTGGACAACAAAAACCAATGCAGGTGTACACCCAAAACTTCTGGTATCCACTATTCCTTATATTTTCTATTTTTTAAAACATTTATGTTTTTAAATTAATTTATTTTTATTTCATGTGTACAATTGTTTTGCCTACATACATATATGTGTACCCATGGTGTACAGTGTAAAGGGAAGCCAGAAGAGGACACTGGATCCCCTGTAACTGGAGCTACAGAAAATTATTAGCCATGAAGGGGGTGCAGGGAACAAAACTTGGGTCTCCTTCAAGAACTTGTGCTCTTAATGTCTTAGCCATCTCTCCAGCACCTCTTCTTATTTTTGAA
Source organism: Rhizomys pruinosus (assembly GCA_009823505.1). Classification (NCBI taxonomy): domain Eukaryota; kingdom Metazoa; phylum Chordata; class Mammalia; order Rodentia; family Spalacidae; genus Rhizomys; species Rhizomys pruinosus. The sequence goes on from VZQC01007895.1 coordinate 1,226,156, forward strand.
GAGATTTTATTTTCGTTATTTTTAGTCGTGTGTGAGTTGTGCACATGACTGCAATGTCTGTGGAGACCAGAAGAGGGCATTGGATCCTCTGGAGCTGGAGTTACAGGCAGTTGTGAGCTGCCTGATGTGGCTGACCCAAATCAAACTCACATCCTCTGAAAGAGCAGGGAGGGCTTTAAGCCACTGGGCCAAATTTCTAGCCTCTTATTATTTTTATGTTTAAGAAGTGAATAGAACAATTTAAAGGAACTAAGCTTAAATTTACTTCCCAAATAAGTAGCATACAGTCAATGAGAAACAGTTTGGGTAAATTTAATGAAAGCTTATGCCTTGGCTCCTGTTTATGGGTATGTGTAATACAACTTAGGCATCTATAGGTCAAAACATAAAAACTTAAAAAAAAAAAAGAGGGAGGTGGGAGGTGGGGTAGTATCCTTTCTGGAATACAAATGGAAAACTCTGTGTTCCAATCCTATTGATAAATTTTCAATTTTCGAGATCTTGAAACTAACAATGGGAGGAGAATTGTATGTTCCCACAGGTAAAAATCACCAATCTAAATGCCTGAAAATGTACAACTTATGGCTGTGCAGGATGGACTGGGAAATGCCAGCAGAGAGGCTGACCCATCTGAACATTAAAGAAAATGGAACCTCAGACTGCCTGAGTCACAGACACTGAGGATCTCTCTGAATACTATTGGGGTTAACTGTTTATAATGGGCCCTAACGAAGTTTACCTTCCAGATACTGAGAAACCTTCCTACCTCTCCCCTTTATAGGAAAAAGAAAAACATGATGGTAATGAAATCATTCCCTAACTGTAACTTAGGAGGAGCCAACTGTTATTTATAGTGGTAATTTTCTTATAAAACAGGTATAACTACCCTTTTCTAATTGACTGATAGGCCTTTAGGACAACTGTGACGGATAAATCTCTATCAGAGCCAAATTCAATTAGTAAAGTTGGTTTATACGCTGGTTGTAACTAAGCACACTATATTTACTACAGGAAATCCTCTGACATCAGAGCAATGAATTATTCTGCTAGGAGATGTGGCTAGGGGCTTCAACCCCCCCCCAACTTATAAAGCCCTTTTGCCTATAAGTGGAATTATATGCAAGGAGAAAGGCTGTAAGTTCCTGTTGTCGAAGCCCTGGTGTGCGGCATATGAAAAAAGGTTATGAGACGTCACCTGCTAACGTACAACTGGCCTCTGACATGCCCGAAAGCATTACCAAAGGCCACTTAAAGCAATACAGAAAAATATTGGTTTCCCTGAAACAAGCAATACCTCCTCATCACTATCAGCTACACCTCAACTCCTGGAGATACTGTGCAACATGGCAGCCAAACCTTTCTACAATATCCCAAATCTAATTGGTATTAGCTCTCTCCTTGGGAGGAATAACTCCAAGAGGATGCCACAAGCTTATGTATTCTAGTGGTTAGGAGATTGTTATAAGCCACACTAAGACTTGTCCACCCCTTTATAGAGGGAACAACCACAGTTTGCGGATTAGCATGCATCCAAGCATTTTTGTCTATGCTCACAGCTTATTTTGACATAATAATTAGTACTGCTTAAATGCCTGTACATCCAATTGCTTGTGCTTTGTTAGTAGGACTGAAAAGGGTATCACTGGAAAGCTGTCACCCATTGAACGGGAAACAACCTGAACAGTACTAGAGTTCCAAATGACAAACTCAAAGAAAGTAGAGTAGACTCTTTTTCTCACCCACTTGTGCCCCTTTCCCAAAGCCCAGGGAACAAATTGTGGAAGAGGAGGCGTGGTAGACTGTAAGGGCTGCGGAGAGATGAGGTGAATCATGAGACTACAGCAATATAGTCTGGACTCCTAATTGATCAACATGCCTGTGCATACAAGCTTCTCCAACTAGACTACGGGAACCTTGGGTTGTTCAAAATTTGGACATAGATACTTGCAAAATGCACCAATTACCTAATTGTATGTCAAACTGAGTAACATCAATGTTATCTGAAAACAACTGTGTTATTATATTGTAGAATCCCTTAAAAATAAACAAATAATAAAAAATAAAAGTAATAATTAAAAAATAAGAAGTGAATAGAGGGGCTGGAGAGATGGCCTAGCAGTTAAGAGCACCGACTGCTCTTGCAGAGGACCTGGGTTCAATTCCCAGCACCCACATGGTGGCTGAGGGCTGTCTTTAACTCCAGTTCCAGAGGAATCCAACGTCCTCTCTGACCTCTGCAGTATTGCACGACATGGGTGCACCAATCTACATGCAGATAGTACATTCGTACACATAAAAAATAAATAAAATTAAAAAAATATTAAACAAATAAGTGAATGGATTGCCCCTCAGAAACTGAAGGTAAGACCATACTGCCTAGGATTCATGTAAGATAAAACAAGGGGCTAAGAGGACACTAATTAACCTCTTAACTATCATTAAGGAAGCTCCCCCATGCAACGGGGGACCAGGAACTCAAAAGGTCATACACAGCCAAACTGTGGAGATTAGGAGTCTTCAGAAAGTTGGTCCACAGACAAGTCTACTATATTAAGCCTCACTCACTCAGGGCTCATGTACCATTGTGGAAGAGGGGGCAGAAAGATTGTAAGAACCAGAGAGATAATGCATGGTCATATGGAAATAGAATCCTACAAGCTCCTGGGACCAATGTATATGAACCTATAGCAATGGTGTCAGTAGGCACAAGACCCATGCAAACTCAGCCAGACAAAAACCCAGCATGGAACTGGGGAAATGGGCAGCTGATCCTAATCTTAGCTGAAGAAATATTGGCAGCTGACTACTGTTGAGTGAGGAAGCGATAATCTTAAAGCAAGGGACTCTGGATATGCTGAATAGAGTTCAGTGGATGAACTTGCACTCAGGAACAGCTTGGGAGATTAAGTTGGCACGATAGGCCTTAACACAAATGACAGAATGTATGAATCCCAGTGGGGCACTGTGATTCACCACTGTGAGAGGGTTCCAATGGAGAAGGGGGTATAAAGACAATTAAGACTGAGTGTACAGAGCTTAGATGGGGGGATTTCCCAGGACCACCTGAAGCGGAGGTAGGGGCTGGGCACTTCACCCAGGTGGATTGCTGGATAATTGAATCATTGTCTTGTGTGGCTGTGGGGGTGGTGTCACCCTGCCAGCTGGTATAAAAGGTGGGCCTGTTGCGACTGTGAGACTTGAGTGCACAGAGCTTATACTGGGGGATTTCCCAGGACCACCTGAAGCACAGAGTAAGTGAGGCATTACCCCCCCACCCCCAGCAGGGTACTGACTGGGTTGTTCCCTAGCCAGTTTTTGGAAAGCCTTCAGAATAGAAAGGGAAGAGTGAGTTAGACTTCTAATATATAACCAAAATTGAATGCCTGAAACCTAGACAAGTCAACACTCCATAAACAAGGAGAAAAAAAACACAAAGGCATCTGAAGGAAGCAAGCAAAGCAAGCCTTCAACACAGTGAAGAAATATTTGGGATTCACATCAGAATACGAACAGAAAGAAACCCACATGCTGAGGGCACAATGAAGGAACAACATGGGAAAAGCACAGAATAATTCCCCACCAAGCTCTATCAATCCTATAGGAGATTCTTATGGTGAGATCTCCCTGGAAGTAGCCCAGGACACAGATCTTAGATGAACAATTGAAGACATATTCAAAGAAATCAAAGAATATAAAAAACAAGTCAGAGAATTAAGGTAAGAAAATGAAAAACTCAAGAAGGACCTAGAGGTAGAGAATGACAAACTTTGGAAAGAAGTAAAGGGAGAGAATGACAAACTCCAGAAGGAAGTGTAAACACTGAAAAGATCCCATGATGAAATGAAAAAGGAAACTAACCAGTGAAGCAAGGAGCTACAGGAAGAGATTGAGAAGCTCCAAAAGGAAGTGGAAATACTAAAGAAATCGCAGGATGAAATGAAATAGGAAATCAAACACTCATTCAATCAAAGGGAAAGAATGGGAAAAAGCCTCAGAAGCAGAATGGAGGAAGCAGAACAAAGAATATCAGACCTGGACGATAACACAGAACAACTAAAATGCTCAAGTAAAGATTATGAAAATTTTAAAAATACACAAAAGTGAAACAACCAGGAAATGTAGGACACTATGAAAAGATCAAGCCTCCACATCATAGGAATAGAGGAAGGAGAAGAATCCCAAGAGAATGGTATTGATCAGATCTTCAACAGAANAACACAGAACAACTAAAAACCTCAAGGAAAGATTATGAAAAATTTAAAAATACACAAAAATGGAACAACCAGGAGCTGTGGGACACTATGAAAAGATCAAACCTCCGCATCATAGGAATAGAGGAAGGAGAAGAATCCCAAGAGAATGGTATTGATCAGATCTTCAACAGAATAATAGATGAAAATTTCCCCAAACTAAAAAAAGACAAACTCATACAAATACAAGAAGCACATAGAACTCCAAACAGACAAGATCAGAAAAGAAACTACCCACGCCATATCATAGTTAAAACACTAGATGCCCAAAACAAAGACAAAATTCTGAAAGCCACAAGAGAAAAACAACAAGTTACATATAAGGGGAAACCCATCAGAATTACAGCTGACTTTTCAGTGCAGACTATGAAAGCAAGAAGAACGTGGAGCAAAGCATTTCCAGTGTTAAAGGACTATAGATGTCAACCCAGGTTACTATACCCAGCAAAAATGTCGATTATAGTTGAAGGAGAGAGAAAAATCTTCCATGACATAAATAAGATGATAGAATACATGTCCAGAAAACCAACCCTTCAGAGAATACTTGAAGCAATTCAAACAGCAGAAGAGAGGAGCAACTATCCCCAGGTACTGCAGCATAATTGCAGAAGTAGAATCCAAGACCAAAAATGCAAATGGATAATACGGTGAAAGGAAGCAACATGCATCTTTCAATTATAACCTTAAATATTAATGGAGTAAATTCCCCAATAAAAAGACTTAGACTGGGAGAATGGATTAGGAAACAGAACTCATCTACATGCTGTCCACAAGAAACCCATCTCACTCTCAAGGATAGGCACCAACTTAAGGTGGAAGAATGGGAAAAAATATTCCAAGCAAATGGTACCAAAAAGCAAGTAGGAGTTGCTATTTTAATATCAGACAAAATAGACTTCAAAGTAAAAGTAATTGGAAGAGACAAAGAGGTCCATTACATCTGTGGTAGTTTGAATGAGAGTGTCCCCCAATAGGCTTTAAGTATTCAGACATTTTGTCTCCAGTTGGTGGCACTGTTCTTGGAGGTCTTAGAAGGTGTGGCTGTGCTGGAGGAAGTACGTCACTGGGGGCAGGCTTAGTGAGTTTAACAAGCCTTGTGGTCTCCAGTCTCTCTCTCTGCTTCCTGTGCTTACTGTGAGATGTGAACCTTGGCTTGCTGCTCCAGCCCCGGCCACATGCCTCCCACCACAATGGACTCTGATTCCCTGGAACTGTTAATCGTAAGCTCAAAAAACTCTTCCTTTGATAAGTTCCCTTGCTCATGGTGGTTTTATCACAGCAACAGAAAAGTGACTTATACAGTTATTTGGTACTGAAGAGTGGGCTGTTGGCTGTGAAGAACCTGACCATGTGGCTGTTTGGAGAAATGTGGAAGACTTTGGAACTTTGGGCTAGAGAAACTGTTGACTACTGTAAGCAGAGCTTAACAGGCCATTCTAGTAGAAACCTGGAAGAAAGCATTTCTGCAAAAAATGTAGTTCCAGCCGGGTGGCACACGCCTTTAATCCTAGCACTTGGGAGGCAGAGGCAGGTGGATCTTTGTGAGTTCAAGGCCAGCCTGGTCTACAGAGCTAGTTCCAGGACAGCTGGGACTACAGGGAGACCCTGTCTTGAAAAGACAAAAAAAAATGTACTTCCAGAGGAAAATAAAGATTTAGGCAGCAACTGGGATATTTTGATGAAGAGTCTGGCAGCAGTTTGCCCACAGCCCAAATGCTTGCCTGATGCTAAGTTGAAAAGCAATGGACTAATATCTTTGGTGGAGGATATTTCAAGACAGCCTAATGTAGAAATGGTGGCATGGCTATTAATGGTGAATATTGTACAGATCTACAGGGAAGAAGAGCAGATGGGGCAGAAAGAAATGCAGAATGTACAGTTTGGATCTGAAAACTGCACTTGGAAGATTAAAGGTGGGGCCAAGGCTTGTGAAGGAGAGGTTCCTTTTGATAAGGAGATTAAAGTGATTAAGGAGAGGCCTAGCTATTTACAAGTAAACAATGAAAAAAGTGAAATCAAAGTGATTAAGGAGGGGCCTCGAGATTTACAAATAAACAACAGAAATAGTACCTTCAGGGCAAGACCACACCCAGCTAAGCCTCCAATTTTTGAAAGGAAAATACTGAAAGGGTCTTCTGCTCCAACAAGTTCAGGGCAGAGAAAATTTGCAAATGTGGTTAAAGTAGGAGAGAGTCCATCCCAAACTTGCAGCCAAACTGGGCAATTTCATTCACGTGGTGCCGGCTTTAGAGGCATGAAGGATGCAAGAGTGAAGGGGTTATCAGTTCTTCCTCCAAAGTTTCAGAGAGCCACAGAGGCCAGGCAGAGTGCAGCAGGGGCATAAATAAAGAAGGCCCTGATAGGCCATTGCATGAAGCTGTGAGTGTGAAGCCTGGTTGGCAGCGGAGACCCCAAGAAGACATTCGAGATGCCAGAACTGTGAGATATTTGCCAAGGAGAGCTGCATTCAGGGAGTGGTACCAGCCTAAGGAAGAGATGTGTGTTGCAAGCAAAGCTGGAAGAGCTGAGCCATCTAAGCCCTTTGGAAGTCAAGTCCAAGAAGTCGAACATGGAGCTCCTGGACTTGGTGTTTGCCCTGCTGGTTTTCCGTCTTGTTTTGGTCCAGTATTTCTGTACTATGCCTCTATTCCTCCCTTTTGGAATGGGAATGTGTATTTAGTTCCACTGTATGTTGGGAGTATGTAATTTGCCTTTTGATTTTACAGGAGCTTACAGTTAAGAGATTGGCCTGTGTCTCAGAAAAGATTTTGGACTGTAGACTTTTGAATAGAATTGAGCCTGGTAAAGACTATGGGGACTTTTAAGGTTGGACTAAATGCATTTTGCATTCTATATGGCCTATGGGAGCCAGGGAGTGGAATGTGGTGGTTTGAATGAGAGTGTCCCCCCATAGGCTTTAAGTATTCAGACATTTTGTCTCCAGTTGGTGGCACTGTTCTTGGAGGTCTTAGAAGGTGTGGTCATGCTGGAGGAAGTACATCACTGGGGGCAGGCTTAGTGAGTTTAACAAGCCTTGCGATCTCCAGTCTCTCTCTCTCTGCTTCCTGTGCTTATTGTGAGATGTGAATCTTGGCTTGCTGCTCCAGCCCCAGCCACCATGCCTCCCACCACAATGGACTCTGATTCCCTGGAACCATCAATTGTCAGCTCAAATAAGCTTTTCCTTTGATAAGTTCCCTCACTCATGGTAGTTTTATCACAGCAACAGAAAAGTGACTAATACAACATCTTTAGCAAAGGAACAATTAACCATAAAGTTTTCACAATCATGAATATATATGCACCAAACTCTGGTACACCAAACTTTATAAAGACAATTCTCCAGGGCCTCAAGGCACAGATTACTCCTAGCACACTCATAGTAGGGGACTTCAATACCCCACTGAGCACTTTGGACAGGTCAACTGGACAAAGAATAAACAGAGAGACATCTGAATTGAATGATATGATACACCAAATGGACCTCATAAACATCCACTGAATATTCCATCCAAATACCAGAGAATACACTTTCTACTCAGCACCACACAGAACATTCTCCAAAATCAACCACATACACACACAAAAAAAAATCAACAAATACAGAAAGATTAAACAGGTTCTAGAACTAAGCTACCATTTATTTTCAGACTTAGGAATTTTTGGTGTATGGGTGGAGGGTATGTATGCATATTTTATAGTAATATAAGATCAAAAGAATGAGGAAAAACTAGTATGTCATGACATTATGTCTAACCACATTATTTATTTTATAGTAGTGCTTCTTAGTGTTTGTTATACCAGGCTGCTTGAGCTTTTGTCCAAGATTTTTCTAAAATATTATGCAGTAGTTAAAAGTATCAGGCTGATGTAACTTAGCCTTTCTGGATGCTTAACAACCATACTTAATGCCCATACCAATTTGGCCTAGGGTCTTAAGGGATAACTTTGTTCCTTGTCCTCAGAAGTCAACTAAGTCCCAGGGGACTATGCATGGGGGGCATCTCTTGAAATGTCCTGCAAATATGAGTCACCAGTCTTTCTGTGCAGGGAGGTCTTGGAGATCCACTAATGGGACTTCAGCCAGTGTCTAGTCTATAAAGAGGAAAGTCTGCTCATGCTTCAAAAAGGGAAGCCTGGTCTAGCAAGATCTTTGTCCTCAAGTGGGTGGAACTGGTAAATGAAAAACCAAAAGGAGCCAGGGGTTCTCCCCCCCTCCAGAACCTGAGTGGCCCCTGAGGATCAGATCCTCAACTGACCTTGAGAAAACAAAAACCTTGGTTAATCTGGGCTAACTGTGTGGCTTTAAACATCCAAAAGGAAAGTATAACCAGAAATAAATGATTAGTAAGTCCTGAGAAATTTTCCCTCAGGTATAAAACTTGAGATCTTAGTAAAAAGACAAAAAGTAAAAAAAGAGCACATTGTTTTGCCTGTCTTACTGGCAAGTGCAACTACCCTGTGGCTGCCACTGTTTTTGCCATCTTTCAAACACATGAGACACAGCTTTTCAACCTTCCAATATGGACTGAAGACTCATGTCTCTCCAAGAATCCTCCAAACCTTCAGTGCCAGACGGGGAGTGCTGAGACATTCAACTTGTGGACTGAAATACTACTGAGGTTTCAGCCTCTTCAGAGTACAGACTACCATTGTTGGACTACCCAGGCTGTATCATGGAGACCAGTACAGGAAGATCAAGACAGGATGTGGTGCTTACTGGACCTCACTTGGAGACCATGGGAAAGGAAAACCCCAGTGTGGAGTACAAGGGCAGAACTGATGGTTGTTTGGGCTTCCCAAGGAGGAGCCTTCAAACATGACATCTTTCAGCCTAATGAAGAAAAAAAAAGCATAAGCTGAAGATGCCAAAACCTATGACATATGAGGCATGCTGCATATGTGCATATTTTGGAGTGATGCAAGTTGGAGACAATAACAACAACAGCAGCAGCAGCAGCAGCGGAAAGATTGGATCAAAGAACTGACTGAAGTGGTGAACCTCTGCTTGAAACATTAAACTTCTGCATCAAAAATTTTAAAAGAGACTGAGAAAAAGATGAAAAACATATTTGGCAGAATGCATGAGCTCTGGTGTGATGGGGGGGTGTAATGGAGGGGGCATGCGTCTATATTTGATTGGAAATTTTGAATGAAATGCACAAAGCTTCAATAAAAATTGGCTTTGAAAAAAAGAAAACGGAGTAAAAACAAACAAAAAGGTGATTAAGACTGATTGAGATGCTATGTATGAAATACATAAAAATTCAATAAAAATTTTATGTAAACAAAAGAAGACAGAGTATTGGGGGACAGTGTTTTGGAGGGTTCATGTCCATGGTATTTGTTCTCATTCTTGTGGACATGGGTAGAGGCAGTTTGGCAGTGGACACATATAGCAGAGGAAGCTGCCAAAAATCAAAGCAAGACCAGCATCCCACTATTCCCAAGAAGCTATGGCTCCCTGTGACCTAAAACCTCCCACCAGACCCAACGTTTTACTAGTTTCTCTTGTTCACCAGCAGTGCCAAGCTGGAGGACAAATTTTTAATATTTGGACCATTGGGATGCTGTATTAGTCAGGGTTCTCTAAAGAAACAAAAGCAACAGGATGAATATATAGCTATATGCAATTTATTGATTTGTTCATGTGACAGAGTTCAAGGAGTCCAACAGTAGCCGCACCGCACTGGAGAGGCTGAGAATCCAGGGAACTGCTCAGTCCACAAGGCTGGATGTCTTAGTAGTTCCAATTTGGTGCTGAAGGCCCGATGGATTCCAGATCTGCCGGTCTCAGAACATGCTGGGATCCGAAGGGTTGATCACAGCAGCAAGACAAACTCACCAGTGAGAGAAAGGCAAGCTGCAGGATAAAAGGGACCAGCTCCCTCTGGCATGGCCTTTAATACTGCCTGCCAGCAGAAGGCAATGCCCACATTTGGGGTGGGCCATCTGGGTTGAGGTAGTCCAATCCAAAGATCCTTTTTCTCTTATTTGTTCTTTAGTCCAGTCAAGTTGACACCCAGGATTAACCATCACAGACGCCTTCCAGGTCCAAACCATAGCACCCCTCAGCAACTTTCCCTGCTAGGTGCCCTCCAAGGTTTTGAGGGAACAAACTGGTTTAGTCTGTGATCTATATATTTATCTAAATATTTAGAAGGCAGTTTGATACCATAGTCACTTAGCAAGACAACAGTAGTAGCCCCAACTCCCTACCAGGGCCTATGACCTCCTCAGACAAGGGCATGAATTTTCTTCCTATGGAGAGGTCTCAAATCCAATCCTACAACCCCCCCCCTTTTTTTTTTCTTTTTGAGACAGGGTTTTCCTGTAGCCTCAGCTGTCCTAGAACTCACTCTGTATACCAGGCTGGCCTGGAACTCACAAAGATCTGCCTGCCTCTGCCTCCTAAGTGCTAGGATTAAAGGCATGCACCACCACACCAGGCTTCCTTTTAAAGGAATATATAAAATTAGGTTTGTGATGGGTCAGTTTGATAATTGGAGCAACAAATATGGCAGTATAAATTATTAGTCCAACATAGTACTTTAATAATGATTTCTTTTTTAGAAATTTTTTATTGTTATTAAACTTTTTCCATAAATCATACATCATTTCTCAATTGAATTGAGTCACTTCCCTTTCCATGCCCCCCCACCCCACCTGAGTCCCTGTACTCTGCCATACATGTCTTGCATCTTTTTCTGAGTCTTTCCAGAGTTTTTTTTCCAGTTCTTTTATTGTTGTGGTTCTCTCTAACTTGTATTTCTTCAATATAATTATACTTTTTTAAAAAAAATATATATATATATATATATATACACATAGTTATAGATATACATAAATATATACATAGATACATACATACACACATCATCTGGATTGGAGGATTTTTTTTTTTTTGCTAAAAGATGTCATGTTTTCACTAAGGAAGTGCTCAAATGTTCTTCCTTGGTAATCCCAAACAATCATCAATCCTGCCCTTGTGCTCCACACTGGGGTCTTTCCTTCCCATTTTCCCCCAAATGAAATCCATTAAGCATGCATCCTGTCTTGATCCCCCTGCACTGGCCTCCATGATACAGTCCAGGTAGTTCAACAATGGCAGTCTATACTCTGATGAGGCTGAAATCCCCTTAGCTGCTTAGGCCACAAGCTGGGTATCTCAGTAGTCATCATCTGGCATTGAAGGTTTGGAGGATTCTTGGAGAGACATGAGCCTTCAGTCCATATTGGAGTGTTAAAAAGCTGTGCCTCATGTCTCTGAAGAGTGGTAAAAGCAGTGGCAGCCACAGAGTAGATGCACTTGCCAGTAAGAATTGAAGAAAGGACAAACAACAGTGCTGTCTCTTTTTTCTTTTTGTCTTTTTACTAAGATCTCGTTTTATATCTGAAGTACAATTTCTCTGGTCTTACTAATTATTTATGTCTGGTTTTACTTTCTTTTTGGATGGTTAAGGCCACACAGCACAGATTAAGCAAGGTTTCTGTTTTCTTGAGGTCAATTGAGGATCTCTGGTCCTCAGGGGTCTCTCGGGTTTTTTTGGGGGGGGTGGGAGCCCCTGGCTCCTTTCAGCTTTTCGTTTACCAGTTCCATCCACTCGAGGACAAAATCAGGTCTTGCTAGACCAGGCTTCCTTTTCTGAAGCATGAGTAGACTTTCCTCTTTATAGACTGGACACTGGCTGAAGGCCCATTAGTGGATCTCCAAGACCTCCCTGAACAGGAAGACTGGCAACCCACATTTGCAGGACATTTCAAGAGATGCCCCCATGCATAGTCCCCTAAGACTTGGTTGACCTCTGGGGGCAAGGAACAAAGTTATCCCTTAGGTCCCTAGGCCAAATTGGTATGGGCATTAATTATGGTCGTTAAGCACCCAGAAAGGCTAAGTTACACCAGCCTGATACATTGCACCTATATTAAAATTATATCTTTTGAAAACAAACTGTATTTTATTTCCATACCATATTTCTTGGTTCACATTTTTCCATTTTAATTATATATTGTTCTAAAAGATGCATACATACCCTTCATCATATACCAAAAAATCCAATGTCTGAAAATAAATGGTAGGTTAGTTCTAGAACCTGTCTAGGGATTCACAATATAAGAGCACAGTTGTTTTCAGATCATGATGACTATAACGTTAATGTTCTCAGTTTGCCTTACAAGTAACTAGGTACTTGGCACTAGCATCCACAGATGAGGGATACCATTTGTTGTTTGTTTTTCTGGGACTGTGTTACTTCACTTAGCATAAAATTTTCTAGTTCCATCCATTTACCTGCAAATTTCATGGTGTCATTTTTATCGCTGCATAGAACTCCATCATGTAGAGGTACCACATTTTCTCTATCCACTTGTCAGGTGAGGGGCACTTGGGTTAGTTCCAACTCTTCGCTATTGTGAAGAGAGCTGCAACAAACATGGCTGTACATGTATCTCTGTGGTAGGAAGAGTCTGGTGGATATATAACCAGAGGTGGTATGGCTTGGTCAGGTGGTAGGCTCATTTTGAGTCTTTTAAGGGTTCTCCACACTTTCCATAATGGTTGTACAAGTTTGCTTTCCCACCAGCAGTGGATGAGTGTTCCCCTTTCCCCACACCCTCTCCAGCATTTGGTATCATTTGTTTTCTTGATCCTAGCCAGCCCTATTGGAGTGAGATGATATCTTAAAGTGATTTTAATTTGCATTTCCTTAATTATTAGTGATGTTGAACACTTTTTTTTTTTTCTTTTTTGGTCTTTTCGAGACAGGGTCTCCCTGTAACCCCAGCTGTCCTGGAACTCACTCTGTAGACCAGGCTGGCCTCGAACTCACAGAGATCCACCTGCCTCTGCCTCCCAAGTGCTAGGATTAAAGGCGTGCACTACCACGCTTGGCTGATGTTGAACACTTTTTAAGATGTTTCTCAGCCATCTCTATTTCCTCACTTGTGAAGTCTCTGTTCAGATCTTTACTCCATCTTTTGAGTGAGTCATTTTTTTTACTTCTTTTTTTCTTGAGTAGTTTATATATTCTGGAAGTTAATGCTCTGTCAGAATTATCAGCTGTGAAGGTTTCCTTCCACTCTATGGGTTTTCTCTTCAATTCCCTGATTATTTCTTTTGTTGTAGAGAAACTTTTGCGTTTAATAAGGTTCCACTTGTCAATTGTTGACCTTATTTCCTGTGCAGCTGCTGTCTGATTTAAAAAGTCTTTTCCTATGCCTATGTTTTGTAAGTTGTTGCCAACTTTTTCTTCTGTCACCTTCAGAGTTTTGGGTTTCACATTGAGGACTTTGATCCATTTGGAGTTGATATTTGTACAGGGTGAGAGGTAGGCATTTAATTTTATTCTTCTACAAGTGGTGATCCAGTTTTGCCAACACAATTTGCTGAAGATGCTGTGTTTCCTCCATTGAGTCTTCTTGTTCCCGTAGTGAAATATGAAAATATGAGGTGGCTGAAACTGTATATATGCAAGTTTGGATCTTCAGTTTTCTTCCATTGGTCTATAGGTCTGTTTTTGTGCTAGTACCAGGATATTTTTATGATAATATCCCTGTAGTATAATTTGAAGTCTGGTATAGAAATCTGCCCCCTGTATTGCTATTTTCACTCAGGGTTGCTTTGGCTATTTGGGGTCTTTTATTGTTCCATATAAATTTAAGATTTTTTTCCAAACCTGTGAAGAATGTCTTGGGGATTTTAATTGGAATTGCATTGAATTGGTATATTAATTTGGGTAGAATGGACATTTTTACTATGTTAATTTTTCCAATCCATGAGCTTGGGAGATCTTTCCATCTTCTGATGTCTTCTTCAATCTCCTTCTTCAGGAGTTTGTAATTTTTGTTGTAGAGATATTTTGGTGTCTTTAGTTAGGTTTGTTCCTAGGTATCTTATTGTTTTTGAGGCTATCATGATTGAGAAGGTCTCCTTGTATTCCTTTTTCAGTTGCTTGTTGTTAGTGTAAAGAAAGGCTACTGATTTTTTGAGGTTAATTTTGTATCCTGCCACTTTACTGTAACTCTTAATCATTTCTAGGAGTTTTCTGGTGGAGTTTTTAGCATCCCTTAGGTAAATTATCATATCGTCTGTAAAAAGGGATAGTTTGACTTCCTCTTTTCCAATTAGTATTCCTTTAATTTCCTTTTCTTGCCTTATTGCCTTAGTCAGTGTTTCAAGCACTATATTGAAGAGGAGAGGTGACAAAGGGCAGCCTTTCCAGGTTCCTACCTTTATGGGGAATCCTTCTAACTTTTCTCCATTTAGGATGATACTGGCTGTGGGTTTCTTGTATATGTCTTTGATTATGTTGAGGAATGATCCTTCTAGTTCAATTCCCTCTAGTACTTTCATCATGAAGGGATGCTGGCTTTTGTCAAATGCTTTTTCTGCATCAATTTAGAAGATCCTATGGTTTTTGTCCTTCAGTTCATTTATGTGTTTTATGATATTTACTGATTTTCATATGTTGAATCATCCCTGCGTTTCTGGTATGAATCCAACTTGATCATGGTGGATGATCTTTTTGATGTGGGTCTGTATATGGTTTGCAAATATTTTGTTGAGGATTTTTGCATCGGAGTTCATTAATAAGGTGGGTCTGTAGTTCTCTTTTTTGGTTGCATCCTTTCTTGGTTTTGGTATTAGAGTGATGCTGGCTTCATAGAAGGTATTTGGGAGACTTCCCTCTGCTTGTATCCTTCTGAACAGTTTGAGTAATGATGGTTATAAGTCCTCTTTAAATGTTTTATAGAATTCTGTTGTGAAACCATCTGGGCCTGGGCTTTTTTTTTTAGTTGGGAGGTTTCTTCTTACATTTTCAATATCTTCATATATTATGGGTCTGTTTACACTGTCAATCTCTTCTTGATTTAGCTTTGGTGATTCCCCAGATTGCAGATATTCATCCATTTCTCTTAGGTTTTCAAATTTAGTATAGGTTTTTGAAGTATTCCCGTATGATTGTCTGGATCTTTTCATTGTCTGTTGAGATGTTTCCCCTTTCATCACAAATTCTGTTGGTTTGAAGTTGCTCTTTCTTTGTTTTGGTTAAATGGGCTAGAAGTCTGTCTACCTTGTTTATTCTTTCAAAGGACCAACTTTTGGATTCGTTGATTTTTTGTATTTTTTTTGTTTCTATTTCATTGATTTCTGCTCTGATTTTTGTTATTTCTTCCTGTCTGTTGCATTTAGGGTTCATTTTTTGTTGTCTTTCAAGTGTTTTTAGCTGCAAGGTTAGCTCATTTATTTGTGGTCTTTCTGTTTTTTTACTGTAGGCACTCAGGGATATAAACTTCCCTCTTAGGACTGCTTTTAAAGTGTCCCATAGGTTTTGTTGTGTTGTACTGTCATTGTTGTTTAGTTCCAGGAATGCTTTTATTTCTTTATTTACTCCTTGACCTATTCATTGTTGAGGAGTGTGTTGTTTAGTCTCCATACACTCCTGTAGGTAGCAGGGCTTATCCTGGTGTTGATATTGAGCTTTATTGGACTATGGTCTGATAGAATGCATGAAATTATTTCAATTTTTTTGTATTTGTTGAGTTTTTTCTGTGTCCAAGTGTGTGGTCAATTTTGGAGAATGTTCTGTGGGGTGCTGAGTAGAAAGTATATTCTCTGGAGCTTGGGTGGAATATTCAGAAGATGTCTGTGAGGTCCATTTGCTGTATTGTATTGATCAGTTCAGATGTCTCTTTGTTTATTCTTTGTCCTGTTGATCTGTCCAAAGGAGTCAGTGGGGTATTGAAGTCCCCTACTATGAGTGTGCTGGGGTTAATCTGTGCCTTGAGAGCCTGTAGAGTTGTATTTATAAAGATGGGTGCACTGGAGTTTGGTGCATATATATTCATGATTGTGAAGTCTTCATGCTTAATTTTCCCTTTGATAAGGCTGTAATGGCCCTCTCTGACGGTTAATCTTGGGTGTCAACTTGACTGGACTAAGGAGCAAATAAGAGAAAAAGGATCTTCGGATTGGACCACCTCAACCTGGATGGCCCACCCCAAATGTGGGCATTACCTTCTGCCGGCAGGCAGTGTAAAAGGGCCATGGCAGAGGGAGCTGGTCCCTTTTTCTCCTGCGGCTCGCCTCTCTCTCACTGGTGAGTTTGTCTTGCTGCTGTGATAAACCCTTTGGATCCCAGCGTGTACTGAGACTGGCAGGTCTCCTGGAATCCACCGGACCTTCAGCACCAGATTGGGACTACTGAGACATCCAGCCTTGCGGACTGAGCAGTTCCCTGGATTCTCGGCCTCTCCAGTGCGGTGCAGCTACTGTTGGACTCCTTGAGCTCTGTCACGTGAGCAAATCAATAATTTGTATATAGCTATATATTCATCCTGTTGGTTCTGTTTCTTTAGAGAACCCTGACTAATACACCCTGTCTCTTCTAATTGCTTCTACTTTGAAGTCTATTTTGTCTGATATTAAAATAGCAACTCCTGGGGCTGGAAAGTTGGCTCAGCAGTTAAGAGCTCTGACTGCTCTTGCAGAGGACCTGGGTTAGATTCCCAGCACCCACATGGCAGCTAGGAACTGTCTTTAACTCCAGTTCCAGGGGAATCCAATGCCTTCTTCTGACCTCTGTGGCATTGCATGACACAGGTGCACTGACCTATGTGCAGACAGTATACTCATACACATTAAAAAGAAAAAGTTTATTTAATGGGGCTGGAGAGATGGCCTAGCAGTTAAGAGCACCGACCGCTCTTACAGAGGACCCAGGTTCGATCCCCAGCACCCACATGGCGGCCGAGAACCATCTGAAACTCCAATTCCAGAACTCCAGTTCCAGGCAGGGGAATCCGAGACCGTCTTCTGACCTCTGCGGCATTGCACGACACGGGTGCACAAACTTGCATGCAGACAGTACATTCATACACATACAGAAATAAATAAAATTAATAAAAAAATTAAAAAAAAAAAGAAAAAGTTTATTTAAAAAAATAGCAACTCCTGCTTTATTTTTGGTACCATTTGCTTGGAATATTTTTTTCCATATTTTCACTTTACATTGGTGCCTATCCTTGTGGGTGAGATGGCTTTCTTGTAGACAGCATGTTGATGGATTCTGTTTCCTAATCCATTCTCCCAGTCTATTCCTTTTGATTGAGGAGTTTAGTCCATTAGTATTTTTTTCTTGGTCTTTTTGAGAGAGGGTCTCCCTGTAGCCCCAGCTGTCCTGGAACTTGCTCTGTAGACCAGGCTGGCCTTGAACTCACAAAGATCCACCTGCCTCTGCCTCCCAAGTGCTAGGATTAAAGGTGTGCACCACCATGCCTGGCCTAGTCCATTAGTATTTAAGGTTATAATTGAAATATGTGTATTGCTTCCTTTCACCTTATTATCCATTTGCCTGTTTGGTCTAGGTTTCTACTTCTGCAGTTCTGTTTTTATTAATTTCTCTTTCAAGTTGCCTGGGGGTAGTTGCTCCTCTCCTCTGACCTTTGAATTGCTTCAAGTATTCTCTGAAGGGTTGGTTTTCTGGACATGTATTCTATCATCATATTTATGTCGTGGAAGATTTTTCTCTTTCCTCCAACTAGAATTGATATTTTTGCTGGGTATAGTAACCTGGGTTGGCATTTATAGTCATTTAACACTGGGAATGCTTTGGTCCATGTTCCTCTTGCTTTCATAGTTTTCACTGAAAAGTCAGCTGTAATTCAAATAATGGGTTTCCCCTTATATATAACTTGTTGTTTTTCTCTTGTGGCTTTCAGAATTTTGCCTTTGTTTTGAGCATCTAGTGTTTTAACTATGATATGGTGAGGGGAGTTTCTTTTCTGGTCTAGTCTATTTGATGTTCTATGTGTTTCTTGTATTTGTATGGGTTTGTCTTTTTTTAGTTTTGGGAAATTTTCATCTATTATTCTGTTGAAGATCTGATCAGTGCCATTCTCTTGGGATTCTTCTCCTTCCTCTATTCCTATGATGTGGAGGTTTGATCTTTTCATAATGTCCCACATTTCCAGGTTGTTCCACTCTTGTGTATTTTTAAAATTTTCATAGTCTTTACATGAGGTTTTTAGTTGTTCTGTGTTGTCTTCCAGGTCTGATATTCTTTGTTCTGCTGCCTCCATTCTGCTTCTGAGGCTTTTTCCCATTCTTTCCCTTTAATTGGATGAGTGTTTGATTTCCTTTTTCATTTCATCCTGTATTTCCACTTCCTTTTTTATCTTCTCAATCTTTTCTTGTAGCTCCTTGTTTTCCTATTGGTTTCCTTTTTTATTTCAGCATGGGATCTTTTCAGTGTTTCCACTTCCTTCCTGGAGTTTTTCATTTTCTCCCTCTAGTTCTTTCCGGAATCTGTCCTTTTTTCCTTTTAGCTCTTTAGTTTGTCACTGTCTCCCTCTAGGTCCTTTCTGAGTTTTTTATCCTCTCCCCTTAGTTCTATGATTTCTTTGAATATATATGTGATTGTTATTCTACGATCTGTGTCCTGGGCTACCTCTAGGGTGATCCCATTGTAGGAGTCCTCCACAGGTTCCGTAGAGTTTGGTGTGGAGTTATTCTGCACTTTTCCCATATGTGGGAATGAAACTTTGTGTGTGGCTTGAAGAGAGAACTTGTAAGGCCTGTCCAGGAGATCTCCAGTTATCTGATATCTCTGTGGGCTTACAGAGTTATCTGTAGCAGGAAGATTCAGGATATTACAATGATTCTTGCTTTGCCCTATCTCTGCAAGTTCCAGGCCCCTTCCCTTGAGGCATTGAGCAAAATGTCACACCTCTAGTTACCTGTTGTACAAACCGGAGCTCTGCAGCCAGCACCCCCCCATTAGAACCAAGTTGGCTCACCCCTCCCTTCCACCTGCTCCCCACTTCCTTGTCCAGAACACAGTAGTCTTGAATATATAGACGTCACAGACAGAAAATAAATGGAGTTCCTATCCTCCCCGGCTCTCCACACGTGTGAGTTCATTCCTTTCTATGAGTGATCTCCAGTGGTTTTCCCTCCTTCCTTCTTGCAGGAGCAAAGCCTAGAGACTTCTGGCCTGCAGGCAGGAGGCAAGTCCTGGAGATGAGCCAAGAAGGGAAGGACAGTGTGTGGAAGGTGGTCATGCATGACTCAAAGACACTGACCTGACACCCATATTGTTCTTGTGCTCTGGGCATGTGGTTTGCCTTTTGCCTGTAATCTGATGTGAATCTCTAATACCTCTTCACCATGTTGAAGGATTGCTTTCCTTGATTCCTTCAGGTGCCTTAGTTGTATTCTCCTTATTTATGGAGCGTTGACTTGTCTAAGTTTCAGGCTTTCAGTTTTGATTATATAATTGGAAGGTATAGTTCACTTTTCCCTTTCTGTTCCATAAGAACTGGGTAGGTAACAACCCAGATGACACCTTCTCAGCACTGTACTCCCTCTGCTGCCAGCCCTTTCCTCTAGGTTGGTTGTAGGGCTTACTGGAAACTGCCTCTGTATTTACAGTTGCTGGGGATGGGGAGTTGCTTGCTTAGCCTGGTGGCCCACACCCTGTACCTAAGCTGCCTCTATGCAAAGTGGGCTAGGGATTTGAACCTTATAATAACTATTTCTACATTTTTTTTGATCTTTTTGAGACAGGGTCTCCCTGTAGCTCTGGCTGTCCTGGAACTCACTTTGTAGACTAGGCTGGGCTTCAACTCACAGAGATCTGCCTGCCTTTGCCTCCCAAGTGCTGGGATTAAAGGCATGTGCCACCACGCCAGGCCCAATAACTATTTCTTTTTTTTTTATTAATTTTATTTATTTCTGTATATGGATGAATGTACTGCCTGCATGCAAGTTTGTGCACCCGTGTAGTGCAACGCTGCGGAGGTCAGAAGAGGGTGTCGGATTCCCCTGGAGCTGGAGTTCTCCTGGAATTGGAGTTTCAGACAGTTCTTGGCCGCCATGTGGGTGCTGGGGATCGAACCCGGGTCCTCTGTAAGAGCAGTCGGTGCTCTTAACCGCTAGGCCATCTCTCCAGCCCCCAATAACTATTTCTAATACCAACACTGGATACCTATCCAGATTGAGCTTAAGGATCACTTTGGCAACCATCCCTTGATTTCATTGCATCTGTGATGTATAGATAAATATCTTTGGTAGTAAACCACTCCTAAATTTGATTTATGTCCAAAAATAGAGATAATATTTTGATCTTTTGTAAGTCTAATATTTTGAGACAGGTGGATAAGACATTTGTAGCTTTATTTTAATGAATGAACTATCTTTGGAATACTCTGTGTTACAGAAATGCTGAGTAAACAGAACAGAGGATGTCCTTACCTACGAATGTCTGCTTCCCCTCTACTAACTCTGTTTCCTTTATTTTTTTTTTAGGGGTTGGGTTCATTTTACTTTCAAAAACCTTCAGAAGTTAATTCTATTATAAAGGAACATGGTTGAACAAGTAGGAAACAGACTCTCCATTGTGAGTTCTCCTGATGGCTTCCGCAAGGATCATGGAGATGTCAATCACCTGTATTTTGGAGCAGTGCTTCATCTTGTCCTCCTGAGGTATTGTATTGGTGACTACCACTGCTTCAAAGCATGCGTTGTTGATGCGAGAAATGGCTGGGCCAGAGAAGATTCCATGAGTCAAGATAGCATAAACCCAGGTTGCTCCAGCTGAGAGAAGTTTGTCAGCAGCATGACAGATTGTACCACATGTGTCAGCCATGTCATCTACAAGAATAGCTACCCGGTCCTTCACATCTCCTACTAGGACCATGCGGTCCACTTCATTGGCCTTCTTCCGCTCCTTGTGAATCAAGGCAAAATCAACATTCAACTGGTCTGCAATAGAGGTCACTCTCTTGGCTCCACCAGAATCAGGTGATACAATAGTACAGTTCCTCCACTTGAAGATATTCTCCTTAATCCACTTTAGGACAGCTGGCTCTGCATATAAATTGTCCACTGGAATGTCAAAAAAACCCTGAATTTGAGAAGCGTGTAGATCCATGGTAATAATATGATCTGCACCTGCTACAGATAGCATATTTGCAACAAGCTTGGCAGAGATTGGAGCTCGGCTCTTATCCTTCTTATCCTGCCGAGCATATGGGAAACACGGGATAACTGCAGTAACCCGGCTGGCTGAGGCAATCTTGCAGGCATTGATCATGATCAGAAGTTCCATCAGATTGTCATTTATTTCGCCACAACCACTTTGAACAATGTAGACATCTTCTCCACGGACACTTTCACCAATTTCCACATAGGTCTCCTGGTTGCTGAATTTCTTAGTCACCACCTTGCCTAGCTCCAGGCCCAGGCGATCAGCGATTTTCTGGGATAAGTCCTGGTGGGAGCTGCCGCTGAAGATTTTGATATTCGGCATCTTGATTAACTATCTAATGCACCCTTCGTCCAGGGGTCACTGCCGCAACGGACACTGGAACCGGGGTCAACCGCAAGCCTTAAAACCAAGGGCTTCGTGTTCCTACTCCGCCATCTTAGACTCGCGCCTGGCGCACGGCTCTAAATTACCCTGGACTCAGGGGGCGGGACCACAGAGGAAGTCCTCTGTTTCCTTTATTATCATTTCACTGGTGTGATCTGTTAAAGCTACAGTAGATGAGACAATACTCACATTTTACTATGAACAAAAGACCATAGTTTCCATCAGGATTAATTTTTTGTTTTGTGCATTGTATAGGCTGAGATGAATGTCCACTGTCATGTAGTCACATCGCAGTATTATAGGGGATGTTTTCACGCCCTGTGCAGTGCTCGTCGGGCCCTCTCATTGCCCAATCCTTGGCAAGCATCAAGTTTTCTTTCTCTCCTGCTTTTCTCTCCTCCCCTCTCTTCCTTTGCCTCCATAGGTCTACTTCTTCCGTCCTTCATAGTGGGGTCATCTGGCATGCAGCTTTCCAGATCGTCTTCTCTCACTTGGTGATGTGTACATATTTTCTTGCATCCTTTTTGTTTGTTTTTCTTTTTTTGCTGATTGTTTTTAACAGGATCTCCCTAGTCACAGCCCACCTGAAAGTCATGATGTGAACGAGGGTGGCCTCAATCTCACAGAGATCTACCTTCCTCTGCCTCTCTAGGGCTAGGATTGAAATTATGATGATTGTCCATTCATCTTTTTTTCATGGCTTGATAGTTTACCTTTTTGTTGTTTTTGTTGTTCCTGTTAGGGGCATAAGGTGTGTGAATTTGAGGTAATGTAGCATTAAGTAGCATGAGAAAGATGTGTGGATTTGAAGTGATATTAGCTATAGAGGAAATTAGCTTAGTCAGTGGCTACACTTCACCCAAGGCCTTCTTAAGCTAATCAGAGGCCAGCAGAAAGTACTAGCAGGAGCCCTGAACCCAGTGAGAAGGGGAACATGTGAAGCCGAACTTGAATGGCTGATTAACCTCCAGAAAGAACATGGGTGCAAGAGACAAGATAGCCAGACCAGGACCCTGCCTGCCCATGGACACTTGGACATGACACTCAGATAGCAGATGTTTACCTGTCCGCTGACTGGTTACCACCTGGGATCAAGTTCACTCTCCCCTCTGGGCTATTTAAGCTGGGGAGTGCAATGGGACTTGGCTCTCTACCCCCCTCCTGGGGATCTCCACGTGGGAGACCCCCCAACACCTCACTCACACCCCCCTTCCTGGGGACCCCAGCTGTGTAAGACCTGAGCTGCAGGCAAGAACATCAACTTGCCCCTCATCATCAATTCACAGACTCCAGCCCGACCTGCCTGCTTGCAGCTGCCCCAGACTACTGGCTTGGCACTTCTGATCATTATTTGTGGAAAGAAGTGTGGGGGACCAAGATGTCATGCTTGGAATTCCACCGTCCAGCTACTAATGAGGCTCCACCCTACTTAGCTTCTGAGATCACCTGAGACTGGAGATGTTCAAGGAGGTGTCCTGGGGAGCAACACAAAGCAGGCATTTCTAGGAATGGCTTTTACAATATGGACATAATCTGCCCTAAAGACTCTCACTTAACTGCAAGCAAAAATTTACTGTTTATAATGTAAACATGCTCACCTGCTTTTGTGACCTAGGCATATGATCTTAATCTCCTAGGATCCCTCCTTGTCCTCCACCCAAGACAGTGAATGAATGTGGATGTACTTAACATATCAAAGTGAGGAAGACAGTTCTATTTTCTTTTTAAAATTAATTAATTTTTTTATCAAATCTAGACTCCTGTTCCCACTCATTCCCCCACCATGCCAGAGCTCATGCATTCTGCCAAACATGCTTTTCATCTCTCTCAGTCTTTCTCAAAACTCTCCATGTGGAAATTGACTGTTTTGAACAGAAGTTCACTGTTTCAGTCAGTTCTTTGATGCAGTCCTTTCTGTTGTTGTTGTTGTTTCCAATATGCATCACTCCCAACTGCTTTGGACAAAAGCTCAAGGGGCCATGCACAAGAAATACTTACAACTAGGTAATTGGCACAAGCATCCACAGATGAGGGATACCATTCATCATTTGTTTTTCTGGGACTGTGTTACTTCACTCAGCATGATGTCCTCTAGCTCCAGCCATTTTCCTGCAAAGCTCATGATGTCGTCTTTCTTTACTGCTGCATAGAACTCCATTGTGTAGATGTACCACATTTTCTCTAACCACTCATCAGTTGAGGGGCATTTGGGTTGGTTCCCTTGCTATTGTGAAGAGAGCTGAAATAAACATGGCCATGCATGTATCTCTGCCGTGGGGTGAGTCTTGAGGGTACATGCCCAGGAGTGGTATGGCTGGGTTGGGTGGTAAGTTCATTCCAAGTCTTCCAAGGGTTTTTCACACTGCTTTCCATAGTGGCTGTACCAGTTTACATTCCCACCAGCAGTGGATGAGTGTTCCCCTTTCCCCACAACCTCTCCAGCACTTGGTATCATTTGTTTTCTTGATCCTAGCCAGTCTTATTGGAGTAAGATGATGTCTTAAAGTGGTTTTGATTTGCATTTCCTTAATGATTAGTGATGTTGAACACTTCTTAAGGTGTTTCTCAGACATCTCTAACTCCTTACTTGTGAAGTCTTTGTTCAGCTCTTTGCTCCATCTATTGAGTGAATCATTTGTTTTCTTTCTTCTTTGATTTTGAGTAGTTTATATATTCTGGAAATCAATGCTTTGTCAGATGTTTCTGCGGTAAAGGTTTCCTTCCACTCTGGGATTTCTCTTCACTTTCTTGATTGTTTCTTTTGATGTACAGAAGCTTTTGAGTTTAATGAGTTCTATTTTCATTGCTAACAATGAGAAGAATGAAGAAGTCTGCCTGAAATTGTGTAATAATTTGATCCCTAGACCTAGGGATCAAAGGGCAAGATTCTTTGCTATGGATGGATTCCAGCTTCTATTTCTCCAATTGATACTGGAAATGCTACTTCAATAAAAGTATGAGTGAAACCTGTATCAAGAGCACAGTTCTGTGAGACCACTGAAGGAACAGTGGTTCTCAGAGTTTAGGTCCACTTTGGGCCTTAAAACTAACACTAGCTG
Source organism: Rhizomys pruinosus (assembly GCA_009823505.1). Classification (NCBI taxonomy): domain Eukaryota; kingdom Metazoa; phylum Chordata; class Mammalia; order Rodentia; family Spalacidae; genus Rhizomys; species Rhizomys pruinosus. Next base: position 1,250,837 of record VZQC01007895.1, read on the forward strand.
GGCATGGTGGCACGTGCCTTTAATCCTAGCACTTGGGAGGCAGAGGCAGGTGAATCACTGTGACTGTGAGTTCAAGGCCAGCCTGGTCTACATAGTGAGTTCCAGGACAGCTATGGCTACAGGGAAACCCTGTCCAAAAAGACCAAAACAATAACAACAACAACAACAACAACAACAACAAAAACTAACATTAAGAGTCAAGCTGTTTATTCAGTTAGAACTTTAACATGGGTTAGAATAAGGGGATACCCTAGGGATTCCGGTAATGACAGAATTGAAAACCTTGTAAAATGTAAGTCCATGCTGGTGGTTTTTATTCAACTCAAGCTTTACTAAGTCTATCTTTATTTTGTTTAATATTAACCTTTAAAAAAATAGCACTTTAAAGCCGGATGTGGTGGCACACATCTTTAGTCCTAGCTCTTGGGAGGCAGAGGCAGGTGGATCTCTTTGAGTTCAAGGCCAGCCTGGTTTACATAGCAAGTTCTAGGACAGCCGGAGGTACAAGGAGACCCTGTCTCAAAAAGGCCAAAGGAAAAATAAATAAATAAATAATAAATAAATAAAATAAATAAAATAAAAAAGAACACTTGGGGCTGGAGAGATGGCTCAGAGGTTAAGAGCACCAACTGCTCTTGCAGAGGACCTGGGTTCGATTCCCAGCACCCACATGGTGGCTGAGAAAACTGTCTTTAACTCCAGTTCCAGGGGAATCTGATGCCCTCTTCTGACCTCCGTAGCATTGCATGACACAGGTGCACCAACCTACATGCAGACAGTACACTCTTACACATAAAAAATAAATTAAAAAGATTAAAAAGATAACACTTTATCCTTTTTGAACACACACAGGTTTTTTTTTTTTTTGAGACAGGGTCTCCCTTTAGTCCTAGCTGGCCTGGAGCTCTCTCTATAGACCAGGCTGGTTTTGAACTCATAGAGATCTGCCTGCCTCTGCCTCCTGAGTGCTGGAATTAAAGGTGTGTGCCGCCACATCCAGCTATACAGAGTTTTTTTTTTTTAAAGAATTACCCTTCCAAAAAAAAATTTTAGAGAAAAGCTTTAGATCAGTGAGTATCTTTGCTCATCTTAGAAGGTGCCTCTTTTTTTTTTTAATCCCAAGCTAATAGCCATCTCCAGGACTTTGAGGTCTTCAAAGCTGATCTTTTTTTTTTTTTTTTTTTTTTTTTTTTTTTTTTTTAGACAGGGTCTTCCTTTAGTTCCAGCTGGCCTGGAGCTTGCTCTGTAGACCAAGCTGGCCTTGAACTCACAGAGATCCGCCTGCCTCTGCCTCCTGAGAGTGTTTAAAGGCGTGAGCCACCACGCCTGGCCCCAAAGCTGATTTTTAAAGATTGGTTAATTATAACATTTTTGTTCAAATCATATAACTTCAAGTTCACTGGCAACATACTCTTGTTTGTAAAAACAGAGGGTTTAACTTACATACCCAAGAAGTACTCATGGTTGATAATATTGGATTATAAAAAGGTCGAACCCCAAATAAAAGGCACATGAGGCTTAAGTCACTCCAGGAGCATGATTTACTTCCATGTAAGAGACAAAGAGACCCAGTGACACCCCTGCCCCCAGTCTATCTTCAAGGTCCTAACATGAGGCTAAGGTTTAAATAGACCGTCTGTAACTCCAGTTCCAGGGGAATCCGACGCCCTCTTCTGACCTCCGAGGCATTGCACGACACGGGTGCACAAACCTGCATGCAGACAGTACATTCACACACATATGAAAATAACAAATAAAAATTTAAAAAAGTTGTTTAAATTGAGGGAGGCAGTTATGTGTATCTAAGCACTCTGGTCAAATTGTGGTTTTTATCCATCACTGACCTATATCATTGTCTTTCCTGCAAGGTGTCTGATAGTTGTAAATCCCTTGATGTGAGAAAAGTTTCCCTTCTGGCTGGCCAGGCTTTAAGCTTTTTCCTGTCCTACTATGAGATTTTGGAGGGAATGCCAACTTGATGGGGGCGGGGTCTATTGTTACAACAGTTTGATACCCCAAATGAGGACACAAGTATCTCTTTAGGACACCTTCATCCCTACCAGACCAGGCACAGTATACACAAGGAAGGTGCAGAATAGAAGTGACTGGATTCTGGGATATAGCCACCTACGTTTCCATCTAAACTAAGACTATAATCCACCCAGGCTAAGTTTTTAAATCATAAGAAAAAATGGAAATTGAATCATGCCACATCACTGCTCTGATTTAGCCTGTCAGCTGTGGGAGCCTGCTGTGAAATGAGAGATTGTGCGGGGTGTACAACCCCCAAGGGAAGACAGAGGAGGTAGGAATCAGAGTCCTAAATTAGAATCAATGCAGGGACGCTTCTGACCCTCTGCTGCAGAAGGCTTCAAAGGGGCTAAAGGCAGTGCTGTCCTTGTGCTATGCTGTAATTGCTTGGTAAGGACACTAGATTAAGGCTAAAGATGGGGAGGACAGACAGCTCTGGCAGTGGATCGCTTTTGCAGGTTCTGACTCTGATACGGTGTGGATGAGAACAGGTACTGTTATTGGCAGGAGCAAGGTGTCTTCAAGTTGTGAATAACGAATATTAAAGCATCTATGGTGAGTTCACCAATAATCTAAAACTATTTCATTGTTTTCAGCTATTTTGTCACCTAACAACCTCATATACCACACATAGGGGAAATAAAATACCCTAGTGTTAGGACAAGACAGGAAGCCCTGCAGTGTAGCTGATTCTGAGGTGTAGGGAGGAGGCAATATGGTATGGAGTTGGCTGATTGGTGGTTGTATAATTTGTGGAGCACACACATTAGTAAACATGAAGGGGCTGGAGAGAGAGCTCAGCAGTTAAGAGCATTGGCTGCTCTTACAGAGGACCTGGGTTCAATTCCCAGCACCCACATGGCAGCTAACAATCATCACTCCAATACCCTTGGATATCCAATACCCTCTTCTGACTTCTGTGGGCATGCATGGCATGGGTGCACTTCCATACATGTAGGAAATACACTTATACACGTAAATAAAAATAATAAAAAATTATAAATGTGGAGTTCAGTGTTTGCTTTAAGGATAAAATAATTATTCAGTTTCCAGAACAATGCCTTTGTGCTCCTATGTATTCATTAAGTGGTAGCTGCCTCAGAATTATTTGAACGAAACTGGCCTATTTTCTTCTTGTTTTACTGTGGAGACCATCATAGAATTCCCAACTTCTACTTTGATTTCCCACAGAGATATTCATACACTGTGCAAAACATACCGTCTACAATGGAAACGCCAACTACTTAGCTGGCTATTTATCCCGTCCCTGAGAACTGATAGGGCTCAGATAAGTTTTACCTCTGGTTTGGAGAGGAAGCTGCTTATATGGAGCATAGAAAGCCCAAGACACCTTTCTAATCAGCTTACCAAAGCCTGAAAGGTCAAAGTCAGGGATTACTTTGTCTAATACTGTCTCTTGTTAATTAATTTCTTTGGATTAAACCCCACAGTCATTTAGTGTGAGTGGTCTTATTAGCACATTTTCTAAAAGTGGAAGGGATTGGGGGAAATGGGTGAGGCTTATAGGGAAAGCAAAATAAAACAAGATCCAATGCTAATGTCGCCCCCAGATGCATAGAGGAGCCTAGTACTATGTTATAGTAGTAAGAAGCTGGCCTCATGGGAACTGATTAAACCATGAGGGTTATGTTCTCGTGATGGGATTGGACCTTTAGAAAGGAGGCTGTAGGGAGTGCCCTTGGCCTTCCTGTAGTGTGAGGTGTATCGAGATGGCATCATCTTTGAAGCAAGGAAGAATTCACCAGATGTTGCATTCATATCATGGTGCCTTGATTTTGGACTTCTCACTCTCTAGAACCATGACCGAAAATTTCTGTAGTTTATAAATTATGTAGTCTAAGGTATTTTTTTTCACAGATTTTTGTCTAAAGTCTAAGGTATTTTAAAAATATTTTATTCATTTATTTTTAAATTTTATGTGTATGACACATACTTATATACAAACATACCCACAGATACATAATTAAAATAATAAAAATTAATCTAAAAACTCCAAATTAACAGTAAAAAAAAAAACAACAGGTATTGCCTACCTGTGTGTAAGTTCACCTGTGTCATGTTCAGAAGAGGGTGTCAGATCTCCTAGAACTGGAGTTAAAGATGGTTGTTAACTGACATGTGGGAGCTGGGAATCAAACCCAGGTCCTCTGAAAGAGTATCAGTGCTCTTAACCATTGAGCAATCTCACAGGTCCCAGTCTAAGGCATTTTTTATAATCTCTCTCTCTCTCTCTCTCTCTCTCTCTCTCTCTCTCTCTGCCATGTGGAGGACAGAGGATACATTTTGGGAGTTGTTTCCCGTCTTCCACCTTGCCGAGGCAGAATCTCTCTTGTTCTGCTGTGCTGTATTCAGGGCTGTGGCCTGGAGCTTCTATTTGATTCCTCTGTCTCTGTCTTACTGTAAGAGTGCTGGGATCACAGACGTGTGCCACAGCGTCTGGGTTTTATGTGGGTTCTGGGACTGAACTCAGGCTGTCTGCTTTCTGTGGTTGGTGGCTTCACTCACTGAGCCACCTCTCCAGCACTAAGAAGCAATATATATATATAAAAAAAAATATATATATATATATATATATATATATATTTTTTTTTTTTTTTCCCAGGCCAAAAGGCCTAACACACAGAGTGGCCTATGCAAACTTTGCCCATGGCACTGTTTTGGCCTGGATGTGTGGCCTGGATGGTCTCCTGTGAGAAATTTCTTGCTCACTATATTCCAAATTTAAAACTGGAAATGCCTGGCTAACTTCTGAAGGCATTTAATGTGCTTAGCGATTCAGCCTCTAAGCTAGCCAGGATCTTATCTACACGTGATTTTGTGTGTGTGTGTTTTTAGATTAAAGTTCCCACTTATCACAATCCCCATAAGAATGTAGATTGGAATAATCCTTCAGGAAAACCATTTGGTAATATTTATAAAGAACTTTAAAATATCTTTGATAAATTATTCAGCTTTTAGGATTTTCTTCTAAAGAAATAATCAGACTTTTTAGATGAAAAAATTTTTGTATTGAAGTGTGATATTTAAGATACACTAAGAAATAATATATATAATGTGATGCCTAACTATAAAGGAGAAACATTAAACATTGTGCCACATCAGAAGAATAGGCTTTACTCCATATTTTAAAATGTCTAAGAATTCTTGATGATTTGAGAAAATGTGTCTTTTATAATGTTAAACAAAAACAAAACAGGTTACAAAACAGTTGAAGGGCCCTTTTGTATTCTGTGACAGTTGAGGGGCCTTTTTGTACTCTGTGACAGGGTCTGGTGGTGCTGATTCTGTGCTCATATTGGGCACCTGGAGACCAAGCGTTGGCGTCCGGTGGCCAGTACTGAGCATCTGCCCTTCCTTTCCAACAGTCATTCCTTCTCCCTTCTGGAGGTTGTTGAAACACTCTTTTTTTTGGAGCTGGTTAGGTGAGGGTCAGGATTGGGTCCTGATCCCTTACAGCCCCTCACATCTTGCTGTGGAGATTAGATCCTGGACTATGGGACTTCCCCCAGGCTAGAATTCCCCCACAACCTTCCCACCACGCTTCTTAAGAAAGAAGTGATTATTCATTGGAGGTGCCAACTTTGGGGGACCATTCTGTGAGGAGGGGGCTGCTCGCCTGCAAGTGATCAGTGGAGAATAACGGGGACTGGAGGTTTCTAGTGCATGGAGAGCTGAAAAAGCCATGGTTGGCTGGCTCAGTAAAGGAGAGTGCCATATGGGATCTTCAAGAGAGGATTGTAGCTGTGGTGCACAAGACAGAAAACCAGGGCCCTGGCAGGACACGCCAAAGCCCAGGCCTTGGCTCAGTGCATGACCAAACTTCCCAGACTCAATAAGGCCCCCAAATGGTATGGGCTGCCCTGCAAAACCTGAGTTTGAGGAGTTAGAGGAGTTATCATTTGGTAAGAATGTAGTTACAGATATTTTAGAGGCAGGTTTACCCTAGAATACTAAAATTCTAAAACTACAGAGCTATCGGCTTGTACATTCATTGAGATGAGTTGGCAGTGGAGAACAAGTTGCTTGCTTAACAACCTTGGTCTAATCAAAGGTTGGCCTCTAAATGATTTAATTTCTCCTTTGGTGGCCATGTGAATCCACTGAAGCTTTTGCACAAACCCTTGTTGTTTGAGGTATTGTGGAGAGGTGTGTCCAAATTAACGTATTTAGTGGATGACATAGTCCAAGTTCCTGTCTCCCAGGTTTTTCCTTTCTGTTGCAGGGTCTGGTAGAGTTTGAATCTTGAGTGCCTCCCAGCACTCTCTATGTCAGATGCTTAGCCCTCAGCTTGCTGCTGTCAGCAGGTGATGGAGCCCATAAGAGGTAAGAGACAGTGGAAGGCTTTGGTTTTAGTCACTGAGGGTTTGACTGCCAGGGGGACTGTGGGATGTCAGGGTCTTCTTTGTTGCCTGGTTGTTATGGGGTGAACAACTTATTCTGCCATGCATTCCTGCCCAGATGTGCTGCCTCGTCTAGAAGCATTAGGGCCAACTGATTACTGAAACTGACATCTAACTCAAAATAAGCCCTTCCTCTTGTGAAACTTATCATCTTAGGCATTTTGTTAACAGAAAGCTTATTAACGTAGCTCTTAAGTGGAAATGGTGAGATTTTCAGGTATTGTTTTCTACAACTATAGTCTACTTCTCAGTACAAATGACTTACCCTCCTGCCCACAGAAGAAACATGCTGGGGGTCTGGGATCTGACAGCAGTGGATTCAGGAGCCAGTTGAATGTCTTTATAGCTGGCATCTTGTAGGATGCCTGTTTAGGCCTTCAAGTTCCCTTCTTCTTGGGGTAATGATTGGGAGGAGGGAGGAGGGGCAGCACTCAATACAAATAAATCAGGTAAGACAAAACACATTTGTTTGGACACTATTTTTATATACTAACTTACTTGTAGGAAGCTTCTCTTGCCAGGAGCAGGTACAGTGCAGTCCTGCTAAGGGAAGGGGAACAGCGGCCACCTGCAGTCACTGTGGGGAACTGACCCCTCATCTCAGAGGTCAGTGGGTTACTTTCTTTTTTTTAATTTTTATTTATTTCTGTATGTGTATGAATTTACTGTCTGCATGTAGGTTTGTGCACCCATGTCGTGCAATGCTGCAGAGGTCAGAAGAAGGTGTCGGATTCACCTAGAACTGGAGTTCTCCTGGAATTGGAGTTTCAGACGGTTCTTGGCCACCATGTGGGTGCTGGAGATTGAACCTGGGTCCTCTGTAAGAGCGGTCGGCGCTCTTAACCACTAGGCCATCTCTCCAGCCCCAGTGGGTTACTTTCAAAACCCAACCTGAGCCGGGCATGGTGGTGCACGCCTTCAATCCTAGCACTCGGGAGGCAGAGGCAGGTGGATCTCTGTGAGTTCAAGGCCAGCCTGGTCTACAGAGTGAGTTCCAGGCCAGCTGGGGCTATAGGGAGACCCTGTCTCAAAACAAAAACAAAACAAAACAAAACAAACAACAACAACAATAACAAAAAACCCCAACCTGAGAGGTACATCCAACCCAGGTCCTTAGCCTGGGAAGTGGAACACTTCCTATCTGGCTGTGCTATCCCACCTGCCGAAAAACTGCTGGTCTCTGGACAGGAATCTCAGGCTGATGGCTGATGGCTGATCTTCAGCCTACACCCACTGATAATCTACTCCATAGGTTGGTGACCTGATTAGTCTCCATCCAACCAGCATGGCAATCTGCTAGATTCCCCATCTAACCCTCTAGACACCGACACTCAAAATCCAGGCCTGCTTTGGCCTGTATATGTGCAAAATAACGGATCTGGGAATTCTGTGTAATGATGGTAATGGAGAATTTGATTTATTGCATACTACAAGTCACTTTTATTTATTTATTTTTATTTATGTTTTTATTTATGTGTATGAATGTACTGTCTGCATGTAGGTTTGTGCACCTGTGTCGTGCAATGCCGCAGAGGTCAGAGGAGGGTGTCGTATTCCCCTGGAACTGGAGTTCTCCTGGAATTGGGGTTGCAGACGGTTCTCAGCTGCCGTGTGGGTGCTGGGGATCGAACCCGGGTCCTCTGCAAGAGCAGTTGGTGCTCTTAACCGCTAGGCCATCTCTCCAGCCCATACAAGTCACTTTTGTAAGTAAAATGACATCATCTCCAATCACAGACCCCAGCCCCTGTATGCTCTGCCACACCTAGTGTCATGTGCCTGGGCCACGTTGCTCCCTCTTGGGGCAGGGTCAGAGGGGTCCCATGACTTCCACATTGTACCCTGAGGCATGCTAGCTGAGAACTAGTTCCTAATTCAAACTGGATCTTCCCACACTTAGTGTATTTGTTTTTTTATTGCCGAGTAACAAATTGCCACTAACACTAACTTAAAAGAATGTTACCCATGGATAAGCACCCTGTAGAAGTCTAGGCCTAGCTTGGCTAGATTCGCTGCTAAAGGTTTCATCTTAGCCTGCAGTCGAAGTGTCTTCTGTGGTTGGGGACTTCTTGAAGGTATGGATGTCTGGGTTCGTGTGGCTGAGTTGAAATTTCCTCCCTTGAAGTCTATGTTCCCAGCTGGCTGACGCTGGGTTTCCTTTCAGCCCCCATAGGCTGCCCACATTCCAGGCTATGGATTGCCCTCCATGCTCAAGGGCAGCACTGGAGAGCAAGCTCTCTTGCTTCTAATCAACATTTTAGACTGTCCAAGGGAACTGCTGAGGGTGGAATCTGGGACTTAACATACCTCTGCCTTTCTAGGTGGGACCAGGTAAAAACTACATCCAGGGCAGCTGCAAGGGAGCCTTCGGGGACATGTACAGAAATGCAATGTTCAGCATGTGCACAGCGGAGGCCTTAATGCAAGTAAGAATGTCTTATGAGTACACGAGATTCACATATTGGCAGCACCTGCTGTTCAGTCACTCCACAGACACAAGTCAATACGGTCTATGTGGTAGGTGGGAAAATGGGACGGACATTTAGAGAGTACAGCAGGGTGGGTGTGTTAGCTTGCTATTAATTTGACAAAATAGCTGAGCTAATCAATTTAAAAGGAGGAAAGGTTATTCTGTCTCCAGGCTTCAGAGGTCCTGGCTCATAGTTACCTCCCCTGTTGCTCTGTGGCCTGTGGCACAGCACAGTGTGGTAGAGCATGTGGGAGAGGAGACCTGTTCATCCCACAACAGCCTGGTAGCTCCTTCAAGGGCATACACCTAGTGCTCTAACGTCTTTCATTAGGTGCCATTTCCTAAAGGATTTACTGTTTCCCATTAGTACCATAGGCTGAGGACCAAGCTTTGCACAAATGAGCCTTTGGGCTGCCACTTCATGTCCAAACCATAGCGGCGGACATATCTCTGCTGTTCCTCCATCTGAGAGACTTGGACCTACTGCTGCTTGCCCTCACCTTACCAAGTCTTCCTATACCCAATTAATTCTTTAAACTTAAGATTCTTATTACATCACGTGCATATACATACACAGATATGAAGTTCAGTGATTTTTATTTTTTAATCTTTTTTTTGAGACTCATCTCTCTGTAGCCTCAGCTGGTCTAGAACTCACTATGTAGACCAGGGTGGCCTTGAACTCACAGAGATCCCTTTGCCTTTGCCTCTCAAGAGCTGGGATTAAAGACATGTGCCACCATGCCCAGCCTAAAGTTCACTGATTTTAAGTATACAGCTACTAAAATTTTATGCGCATGTACTTCTGTGACAATACCAAAATACAGATCCCCTCTCGCCACCCTGTTTTACCATTTACCACCTACTATCCAGTGTTCTAACTTCTATCCCAATTATCTTCTTCTGTTTTGGAGCATCATGCAAATAAAATGATAAGTACTATCATTTGGGCTTGCCTTCCATGACTCAAATCAGTTTTTATAACATTCATCCATGTTGGATATATCAGTGGTTTTATATTTTTAATTTTTAAAAAATTATTTATTACTTTTGCTTTTTATGTGTATGAGTGTTATGGCTGCATGTGTGTGTACTTACACCCATGTGGTATGGCAGCGTGTTGGGTGGGGGAGGGGTTGTGCTGTCTGGAGTCACTGGGCTGCCTTTTGCTTGTTCAACTTCATCAATGCAGGGAACGCAAAGGAGAGGCTGAGAACCTTCCCAACAGCGATGCCCAGACCCCTGACTGAGACTTTGGGGGACACTGAGGAGAGAGCCATGGTGAGAGTGAGGGGCTATCAAGTCAGGGGAGCGTGGACTTTGCCTAGAGCCACCACTTCCCTTTCTCCTTCCAAATATCATCCAGGCTTAGGCTGGCTGGGTATGATATCTTCAGAGAGAATGTCCTTTCCTCTGTAAGTGACAAGGGCTAAAGGTGGCTAATACATACTAAGGACATTGTGGGGCGGTTGACAAACACTTAGCTCTATCCTATGGGGAAAGCCAATTTATTCCAAGGATAAGACCTGCTTGGGCATTTCACATTAACCGGGAGACACTCTGTGTGTGTGTGCGTGTATGTGTGTGCGTGTGTGTGTGTGTGTGTGTGTGTGTGTGTGTATCCTGATTGGTGGGGTGTCACAATCACTTGGAGGCAAGCAGGGTATCAAAGGAGGGTAATGTGACCAGGACAGACAGAAGAGGTATCAGCTCTGAGGACAACTTGCGATCTTTTGGTACTGGGATATTTGTAAGTGACACATGGCTCGGGAACGTTTTTATTGTTCTCACTGTTGTCTAGCAGCTAAACAGAACTGGGCTGGACGGATAATCTTTGAGGTAACCATGTACTTCCTTCTCCCTCCTCTTCTGTGCCCTTAAGGTGGACATGGCACAAGGCTGACAGTAGAAGTAAGTGGTCCCTTTCCATCTCTTGTGACTTTAAACCCAATCCCCAAGGAGGAGATCTTCTGGGTATGTGAATCCTGGAGTAGTGGAGCAGCAGCATCCTAGAGAGGTGTGTGCGTTGATGGCCAGCATCACAAAAGATCGCAAGAGGAGGACTTATTATCCCGTTACAGAGTGAACACAGAGGCCTGACGATCTTGAGCAGAAGATGGAGTCTCCTGACGCTGTGGTGTGTGGGAACGGCTTGCTCTCATGGACGTGCTTCTCCACAGATTTTGTCTAGACTGGAGGTTTCACTTCTCCAGACTGGACTTACCTAGGAAGAAAGAGTTTCCTTCTCATTTTGTCCTGTTTAAGAGTATAAAGTATAGGATGGGATCATTTTGGACAGCTTAGGTTTCATCTAAATGTTATGCATGGGATCTAAATAACAGAATTGTATTCTCTGACTCACATCTGTGGTCATTTGGGGCCTTCACATTTCTTTTTTGACCAACTCCTCATGTTTGTCTTTTCTATTTTTGCCTCTTTAGATGACTGACTAGCAACTTTGTGTGGAATAAGTATGGGTGTAAGTGACACAAGATAAACTGCAATGGATTTATAGTGAAAAAAATTTTTTCTCATTTCCTTTTCCTGAAAATAAATTTTCATTTGATTTCTATCCAATTTATTGATACTGTCCCTCAATATCGTTTACCTGTCTGTCCCATTACTAGGCCCCATTCACTCCCCCAAATCTTTTGAGTTCTTAGTATCAATCAGGTCCTTTTCTGTGAGTATGGATACATAGTCTTCTTCAGACTGGGCAAAACAAAATTCCTGCTTCCAGCTCTCATTGTAGAACACTGTGTGCTTGTAATGAAGTTGACATAATCATGATGAATTTTACAGAAAACAAATGTATCTCTATACCCCAACTCCTCCATTACTATAATATGCTGTGCACATGTGTAGAAGGATGTGGGAGGGAATAGCTGAAATGGAAAACAAGGAGAAAAGACTATAAAACCCAAGGCTAGTTGCTCCCATAGCTGCTGTCTAAACATGGAGACAGAGATCTGCCGTTTCTTGTTAAACATTAGAGAAGTCTGGGGCTGGACAGATGGCTCAGTGGTTAAGAGCACTGACTGCTCTTGCAGAGGACCTGAGTTCAATTCCCAGCACCCATACGGCAGCGAACGACCTTCCATAATTCTAGTTCCAGGGGAATCCAATGCCTTCTGACTCCACGGGCATATAAAGATGATTAAGATGTGTATGAAATACATAAACATCTAATAAAAATGAGAGAAGACAAGAAAAGGCAATTTGAGATTAACTGAGAGTCATCAGGAATGGTCAAATTGACCCTTCAGCTGAAGAAGTTAAGGCATATGGAGGGAAACTATAAATGAGTGAAAGAGAATCAAATGTTTTGTGGTTTTGGAAAAACATTTCCTACCTCACTGTTCATGGGAGGCCATAGTTAAAAGAAGGGAAAAAATTCCTTTCTAGCCAAAGCAAGAACCCAGTGCTCAGATCCTATTGCATGTTATTACTGTGGTATGCATTTGTGTACATGAGTAAGTCTATGTTTATTAGCTTCAGATCATCTGTGTCAAGCATTTATTGACTCACTGCTCATTTGAAAAAAAAGGTCCCCCCAGTAATCTACATGCTTCTCTCTTATTCCGGACCTGAGCATCCCCACTAGGGAGCTAGCATAGTGTGGGCATGGAAAGACGCCTCAGTTGTGGCTGGCTGAGCTGAATAGAGCTGGAACTGGATGTCAAAGCTGTTGTAGGTAGGTGGCAGTATGGTACGCTGTTTTAACACTGAGTTTCCGAGGCTGCCATTTAGCCAAGCTAAACCCTTCTCTTTGTGGTCTGGGGACACGTCACGGAATTTTTCTCAGCCTCAGTTTTGTCATCTGCAAAGAGGAGAATGGCTCACTGCTATTGTGAGGATTCAACAAAATAATCCACGAGAAATGTTTAGTACCTTGTTCTTCATTAGTAGTTATTATTACATTACATAGGAACACTGGCCAAATACTACAGTGATTGTTAGGATAGCTAGGCAGAACTGAAACTCAGGAGAAACAGAATAATATTCCACCCGTGATAAATTGATAGCAGATTTCAACATTTTAATTTCTCTGATATTATGGAAGCTGGACAACTTTGGGGGTTGAAAATCCTTCCCCTTTAATTATGTGCATCTATGTTAAACCAAACCTGAAACCTCGGTTCATGTATGTTGATGGTCTACAGGGAGGTTAATTTTGGAAGAGAGGAATTCAACTCTCTAATTGTGTTGACTGTAATAAAACTCGCCACAGCAGCAATAGGTCTCCATCAAACATAGGTGCATTGGACTGTGTCAGTGCTGGTACATCTGGAGAAATGATGACCTACCGTCTGCACTCTGGTGGCGGTCCAGTCCTGGCCTTCATAGGAGGACATGGAGGTCTTCAAGGACAAAGGGTCATGGTTCTAAGAGGAGGAATCTACCTCACAGCCCAGTCCAGAGCTATTTCCCTTGAGGAAGGTGGAATCTTAGCAGGATGACCCAGAGGGAACCAGAGGCATCCCCAGCCTGTCTGGGAGGGCTCCCCGGAGGCTTAGCCTTTACTACAAAGTGTCCTGTAGTCCTACTGTGTGTCCCGGAGCAGAGGCCCAAATTAGGCGGCGGGTGGGGATGCGCAGCCAGAGAGGCAATAGGTGCTCTCTCCCCAAACCGTCTATGGCCTACCCCCAGCGAGCGCGCTCCTCTCACACCCCAGCTCGTGGACGCCCCACTCGGCTGGGAGTTCCCGGTCCAGTCGAAGGTGGGCAAGCGGCCCAGAGAGTTCCAGCCCTGGCGGGTGTACACCGATTGCCTCCCCCCCACCCCCGGGGGCTGGTGTCCCGCGGCCTCGGGGACGCAGAGTCTGCACCGGGGCCTGGGCGGGGCCTCCTGGTCCCGACGCCCCCCGCCCCCGCCGCCTGGCCGCGCGCTGGTCCCCGCAGCAGAGCGGGGCGGAGGAAAGGGAGAGGCTGAGGAGTTGGAGCCAGACGCCCGGCTGTGGCGGAAGGCGGGACGTCTCTCCAGGAGACGCGTGGCGGGACGCGTCCGCCCCGGCCGCCCGCACGGTCCTCCTCGCCCCCTGGCTTCAGGCTGCGCCCAGCCCGGCGGGACCCGCCGCCGAGTGCCCGCCCCGCGCGCCGGCCGGGGATCCCCAGCGAGCCGGGGAGGAGCCGCGGCGGCCGCCAGACAGCCTGCGAGTCCCTGGGAAAGTGCACGGGGGGCGGGGAGGCCCGGCTGGAAGGTCCCCGCTCTTAAAGAGCCCTGCGCCGCGCCGCACTCGCCGGCCCCCGCTGCGCCCCCTGCCGCGGCCGCCCGCCAGCTCGCGCCCCTCCCCCTCCGCCCGCGGCCGGGCCCCCGGCGAGCGCGCGGTGGGCGGTCCCTGCCTCCGCCGAGGGCTGCGGCAGGTGAGTGCCAGGCGACCCGCCGCCGGCTGTGGTCGCGGCGTCTGGCCCAAGTTCACCTCTGCGCGGGGGCGGGAGGCGGGGCGGGGAAGGGGCTGGACGTTCGGACTGGACGCGGCTCGGGGAAGGGGACTGGCCGGCAGCCTGCGGCGGGCCGCTGCCCTCCCAGCCCCCGCGTCCCCCCGGAGATCCGCGCGCCAGGTCTGTGGAGCTGTGTCACGGGTGGGCACGGAGGGCGGCCGGGGCGCTGGCCCGTCCTCGGAGTGCTCACTGCAAGCGGCGTGTCGACCCCAGCCCGCTTGCTCTGGAGTGTCCCGCGGTAGCAGGACTTCATTCTGCACCGCCGGGCAGCTAGGATGGGCGCGGGGGTGGCTTGCCCCGAGTGTCTGTGCGCTCTTAGGCCTCTCGGCGAGCTGTTGCAGCCGGGGGTATTGGAGGTCAGCAGGAAGAGGGAAGACGGTGCTGGACCTGGCCGGGGAGTTTTCGGGAAGGAGGGGGCTGGAGCGGCGGGATCCTGCACCGCAGCCTCACCCTGCACCTTGCGCCCCAGCACTCCGACTCCTGGTTTCCCAGCCCCTCAGACCCGTCTGCCCCGGTTCCCCCCGCGCGCATTGACGTCGGTCGCGGGCTGCCCGGAGCTCCTGGCATTGGCTGGGAAAGTCGATTGTCTGGGGTGGCTGCTGTTACACTTAGGCGGGTCTCCGGGCCGGGGAGGAAGCAGGCGTGTGTTGAATTTCTCTTTGACCCTCACGGTGGAATAAACAGGAAGCAAACGAGCACCCAGCCGGGGCCCTGCACTTGTCTTTGTTGTAGGCTCTGTGCTGCACAGCCCTAAGGAGGCTTTCCCCGGACCCCTGCCCGGTGCTGCCCGGGTACGGCTGGGGGCGCGCCCTGTGAGTAGCTGGTGAGGACAGGAGGCTCTGTGTAGGTGAACTCACTCGCTGCGGTGGCAGATTGGATTTGTTTGTTTTAAAACTTTTTTTTTTTTAATTGGAGACTTCTCAGTGAGCAGAGGTTTCAGGACCACAGGGACCACATGGTGGGTGGGCATCGCTCCAAGAGCCCACACCCCGCGTGTCTGTTCCAGGGTTACCTAGTGAAGTATCGTCTTGGCCAGACAGGACAGCAAGAAAGTTAAAACAAGTGGGGCTTCCTAGTCTCTGCCCAGGCATAGAGGTGATTGCTGAGTCTCTGGTCACATAAGCCTACCCAGTGTTTTGTTTTCTCTGTTTTTTAAGGAGCTAGAATTGGACAATTTTAATGCGCTTTTCCTCTCTATCTATTCCCCTTGCCTCTTTTCTCTTTTCTAATTATTTTGACATCCTCCCATTTCTGGACTTATCTCTCAGAGTTAATTTTGAGTGTGATGTTCATTGGTGACCTACTGTGTGCTAGGCATTGTAGGGGGAAGAAGTGAGATGTTGACTTAAGAGCCACAATTGGTGGTGGAGTTGGATAGAGATGGTGAGCAGAGCTGGATCTTTAAAGTAGGGTGCTGACAGAGGTAGCTTCCGCGGTGGGCAGCTTTCCTGGCATGCTGATGCCCCTTAGCATCAGGTACACGCACAAAGTAGGGTCCAGTGCTGGGCTAGCAGCGGGAAGTTCCCCTTACAGTGGCTCTTTCCACTTGTTTGACTGGCCAAGAACCATATCCTCCTGTGTGCAGCTACCATGGAGTTTCCGGACTGTCTGTTGAATTTCATGGAAGGTTCTATGAAGTCAACACCGGCCAAGCCAGGCCGGCATTTTGTAAGGGGGCAGGCTTTCTCTAGAGTTTGAGTTTCCTGGCATCTGTAAATCTGCCTTCGCACAGTTCTTTTGGAGTATAGACCAGTCTTCAGTGTTTAGTAAAGAAACTGCCAAATTTGAGTCATTACTTGAAGAATGAGTAGGTTTGAATATTACCATCTATATTTATTGATTTTAAATATTTGTTTTCTGTCATCCCCATGAAAGCTTAATTCTTTTAAGAGGTTCACTTTGCTATTGACATAGGACATACTATTAAAAATTAGGGCTGGGACTGTAAAGGCCAGTAAAGGATTTACTGTAATGGAATTATAACTACCTTTCCCCTTTGCTTAAAAAAAAAATCCCTCTAATTGACCATTCTCATCCTTGGGAAGAGTTTGTGGCCCTTGTCCATGGTTCTACTCCTGTAGGTTTGTATTTATGATGGAGACGACTCTTCTCAGCAGGTATTTAAGGATCCTTCTTGAACCCTCTGGGGTAGTTGATTTTCATGACCACAATCCTGCAATGGAACCCAGCCGGTGCCAGCTGCTTCTTAAGGGATTTTGTGCCAGTTTGTTGGCACATCATTTGAGATCAATAGTCCTCTCCCTGCCCTTCTCCATTAGAATATATACATACACAGACAAATATTATTTTTCCCCAACTGCTGAGAGTGTTCTAAAATAGTTTTCTTGCCTGGTGTGTTGAGAGCAAGGACCCATCTGCAGAGATGTTTACAGTTTGGGACTGTCCTGTAGTCTTGGTTGACTTATCGGCTTGGCAAGCAAGAACAGCCTTGTAGCTCATGGGTTGCTGTTTTTTAACTGGCTGCTGGAGAGGTAAATTCCCAGCCTGACAGGGAACCATAGAGAGGGAAGAAATGATGTTTGCACCCTGTGGGTAGTTTCTGGCTGGCTGGCAAGTAGAGATGCCAAAACTCTGGATGTGTGCATTGACTCCATGTGAAGTCACCATGTAGTGGTATGCAGGATTGCTCTGTGTCATCACCTAAAGGCAGCACACTGCTGTAGGACTCTGGGCAGAGTACTTGCAAGTGCAGACTGGTGAGATCTAGAGGCTGTTGTCATGTTTCCTCTTTTCTTTCTTCTGATTCTAGGCGTATGGAGTCTCTGTTGTACATGTATCTTTTGGGATGAGAGTTAACAGAGCCACGAAAGGAGCCATCTTGACATGAAAAGCTTGAGTTATTCAGCATAATTCACGTAGGCACGCATCCTAAAAGTTGACAGTGGCTCTGTTCTTCCATTCCTTTTCCCTGTCTTCATTCCCTCTCCTTGGCTTGCTTATTCCTTTCCTTTTCTTCTTCAGTTCTTTCTTTCCATAGAAAAATCTCAGCGGGACGTGGTGGTGCATGCCTTTAATCCCAGCACTGGGGAGGCAGAGGCAGGCAGATCTCTGAGAGTTCAAGGCCAACCTGGTCTACAGAGTGAGCTCTAGGCCAGCTGGGACTAAAGGGAGACCCTGTCTCAAAAATACCAAAAAAAGAAAAAAGAAAAAAAGAAAAATCTTCTTGAAGCCATTATGTCTCTGGTGTCAAAGTGACTCTTGGCCAACATTAGCTGTTAGATGGGAATTTCATCTTGATGTATATTATGAGTATGCATGGGAAGTGAATCTTGAATTTTAAAATGGGAAATTATAGGCCTGGGGGAGTTGGCTCAGTCAGTAAGGTGTTTGCTGTGCAAGTATGAGGACCTGAGCTTGATACCCAGTACCCATGTTCAAGTAAGCACCGAGCATGCAGAGATGGGCAGATGTCCAGAGATTATTAGCCAGTTAGGATAGAAGAATTGGTGAGCTTCAGGTTTAGTGAGAGACCCTTCCTGTCTCAAAAAATAAGATGGAGAGAGATTGAAGAAGACATCTGATGTTGAGGTCTGGCCCCCACATGCATGTGCTCACGCATGAATGCATATAATACTCCCCCCCCCCAAATAGGAATGTAAAGATTTTGCCTTCTATCTGAAATGTTAAGGCCAAGACCTGCCACCTTCAGGGGAGGTATATGAGTGTGTGTGTGTGTTGTGTGTGTGTAATGTGTGTGTGTGTAATGTGTGTGTGTTGTGTGTGTGTAATGTGTGTGTGTAATGTGTGTGTGTAATGTGTGTGTGTAATGTGTGTGTGTAATGTGTGTGTTGTGTGTGTGTAATGTGTATGTGTGTAATGTGTGTGTGTGTGTGTGTGTGTAATGGTTTGTTTCCATGTTAGATGACTAAAGGAAAGTACTGAATACCTTTATTGTTAATTGCTATAGAAATATTGGGTTCAAATTTCTAATTAACATTGCTTTTCCTCTGTTACAGGAAGACTTGAGAATAATATCTGCATTGTTACATAGCCATTTGATTTAAATATGGATTGCTTTTCTTTGAATTCCCACTAAAAATGGTACTTTGGCCTTTTAAGCTGTTTTTGTGAGGACTTTTCTTTCCACCAAGCCTGTTTTCCAGCTAGGTCTTGGAAATTACGAAGAACATAGCTATGATTTCTTCCTTGATTGGCAGCTGAGAGCTTTCCTGGACAAAAATAAGGCTGTACTGTGCCAAATGGTTGACTTTTCTCGAATAAAAACTCTAAAGGGTATGCAAAAAGTCCTCTGGTTAATATATTGGCATTCCCAGAACCCACTAAAACTCCGGCAGCCTGCCAGCATCCACTTAATGAGGGCGCAGAATGTCCGGTTTAGATTCCCAGGAGCAGAACGAGGTGGGGGCTAGATGTCCATGCCCTTTATTAATTTTTAATGACTATACTTTTGTTTTGCAGATTTCACGCCAGTTCCCCAGCACCTTCACAAGTGACCCCTGCATCACCCCCACACCTTTAGTTTACTTGGCTTTGGAAAATGTCGAGATGGTCAGGTGTACTGAGAACAACATCTAATTTACATGTGTTCTTTGGTTGCCATTTTTTCTTTCTTTTTCTTCCTTATTTCTTTGGAAAAGGAAGAGAGAAAAGGAACAGAAAAGATGACAACTTTTGAAAAGTGACGCTTTGTTGTCTGCTGGAAAAAGAAGCATTTACGAAACTTTTAAGTTTGTCAGACAGTTTATATGACAGTGCAAGTTGGTGCTTGCCAGCTCCAGACAGATTGTTAATGTTACATGACAGGGATAAATAAATTACTGCTGTCTGCAACACGCTTGCACTGCAAACTCACTGTGCAGCCGGGCTGGCTACAGGCTGCTCACGGGGCCTGCTGGAATACAGCTGCATGGAAGGCCTCTGCCTGCTGCCTAGAATGCTGGGACTTGGTTTAGAGACGAGGAGGGTGTGTCTCTCGCTTTTATTTTTGGCTGTGCAGCAGAATGCACTTAGCAAATCTGTGTCATTTGTTTTACTGAGCTGCCTCTCTGTCTCCACCTTGGTCCTCTGGTACATATGTTCTTCTTCCACACCAGAGAGTACGGCATGCCCAGTTCCCAGGAAAACTAGACTTTCTTAGCTGCTTAGAGCCTTCAGAGCTGTTCTCTAGCCAAGTTCCAAGCTGTTTAGGGCCGTGTATTTTATGTAGGTCTAGACACAGAACAGTTTCTCTGCATTAGATGAGTGCGTGCTGCCTGGGAGGGAGCTGGGTGGCACTCTTAGGCATAATGTACTTTTATCATGGCAGTTTGGAGACTCAGCTGGCAGAGTGATAGGTATAATGAACTTAATGGTCTTGCTCTAGTTGTTAGTGGACACACTGCTCATACTACAAAGCCACCTCATATGGGAAGCCCCAGCCAAGTGATTCGCTCTTCTCTTTGCAGATAGGACTCTAGGCCTGGCTTATTCCAGAGACATTAAGAGCAGGAATTGGGTGAGTGTGAGCAACATGTGGTGCCCTTACCCAACCTGCTCAGAACTGCCCTGGAGTTTCTCTTCAGAGTAAGGCTTTGAAGAGGAAATAACCCATCCCATCCCTGCTGGCTGGCCCTTTCTCTGCATGGGGTGTGGGGGGACCCTGTAGTCTCTGTAGACTTCCTGTCCCTGGGGTTTGCAGAATGCAGGCTTCCTGCCAGGCCTTGCTGGCCACTTCTCTCCAGACACAGGCAGTTGCTGCTAAGGCACAACTCGGCCTTGTTCCTACTGCTGTGGCCCCAGGGGCTGGCAACCTGTGCCCAGAGTTGGGGTGGCAATTTCTGTAGTAAAATTTCACTGTCTGTCTCAGGCCAGAGCTAGAGGGATGTTTTATGAAGGGCTCCTTGACCTCTGGCTAGACCTGCATGGAACAACACCCTCCCAACCCCTAACCCCCCACCCCTCCCACCCTCACCCCTGCACTTGATGAGGTCACTGTAGCAGAAGTTCTACTTAGTGCACTTGCTCTGTACTGGGTTCTGTTCTTGGTGCTGCACATCTATCAGCCAATTTAATCCTCACAGCAGTTCCTTGACCACACAGTTGACATCCCCATTGTATGGACATGAAACAAGAAACTATCCAAAGCTATATAAAATGTACAAATCAAGAGCGGAGTCCTGAGCAGCCTGAGCCATCTGGGTCTGGGGTGTGGCTTTGGCACTCTGGAAAGGAGCTACACAAGGCAGGTCACATACTCTTCATTGGCAGCCATGCCAGTCTGAGAAGGAAAGTGGTGACATTTCTGTCCTTGTCTCTGTGTAGCCCCTGTGGGATTCTAGCCAGCCAGCCAGCTCAGGGCCCTTCCTGTCTGCTCTCCTGTGCCATGTTTCCTCTTGCTACCTTCCGGGTTCTGATTTAAGCTCTGTGCTGTCGGCTGTGTTGCCTGTGGCCAGAGCCTTGGTTCTGAGAAATTGATCAACAAACAACTTTGTTACATTGTGTCTTGAGTTCCTTGAAAGAAGGCTAGGCAAAACCAGTAGTGTTTCTATGTGCCCCTAAAGACTGTTGTGTCCCTCTTCCCACAGTGTTTCGGGTAGGCTGGAGGAGTGTGACTGCCCACTTTCTAGAGATTAAAGAGGCCTGGAGAAGAGCATGTGAGGTTGAGAGGAGTCTAGAAAGGCCCCTCTTCAGGTGGCCAGATCATGGAGTTTCCCTGTGGCCCACATTTGAAATCAATTTTTATTTTTTTAGAATTTCATACATGAATACTGTATTTACATGATTTCCAACCCTCCCTTCCCTCCATCCCTCTCAATTTTGTGACCTGGCCTTTAATTATTATACATTTTATACATCTGTGTATATACAGACATACATAACACCTACTGACTCCATTTAGTGTTGATTGTATATACATGTGTTTAGGGCTGACCACTTGGGATTGGATAACTTAACAAGGAGCTCGTCCCTGGGGAAAACAAGATTCTCCTCTCAGCAGACATTGATTGCCTATAGCTTTCCATCTTGAAGTGGAACCCCCCTCCCCCCCATCCATGCCAGCATGTCTTCTAGTGTTGTCATTATGCAGGTCTTGTTTGGGCAGCTGTGTTGTTGAGATTTCATGGGTGCAGCTTCCCTGGCTTGTCTGGGAGATGCTATCTAGCAGCAGGTGTCACAGTCCTCTGTCTCTTACAGACTTTCCACCTCCTCTTTCACAGCGTTCTCTTAGGCTTAGGTGTAAGGGTTGTGTCAATTGTGGTTGGGCACTCCACTGTCATTTATTCGCTGCATTTTGACCAGTTGTGGCTCTCTAATAGTGTCCATTGGTTGAAAAAAGAAGCTTCTTTGATGAGGGGTGAGAGCTATACTTAGCTGTGGGCATTAAGGATAAGTATTTAGAATACAGTTATGGCTTGGTAGTTTACAGCACAGGCTGCTCTTGACGAGGACATGGTTCAGTTACTACCATCCACATAGTGGCTGGCAAGTATCTCTAGCTCCAATTCCAGGGGAATCTGATGCACTCTTCTGACATCCACAGGCATTGCATGATATGGGTGCACTTATGTACATACAGGCAACATACTCTTTTACACATAAAATGAAAATAGTAAATGAAATATTTTAAGAATACAGTTAGAAACTATATTGACTTAAGGAAATCAGTAGTAGGTTCTCCTCTAGAATAACTGACTGCTTCAGCCATAGGTATGCGGCTAGGTTTATAGTATCAGGAACGAATTCCCTCAAATTGAATGAGCCTTAACTCAAATTAGACAGCTGTTGGTTACCCCCAAGATATAAGCGCCACTATTGCACCATTGGGGATGTCTTGGTGGGCTGGTCATTATTGTGATTCATAGGTTAGGAAGCTGATTGCTTTTCTCTCCTGGCAGCTTGCATACTGTACTGAGAGCTGGTCTTTAGGGAGGAGGCTTTCAGGTCAGTTTTGGCTCAGTTCCTCTAAGTCCTGTGTCCAAAGTGTGTGCGTCTTTACTTTCAAGTTCTGGGAGGCAACCAAAGGCAATGCCAATAGCTTATATTGTTTTGACTACCTGACTGACAACTGGAGGGGAAGTTTCCCATGCTTGGAACTGGGGTTTTTGTTAGATAGTCTGTGGCTTTGGGGACCATTATCACCCCATGTGGCATGGCTCCATTTAAATTATGTATATATTATATATAGTAATATACGTATGTTATATATTATGTATGTGTTCTTAAGTTTATAGAAAATGTTTCCCTGTGGTTACTTACTGTTATGTATCTCTCCTCCTTCCTGTCCTTTTCTCTGTATTACCCTTCTCCCCCTTTCCAGTTAAAGTCCGCTCCCCATTTTTCCATTTTCCACTTGATAGTACCTATGTTATGTTATTTGGTCTCTAGAGTTCCTGATCCTGCTTCCCTTCATGGTCACTTTCCATTTTCTTGGCTTCTGCAGTTATTTCAGGATATGTACTCATATCTAAAGACTCAAAGTTAGGAGCCACACATTTGAAAAAAACTTGAAAAAAAATCAGATCTAGAAGATTCTGTTGTTGGGACCATGGGGCATAGATGAATTAATTGGTCACACATATTGACTTGGACATACTTCCTATAACATATTTGTACATCTTGAAAAGCACAGCATCCATGTTGGTTGGAAGTTATGGGAGTAAAGCAAGCTGTCAAGTGGTGCACATCTAAGATTGGACCTGGCAGAATAGCCCTTCCTCTATTTGTAAACCATCTCAAGGCAATAGCACAGCAAAGGACAGCTTCTGAGCTCAATACCCAACAGACACTTCTTTGGGACTGGTGGGTGGGATGTATGGCAGTAAAAATACCCAGCATGACATTCACTGCAGGCCATGCTGGGGCTTTTATGAGTTTGGTCTACAGGCTGGTCTGGAAAGGTCTGGTTGAGAAGATGAGGCCTTTCAATGACTGTCCCGGTCTAGGCTTCATCCTCCCTGGATCCATGAGCACAGTGAATATCAAGAACTTGGACTTGTCCTGGAGTAGCTATGCCTGCCAGCATCTGAGGAGAAATAATGGTTTCTTTTCCTGTTTATTTACTACTGAAAATAAATAGGAACTGGGCTGGAGAGATGGCTCAGTGGTTAAGAGCACTGACTGCTCTTGCAGAGGACCCGGGTTCAATTCCCAGCACCCACATGGCAGCTAAGTACTGTCTTTAGTGCTGGCCGTGGTCAGAGGCAGGCAGATCTCTATGAGTTCAAGGCCAGCCTGGTCTACAGAGTGAACTTCAGGCCAGCTGGGACTTAAAGGGAGACCCTGTCTCAAAAATACCAATAATAATAATAATAATAATAATAATAAAATAAATAGGAACTACCAGAAAGAAAATAACTGAAATTGCCTATGATTCCACCATCTTTAGAGTTGATAAAAATAAGCAGCTTAGATTCTGCTCAGTTTATTAGTTGATTATAAAATTATATATATAATTTTGATTGGTCATGAAAATCATGTGGAGTTATATATCCTTTTCTTTTGAAACAGCATTCTTTTTTTAATGTTTTTTATTTATTATTTTTATGTGTATGAGTGTATGTCTGCATGTAGGTCTGTGCACCCGTGTTGTGCAATGCCGTGGAGATCAGAAGAGGGTATCGGATTCCACTGGAACTGGAGTTAAAGATGGTTCTTAGCTGCCATGTGGGGCGCTGGGAATCGAACCCGGGTCCTCTGCAAGAGGAGTCAGCACTCTCAACCGCTGAGCCATCTCTCCAGCCCCTGAAACAGCATTCTATCATGAACATTTTTCATGTGATTTAAATATTGTTCTAAAATATTTCTTCTGATGATATAATATTCTGTTCTAATTTTTTAAAAGCTTAATTAAAAAAAAATGTTGTGTATATGTATGTGTCTGTGCATGTGAGTTCAGGTACCTGTGGAGGCCAATGGAGGGTGTCTTGTTCCCTGGGGCTGGAGTTACAGGCAGCTGTGAGCTCATGAGTGCCGGGATCTGAATTTGGGTCTTTTGCAAGAGCAGTTTGAGTTCTTAACTGCTGAGCAGTCTCTCCAACCCCTCTAGGGTTTTATTGTTATTTTTGTGGTGGCGCATGCCTTTAATCCTAGCACATGGGAGGCAGAGGCAGGTGGATCTTTGTGAGTTCAAGGCCAGCCTGGTCTACAGAGTGAGCTCCAGGACAGCTGGGACTACAGGGAGACCCTGTCTCGAAAAGACAAAAAAAAATTATTTTATTTTATGTATATGGGTGTATTGCCTTGCATGTGTGTAAATGCACCCATGTGGTGCAGTGTCTGTGGAAGTTAGAAGAGGATGTCATATCCCCTGGAACTGGAATAGCTAGTGGTTATTAGTCACCATGTGGATGCTAGGAATCTAACCTAGGTTTTCTGCAAGAGCAGCCAGTGCTCTTAACTGCTGAGCCATCTCCCCAGTCTCTGAAAAGTTAGGGGGAAAAAAAAAGGATTCCCCTCTAGCACAGACTGGTCTTGGACTCACTATGTATCTCAGTCTGGGCTCAAAGTCATGGAAAACCCCCTTCCTCTGCCTTCTGAGTGCTGTGATTACAGGTGTGAGCTACCACGCCGGCTTAGAACACTTCTTTATTACAGACTTTGAGAGTTTCAGAAAAGGAAAGTTGGGGAGTGTGAGAACTTTTGAGGTCCTCCAAAGTATTGCCACTTGGTTTTCGGAGTGGGTGGGGCAGTTCACACTCCCACAGATGTAAGTGTGACTTTATCCTTGTTGAAACTGAATATTATTATGAAAAAGTCTTTGGAAGTTTGGATAAAGTGATATATTTTTTAAATTTCTATTACATCTATCACAAAAATCTTGGTTGGCATCATCTGGATTATAGGTGGAAAATTTTTGCTGCTTGCTAGAGCTCTGTGTATTAGTCACTTTTCTGTTGCTGTGATAAAACATCATGACCAAAGGAACTTATAAAAGGAAGAGTTTATTTGAGCTTATGATTGACAGTTCCAGGGAATTAGAGTCCATTGTGGCGGGAGGCATGGCGGCTGGATCTGGAGCAGTAAGCTTAGGGTCACATCTCGCAATGAGCACAGGAAGCAGAGAGAGGGCGACTGGAGACCACGAGGCTTGTTAAACTCACTAAGCCTGCCCCCAGTAACATACTTCCTCTAGCATGGCCACACCTTCTAAGACCTCCAAAATCAGTGCCACCAACTGGAGACAAATGTCTGAATACTTAAAGCCTATGGGGGACACTCATTCAAACCACCACACTCTGTTACGAGCAAATGTAATGATGTTAATGGATGATTCCTTTGTGCTATTTTAAACTTGAAGTTAATTCTACTCAGATTAAGGCACATTAAAAGCCTAATAATTTTTATTTATATATAAATAATGCGAATAACCTGTAAATAATATGTAAATGTATAAACATTTGTTTATATACATGCACGTATATTAAAAACTACAGGATTTTGTGGGCACAGACTGTTCTTGGCTTTTCCCTTCAATCTGACTCTCTGAGCATGCACTTGGAGTCACAGTGGAGCAGTGAGGGTCAGGAGAGAAGTGGTTCAGCCGCTGACGCTGGCACAGCCACGGAGTACCTTGTACGGTCAATTCTTTTTGACTGATCACTTTTTGAGATCAACAGGTCTGTTCTATTTGTTGTTTTGTTCCAAGGATACAGACATAAAATGCACTTGCTTGTTTCACTTGATGCACTGTATTGTACGTTTGTGCTCTCTGTTGAGGCTCTTCATGTCTTCTCTACCTGCTGCTTAAATGTTCAACCAAGGCCTCACCTCTGCCAGACTTGTGGCTTCTCAACAGTGCCTAGTGTCTTGAGCTGCTCACTCTTAAATCTTGAGAGACATGAAAATCATTTTAGTGGCTTATGATTAATCAAAGATAGTCTTACATTGAAAAGTTGGAAACAGGTAGACCTGCAGGCTGTTTTCATGGCAGTTAAAGGATACAGAAAGACATCAGTGCCCTAGGGCTGGTTGTAACTAGTGTAGCTGGATTCACAGGCACCTGCGTTCCCAAAGTGGGGGACCCTGTGCACACTGCAGGGTATACATCTGTTTTGTTGGTGTGTAGTGGGGACACATCTCAGTATGCATTAGTGGACAGTGGGCAGGGTCCATGGGACTATGCAATAGTTCTTTGATGTGACATGTCCATAGAGGTGAGCGCAGGCATAGCAAGTGCAGACTCAGCTAAGGTGGCTTTCTGCTTCTGAAGACACACTGCTGCCCCATCTTGCTAAGTGTTGGACCACAGGGCCAGTTCTTCTGTGTCTGGATGCTCAGTCAGTGATATGTCCCGTCCTAAGTACATATCTCCTTTCAGCTGTGGTGGCCGGTATGGATAGTAGCACGTCTTTTTTTTTTTTTTTGTCTTTTTCAGAGACAGGGTCTCCCTGTAGCCCCAGCTGTCCTGGAACTCACTCTGTAGACCAGGCTGTCCTTGAACTCACAAAGATCCACCTGCCTCTGCCTCCCAAGTGCTAGGATTAAAGGTGTGCACCACCATGCCCAGCTTAGTAGCACGTCTTTAAAGATGGAGTGTGCTGAGGATCATTAATGGGGTGATAGCTGCTCCAGAGGTCTGGTTAGGAGCACTCCTTAGCATGTTCTGAGATCCTTGGTAGTTCTGCTTTTTTTCAAATGAAGATGCTGTTTGGTAGAGGTAAGAGAGCTGTGTGTTCATTATTATTTTGTAGATGCTGGAACACTTACTCAGTGCTTTGAGTGTCTGAAAAAGCCTCCTTTTGTGCCATCCGTTGTGTGTGTTGTTGGCTACAGTGCTGCCAACTTTTGTTTGTCCTTCCTGCCTAACTCTTGCATAGTGATGTTTTTTGGACATGTTGGGTGTAGGATGTCCAGGGTGCAGGTGACACCCAGTTTGTTTGGTTGAATATTTGTTTTTCTGCTCCTAAAATAGATGTTGCACCCTCATATTTAGCTTTCATCCTATTGAGTTTTTAAATGTGAGAGTAAAACTTTTTTTTTTTACTTCCAAAATAGTGGTCCTAGGATTTAAAGTACTTTTCATAAGAAGAGACTGGAAAACATCTTGACTATATACATTATAACTAGCTATGCGTATTATACTTAGTTCAGGAAAATCTTGGTATTTGTTTTTGATAATGTAGAACGTTAAACGGAGGTGGACTTATTTGATGGAACTTAGCAGTTTGCTCTGTAATGTGAATCCTTGGTTTGACTGTTCTAATAAGGTATATATCAGATTTTAAGATCTGGGCATACTTACATGCCCAAGGAAGGGCCCTTGCCCTGTGAAAGGATGCTCTCTCTGCCTGACCTATTGAGGAAACAGCCTCAGAGCTGGCACAGGGGCCTGAGCATTAGCCATGGGTAACTAACTGCGCATAGTGCATTTGGACGGATTAAGCAGGCTTGCTGTTTCCTGGTTCCCTGGTAGGGTTTCGCCACTGGGAATTGCTTTGATCTGCAGCTCCTCTATCTATGTCTCATCCTGCTGGGCCACCTGGAGGCTTTGTGATCCCCAAAGAGGTTCCAGGCTCCATGCCTCACTTTGCTGTTCTCCAAAATAATTATTTGCCCATCTTTTACATTTTGGAAGGATTAAGATAGGGTGTGTGCAAGGCAGTTGGGAGCCGATGCCCGCCATAGTGGGTGCTCTGTAAATGGAAGCTATTAGCCCAAATCTCAAGTATTTGTAAAGTTCCTTCCCAGCCCTGGCTGTTTAAGTCAGAGGCCCAGTTCCTGCTCTTTGGGACTTAGAGACTAAGGGGAAGATAGAATATGGTACAAGAAGTAACCAGAAAATAAGAGCAGTTTCATGAGCATGTTTAGAGCGGGTTTATAATCAAGTCTAGGATGAAGCAGTTGTCTCAGAAAGGCTGTGCACATGGAGGAGAGCTGCCTGGGCCCAAGGACACTTCCTTCAGTTCACTGCTTCCTTCTTTTCCTTTTCTCCTTTTTATTAAAAAATTTTTTTTGAATTTTCGTGTATTTCATTCAGAACATCTCAATCAGTCTTAATCACTTTTATGCCCCCTTCCCCATTGGCTGTCTCCCATAGCCTCCCACTGTAGTTCATAAACTCTGTAATTCGTGTTAAGGCCTCTTGTGTTAAGTTAGTGTCCCCCGGACATTCCTCTGTGCAAGTTCCTCCATAGAGGTCTAGTGTCACATTGGTGCCTATATCTCTAAATTATTAGTTTTTTTGTTGTTTGTTTTGTTTTTGCTGTGAGGTACTGGAGATCAAGCCCACGGCCTGTAGCGTGCCAGGCAAGCTCTACCACTAAGCCATAAACTCAAAATTCACCTGAAACTCTTTTTTTTTTTTTTTGGTCTTTTTGAGACAGGACCTCCCTGTAGCTCCAGCTGTCCTAGAACTCACTCTGTAGACCAGGCTAGCCTTGAACTCACAAAGATCCGCCTGCCTCTGCCTCCCAAGTGCCAGGATTAAAGGCATGTGTCACCACGCCCGGCTAACCTGAAACTCTTAAAGGCTCCTTTATCTACGTTTTGTTTGGCAGGATATAAGCTGTCAGCTTAGGTAATGGAAAAGGCCATTAGGATGTGCTGTTGACCCAAAGAAGCAACCATCAAGATGTTGGGGTTGTTTCTTCACACTCAGAGCATGGGCACTGTTTTAACTTATGAGAATGGGGCATTTTAACCTGGCAGGTTCATTCCCTGTGTTCAAGGTACACAGGGAGCACAGAGACAAGTAGCTTCTTTAACTGCCTCCATGGAATGTGCATCATGGGAAACATAGAGTATTACATTTCAGACACATGTGGCTGTTCATGCTTGAGGGAGAATGCAGAGGTGGTGGGAGGGAGCCCAGGGTTGGGGTGTTGGAGGAGTAGGGTC
Organism: Rhizomys pruinosus; assembly: GCA_009823505.1. Classification (NCBI taxonomy): domain Eukaryota; kingdom Metazoa; phylum Chordata; class Mammalia; order Rodentia; family Spalacidae; genus Rhizomys; species Rhizomys pruinosus. Next base: position 1,279,993 of record VZQC01007895.1, read on the forward strand.
TTTCTGTGATAGGCTGGGCATGAAGGCTCCAACAAGGTTCGAAGAATGGTAGTGGTAAATGCCTCAGGTGAAGGATGGGTCCGTTCTCCATGGCAAAGTCAAGATGAGGGATTTTGTTGGAAGACTGTGAACAAGAACAGGGACACATGTTTGGTGAACATTAGCCATGACCGCACTTGTTGTGGTCACTGCCTTGTATCATAGTGCTGGGCTGCAGTAACACATGACACATCGAGATTGTCTGTTGGGCACTTACTGTGTTAGGCAACATTCTGTTGCTGTGATAAATATCCAAGAGAATCAACCCACCAAGAGAAAAGGCTCATGGTTTTAGAAACTTTGGGGCCTATTCACAGGCAACGCATCATGTTGGGAGCAAGTGGCAGAACCAAACAGCTCCTGCTGTGGGCAGGAAATGAAATAGAGGAAGAGGAAGAGGAAGAGGAAGAGGCTGTGGTCCAACTATCCTCTTTGAGGACAAACTCCCAGTGACTGAGAGACCTGCCACCGAACTCAACCTGCATCAGGCTCTGTTTCCCAGTACTGCCACCCTGGAGGCCAAGTCTTTCCGGGCATTCAGTATTCAAATTCCACCACCTTAGATCTATTGTTATATCTAATTGTTTGCACTGTGGGCTCAGACTTGTCCATTTTTCTTTAATATTTGGTATTAATTCACATTTTGAAAAGTGATTACATTTCATACCCCTTACAGTTCCCACAAGGAAGCCGGATTGATCACTTTCATGTGGGAATAAGAATGTTTTCTATTTGCGAAACATTTGCAACTTTTTTAAAGCTTTTCACAGACATCTAATTTCATGTTCCTTGGCTTTAAGAAACAAATAATTAATGAAATGTACATAGGAGTATAATTAATAGGTTTGTTCCTTCTACACTGTGCCTGTGAGCGGAAAGTGGAATTCAGTTTGTTTATTCTAATGTGCAAAACCAAGTTGGAAGGCAGTTGCCGGTCACTGTCCAATCCACACAGCAGGCTATTTCCTGAGGGCTATTAAGCCTGAGGGGGTGGCAGGGCAGACACAGTCTATGAAATTTTGAGAGGTTAGAGTAAGACACTAGAAATTGATTTGATAGTTAAACCAGTGAGAATAAAAGAGGTCAAACTCTGAAGCCCTCTCCTGGGGGATTGTGGAGAACAGGCATCCTTGCCTCAACTGTAGGTACCGGGCCAGGCACTCAGTAAGCTGCTTGTCTCTCCATCTCCTCTGCATCTTAAAGAAGTGTTTTTGGGGTTGGGGGTGGGGTGGGGCGGTAAGAGGCTGATTGTTCTTCAGGGCCTCAGATAAGTGTTTCCGGTTCTGACAGCATGAGGACTCCAGAACAGCCCTCTTCTTGGGTCCCACTCATCTTGACTTCTTTCTCTTTTTTTTTCCAGCAGGGTTATGGCTTCTGTCTTGGTATAGGGTGTTCAGCCGTAGCTGCAAGTTGACTTTAGTTCAGTGTTTCCCATTTTAGCAAAATCACGTCTGTGCTGTGCCTGACCCTTTGTCTGCTAGTTGTGTGGCCTGGAACCTTGATCCAATGCTGACTGAGCCTGTGCTGTGCACTGCTCATTTACTGCTAGGGGCTGCGTCCTTGTTCTTGTTCGTGTGTGTGTGTGTGTGTGTGTGTGTGTGTGTGTGTGGTATGTTCCTCTTTGGTTGTCAAGTACACAGATCCCCTTCTTGTGTTCCAAGTGGAAGCCATTCACACTGCCGTTCACATTTGCTTGCAGAGTTTTCTGCTCCTTCTCCTCGGAAGCCCTAGGAAATGCTTGCTGCCTGCAGTGAGTGGTCTCTAGAAATGGGCGTGTGAGGCTGTATGTTGGAGCTGCTTCAGAGGCTGGAGGACGAATGCTGGGAGGTTTACAGCAGACTGCTCTGTCTCTGAAGCAGGTAATAAAGAAGGCCCGTGTGCTTGTTGTCTTTCCTTGGGTCCATCCCTCTTGGTTTCCCAGGGGAACAGGAGTGACAGTTGTTCTCATTAATGGTGCTTGAGGTCACTGATCAATAGTTTAGGTGGCAAATGAAGTGCTTTCTGATCTCTGGTAATTAGTTTGTGTGATCAATAGGAACTAAATAATTTCTGCAGAGGGCTCTGCCTGTAGTTAGTATAGTGAGTGTTGTAGTGGTTATAAATAAAATAGCAAGGTCCTCGATGAGGGGTGCCCCAGAGGAAACTACAGATGAAATGGACTCTTCTTTTTTTTCTTTTGTCTTTTTTTTGAGACAGGGTCTCCCTGTAGCCCCAGTTGGCCTGGAACTAGCTCTGTAGACCAGGCTGGCTTTGAACTCACAAAGATCCACCTGCCTCTGCCTCCCAAGTGCTAGGATTAAAGGTGTGTGCTACCATGCCCCTCGAAATGAACTCTTTACATTTGCTTAGAAACTGGGCACAGAGTGCCAGGGTAGCTAACTTGCTATGTTCTATACCATTCAAATATATGGTCTGATGTCACATGACACTTTGATCTAGTAAGCTCACTTTCTTGTTCACTGTTGGTAGAATATGACAAGCCAGCAAGGGTTCTTCTGGCTGCTCTAGAGGTGTTAAGAGAGGGACACATCACAGAGCCAGTAGAGAATATAAGAACTGCTCCTGAAAGCAGGCTGGTACCCTTGTTCGGTCCTCTTCCTTGAAGTGTACCCCCTGTTTCGTCCTCTTCTGTGAAGTGTACTCCGTGTTCAGTCCTCTTCCTTGAAGTGTACCCCCTGTTCGGTCCTCTTCCTTGAAGTGTACCCCCTGTTCGGTCCTCTTCCTTGAAATGTACCCCCTGTTTGGTTCTCTTTCTCGAAGCCTACCCCCTGTTCGGTCCTCTTCCATGAAGTGTACCCCCTGTTCAGTCCTCTTCCTTGAAGTGTACCCCCTCTTTGGTCCCATTTGTCACTTGTGCTGCTTTTTAGTATAACACTGTTTAGGCAAAACTATCCTTGGCTTTTGGATCTCCTTCTGTGGCATGTCTGGCCAAATGACACCTGTCAATGAGGTGTGGTTGTTCTTAGAGCCAGAAAGAAACAGAATCTCCACCTAATTTGTCTGTGGAGAGATTTATTTTTATTTATTATTTTTTAAATTTTATTTATTTTGTATGTGTATGAGTATACTGTCTGCATGTAGGTTTGTGCACTCGTGTCGTGCAATGCCGTGGAGGTCAGAAGAGGGCGTTGGATTCCCCTGGAACTGGAGTTAAAGACGGTTCTCAGCTGCCATGTGGGTGCTGGGGATTGAACCCGGGTCCTCTGCAAGAGCAGTCGGTGCTCTTAACCACCAGGTCATCCTCTCCAGCCCATTGTGGAGAGATTTATAAATGGAGGAAGACCTCTTTTGCTCGATTATGTATTTACATGAGGCGACTTGCTTGCCCTGATCTTCATACTCTGAGCTTTCATACCAAGCTGTCTGCTGGGCAGTGTCATTTTTAGGCAGCTCAGCTAAGGTATATGAAAGTGAACTTGGGCCTGGGGTATGGCTGAGTGGTAGAACACTTGCCTCAAACGAACAAGGCACTGAGTTTGCTCCCCAGCACCACAGAAGAAAGGAAAAAGAACAAAGTACTCTTATCCCAGCCCTAAAGCATGCACAAGTCCTTCCTGACCTCTCCTCCGCCGGTCTCAGTGCCCCCTTGAGTCTCCATGTTCTCTCTGGTGTCTCTTGGGCCTTGTCCCTACTGTTCTTACTGCCTCCCTGTCCCATTTTGGTCATTAGGATTCCCATCTACCTCGTGATTCAGGCCTCACATGTGGGGCTTTTAATCCCACCCCTGGTAGTCCATACATGAATAAATCCTGTGTCTATAACTTAATTTTAAATTCTACCACTCTTCACAATCTTCCTATTTGTGTTCCATTTGTCACTCTCCTTGGGTTCCTGCAGGGTCCCCCTGACTGGTCACATCCTTCCTTTGTACCTCCATAGTCCCATTTGGACACAGCAGCAAATGACTGTGGGAGCTTTGATCTCGTGCATCATGTGCCCTGGGCCCTCAAGTCTGGTTGCCTCCCTTCAAAGCTCCTCATCTAAGTAGTTCCTTTCCCTTAGGGGCTATATGGTTTCCGTGCCTGAAGTGTCACCCTGTCACTTGGCTATTCCCTGGTCTCATTAAGGCCCTTAGCGAGTGGGAGGTCTTGGCCCGTAACTGTGCTTTTTCCTTTCTGTAGCATCCTATTACAGAATGTTGGAATTACCTCCCTCTAGAAAGCAAACTTTGAGGGCAGACAAATGACTTTCCTGTCCACATATTTGTCCAGCAGCTATCCAGGACTGTTAGTGATATGAACAGGTGGACATGGGAGGTAGGGAGGCCCTGTTTGGCAGGGGCACAGAGAAGGTGCTCAGGATTCGTAAGGCCTGGTGAGGCTCCGGGAAAGCAGTCCATGGGCTCCTGTGTCTTTCTGTGCTGAGGTGGCTGCCAGGGGGTGGGTGTAGGGCACCTCATCATGCTGCTGCGGGTCGGGTCAGGCCTCCATGGAAATAGCAAGCCCTGATGGAAGGGCTAAAGTACAACTGCAGAGGTGACAGAGGCAGGCTTGGGGACATGCCCTTCAGTGCTATTATCCCCCCCTCTCAGGCTGGATTTCTAATTACCTACATTAATTTTTTTTCTAGTATTGGAATTGAACTTAGGGCCCTCATATATGTTAAGCCAAGCGCTTGTCCAGTGAGCCAAACTCCTGGTCCCTACCTTTAATTCTTATTTGGTTCTTTTTCCCCCACAAAGTAAACTTTATAGAAGTCAGGAGGAGCAATTGCTTTCCAGACCAACACTTGACCTGCTTTTTTTCCTCTCTCAGATTTAACTTTCTAGCTACATAAATTATGGATGAATTAAATATTATTTATGTGTTTAAAGCTGTAAACTATAATTAGGTTTATGAATATTCCTAAAATCATATAGACATTTTCTCTTTCGACATTCTGTGTTACAGTCTTGGTTCTCTGTAGTGAATTCCCTCTGTTTTGGGGATCAGGAAAAGTTCAAAGTCAAGAAAATTAAAGTCTGTGAATATTTTTTTTCTAAATATTCAACAGTTTCTTGGAAGTCTGACCCACCTCGCAAGCCTCTGAGTATGCTTTTATTCTGGTATTGCAGGTGACTTCTTGAGTTCAGTTTTGGTTGCCTTGGATTTAAAATCTACATAAGGATTATCAGCCACCTAGTAGAACTAGGGCTGTGGTGGGAGGACCTAAAAGAGATGAGTTACAAAAGAGCAGTCAGTTCGTTCTTTTTTTTAAATTTTATTTATTTATTTAATTTATTTTTATGTGTATGAATGTACTGTCTGCATGCACGTTTGTGCACCCGTGTTATGCAATGCCTCAGAAGTCAGAAGAGGGCATCGGATTCCCCTGGAACTGGAGTTTAAGATGGTTCTCAGGCGCCATGTGGGTGCTGGGGATCAAACCCGGGTCCTCTGCAAGCAGTCAGCGCTCTTAACCACTAGGCCATCTCTCCAGCCTGAGCAGCCATTTATTTCTGCTGATGGTTTTTAGCTCATGTGTAACAGATCACCATACTACATTTGCCTCTGAGAAAACTGGCCACACACAAGGTGGCTTCTTCTTCTTTCACTCAGAAGACACATGGGCAGTTCTGCCTGGACGAGGGAAGATGTGAGTCCAGGCTGAGCAACACTCCTTACCTTTGCTGAGAATATGTGGTCTGAATCACCCTCCCCATACTCAGCACCTACAATCCCACACACCTTACATTTCTGCCTCAAAGACAAACTGAAAGGAAATATACTAGAACACTTAAAATAGCTGTCTTCAAGTATAGTGCTAAGGATGATCTAAAAAAAATTCCATCTTTTCATCTTTTCCATATTTGCTATTAATGGTCCTGTGTTTCTGTTTTTATAATGAGAAAATGTCCAGTGAAGAGTGTGGAATCAAAAGTCAGTTTTTGAGAAATTGTGGAAAACAATTAGATGTTTGTCTTTTAAGTATTTTGGAGGCAAGGATGAAGTTGCTATGGGGACTGAGACGTTCACCCTCTACGGAGTAGTTCCACCTGGCACTGCACTTGTACCCGAGCCAAGCTGGACAGTCCTATGTGGGACAAAATTTCTCATTAGATGTGGAAACAGTTACACATCAAATTATTATTCCATTCTTCCCCTGATATCTGCATTTAGCTTTGATCTAATAATAAAAAGGGTTCCTTTCTGTAGCGCTGACTCTTCTGTCTGCCACGATCCCTTCTGTCATTTGGGAGATGAGTCTGCATTCTAGAAGGCTCTACATCTACTATTGGGGTGGTTTCTTGTCCAGTGTGGTCCACCTCATATTTTAAGATCAGAGTTAGAATGTATATTTGTTTGCAGAAGTGCTGACATCGCTTTCGTCATATTTTAAGATCAGAGTTAGAATTTATATTTGTTTACTGAAGTGCTGACATCTCTTTCAGAGGTGATATTTTTATGCCTCTTTGCTCCTTGAAGTCAAAATGTCATCTCCCTCCCTTTATCCTTGCTTAGAACCCACGTGGTGAATATAGGCACAAGGTTATATTGTGTCCTGGAAGCCTGGTAGGATCCAGCATGCACAGGAAGTTAAGCTTCATGTTTCTAGAGATGAGTGCAGAGAGGACATGGGAAAGCTGGGCAGCCTTTCATAGTATTCAGGGCTAGAGGCTGATGTGTAAGACCTGGGTCAGGGAGCAGAAAGCAGGATGGGTGACATGAGGGGCAGGACTAGATGACAGTCTGTGGGGAGGGGACCAGCGTGGAATGCCAGGCCTCAGGGACTGAACAAACAGTAGGGATTCTGTTTGTGGATTGTCGATTATCCCCGAGGCATAACTTTTATGGGACTAATGTGGATGTGTGATGAAGGTTCTTGAAAGAGAGACCAGGCCTTTCTGGAGCCCCAGTGGAGGCACTAGACATGTTATAAAGGATTCTTGTGTAGGTCAGTGTGCAATCCCATATTGGGGATGTGGTCTCAGACCATTGAGTCCTGTTTCCTCATTTGGAAAATGGGGACGGTGACACTGGCCTGCGTCATAGTATGATTATGACCATGAGCTGAAATATCAAGCATTTGGTTTGAAATGCAGAGGAATAAGCAATTCCTATGTCCTAGCTGTGTCCTGCCCACTTCCTCCTGTGATTAGATCGGAGGAGGCTCTGTGAAACTCTCAGCTCTGAAGGGCTCCTGCTCAGATGCTTGATACCACAAAGGTTACCATGGACAGTGGGCTTATGGACAGTGACTGCCAGCATACTAATTTTTTTACTGGGTCAGGGAGAAAGGTGATATGTTATTTCCAGCTCCATGGCTAAATGGGATGAAGGTGATTCTGTTTAATAGGAAAAGCAGTTAGAAGACACTCAGGGAACATGGACCCTTCTTTCTTGCTGTCTCACGCTGCAGTAGAATGAACAACTCAAGGTCCATTCTCTCAGTGAAAACTTGCATAATTAATCTTTGCCAGGTACCATCGTCAGATAACACCTCTGGCCTCAGTGTCCTCAATGAGAAACTTATCATGCTTCCATCATTGCCTAGCTCTTTCCATGTTTTATTTCATCAATTTATAGGATAAATATAGGATGAGGAAGTATTATGATCACACCCATTTTTCTTTTTTAATATATTTTTAATTGTATTTAAACTTTTTTATACATCATACATCATTTCTCAATCCAATTTAGACTCATTTCCCTTTCCATGCCCCCCACCCCACCAGAGTTCATGCATTCTGCGATACATGTCTTGCATCTTTTTTCTGAGTCCAGAGTTTTTTTTTCAAAGCAGAGGATTACTGTTTTGGGGAGAACATCACTGTTTCATTTGGGTTTTTTTTTTTTTTTTTTTTTTTTTTTTTTTTTTTTTTTTTTTTTTTTTTTTTTTTCTATATATATATATTTATAATATAATATAGATATATAATATTCACCTATTCTAAAATTACGTTGTCTGAACAGTTTGGCTTTTGGAAAAAAAAGAAACAAACTATGTTTATTTCCAATCATGTTCAGGATTTACATTTTTCATTTTTGATTTATATTGCTTAAAATATGGCCTACATACCCTTACCCATATACCAAAATTCCAAAGTCTGAAAAGAAATGGTAAGGTTAATTCGAGAACCTGTAAGGGGATTCAACAATATAAGAGCACAGTTTGCTTCAGATCACGAGGAAATAACATTAACATTGCTCAGTTTGCCTACAACTAGGTACTTGTTGCTAGCACCACAGATGAGGCTTATCATTTAATTTTATGTTTTTCTGGGAACCTGTGTTACTTCACTTAACAGAGTAAGATTTTTCTAGCTCCATACCATTTACTGCAGAGTTCAGATATCATCTTTCATTTACTGCTGCATCAGAACTTTATTGTGTAGGATATACACATGTTTCTCTATCACTCTAGCTGAGGGGCACTTGGGTTGTCTACTCTTGCTACTTGTGAAGAGAGATACTGGCTAATGTAGATCCTGTGGTAGGAGAGTCCTTTGGGTATATCCCCGCAGGAGTGGTATGGCATGGTCCAGTGGTAGGCTCATTTTGAGTCTTTTTTGCTTAAGGGTTCTCCACACTGCTTCCCTAGTGGTTTGTATGAGTTTACATTCCCACAGCAGTGGATGATGTCCCCTTTTCCACAACTTCTCAGCATTTGGTACATTGGTTTCTTTTTGAAATCCTAGCCAGTCTTATCAGAGTGAGATAGGAATCTTAAAGTGTTGTTGAATTTGATTTCCCTAATTATTAGGGACTGTTGAACACTTTTAAAGATGTTGTCTCAGCCATTTTATTTCCTCACTGTGAAGTCTCTGTTATCGCTCTTTATTCATCCTTTTGGAGTGAGTTCATTGTTTCTCGTCTTTGTTTTTTGAGTAGGTTATATTCTGGAAGTTAATGACTCTGTCAGATGATGTCAGCAGTGGTACGGTTTCCTCCCACGCTGGGGGTTTTCTCTTTACTTCCGGAGTTGTTTCTTCACTGTAAGGAAGTTTTAGTATAGTGAGGTCCCACTGTGTCAATGGTTGGACCTTAGTTCCTGCTGTCAGCTGTGTTTAGGAAAATTTTCTCCTATGCCTATGTGTTGTAGGTTGCTGCCAACTTTTCTTTTATCACCTCAGAGTTTCTGGGTTTTCATGTGAGTTCTTTTGATCCATTGGAGTTGATTTTTAGTATAGGGTGAGAGGTAGGGGTTTAATTTTGGTTGTTCCTATAAGTGGTGATCACAGTTTTTCCAACCCCATTGGCTGAGAGACACTGTCTTTCCTCCATTGAGTCTCTTTGGCCCCTAGTGAAATCATGAGAGGGCTGAAATTGTATGTATCAAGTTTGGAGCTTCAAGTTCTGTTGTTCCATTGTCTACTGTTCGGTTTTTTGTGCCAGATACCAGGCTTTTTTATGACTATAGCCCGGTAGTATAATGTTTCAAAGTCTGGTAAAGAGTGATCCCCACCCCCCCCGTACTGCTCTTTTTGCTCAGGGTCGTTTTGGCTATTCAGGGTCTTTTGTTTTTCCATATGAAATTAAGGATTATTTTTTCCAAGCCTGTGAAGAAAGTCTTGGGGATTTTAATTGGGATTGCATTGAATCTGTATATTAATTTGTGTACAGTGACATTTTTACTATATTAATTTTCCAGTCCATGAGCATGGGAGGTCTTTCCATCTTCTGATGTCTTCTTCAATCTCCTTCTCCAGGGGTTTAAAATTTTTGTTGTAGAGATCTTTGATGTCTTTGATTGGGTTTGTTCCTAGGTTTTGTATTGTTTTTGAGGCTATTAGTGGGAAGGTCTCCTTGTATTCCTTCAATTGCTTGTTGTTGGTGTAAAGAAAGGCTACTGATTTTTTTAGGTTAATTTTGTATCCCACCACTTTACTGAAACTCTTAATCATTTCTAGTTTTCTGCTGGAGTTTTTAGCATCCCTTAGGTAAACTGTCATATTGTCTGCAAAAAGGGATAGCTTGATTTCCTCTTTTCCAATTATTTCTCCTTTAATTTCCTTTTCCTGCCTTATTGCCCTAACAAGTGTTTCAAGCATGTATTGAAGAGGAGTGGTGACAGGGCAGCCTTGCTGGGTTCCTGCCTTTAAGGGGAATGCTTCTACCTTTTCTCCATTTAGGATGATATTGGCTGTGGGTTTCTTGTATATGGCTTTGATTACATTGAAGAATGATCCCTCCAGTCCAATTCCCTCTAGTACTTTCATCATGAAGGGATGCTGGATTTTGTCAAAGGCTTTTTCTGCATCTGATCATGTTGTTTTGTTTTTCAGTCCATTTATGTGTTTTATGATATTTATTGATTTTTGTATATTGATCCATCCCTGCATCTCTGGTATGAATCCAACTTGGTCATGATGGATGATCTTTTTTCTTCTTCTTTTTAAAAAATTTTTATTTATTTCTGTACGTGTATCAATGTACTGTCTGCATGCAGGTTTGTGCACCCGTGTCGTGCAATGCCACAGAGGTCAGAAGAGGGTGTCGGATTTCCCTGGAAGAGGGTGTCGGATTCCCCTGGAACTGGAGTTCTCCTGGAATTGGAGTTTCAGATGTTTCTCGTCTGCCATGTGGGTGCTGGGGATCGAACCTGGGTCCTCTGTAAGAGCGCTCTTAACTGCTAGGCCATCTCTCCAGCCCCAATGGATGATCTTTTTGATGTGGGTCTGTATGTGATTTGTATTTTGTTGAGAATTTTTGCATCTATGTTCCTTAATGAGATGGGTCTATAGTTCTCTTTTTTGGTGGTATCTTTGCCTGGTTTTGGTAGCAGAGTGATGCTAGCTTCATAGAAGGAATTTGGGAGATTTCCCTCTGCTTGTATCCTTCTGAAGAGTTTGAGTAATAATGGTTGTAAGTTCTCTTTAAATGTTTTATAGAATTCTCCTGTGAAACCATCTTGGCCTGGGCTTTTTTTTAGTTGGGAGGTTTCTTCTTACATTTTCAATATCTTCATATATTATGGGTCTGTTTAAGCTGTCAGTCTCTTCTTGATTAAGCTTTGGTGATTCCCAGGATTTCAGATATCCATCCATTTCTCTTAGGTTTTCAGACTTAACAGAGTATAGGTTTTGAAGTATTCCTGTATGATTGTCTGGATCTTTTCGTTGTCTATTGTGATATTTCCCCTTTCATCACGAATTCTATTGATTTGGAGTTGCTCTTTCTTTTGGTTAACTGGGCTAGAGGTCTGTCTATCTTGTTTATTCTTTCAAAGAACCAACTTTTGGATTCATTGATTTTTTGGTATTGTTTTCTTTGTTTCTATTTCATTGATTTCTGCTCTGATTTTTGTTATTTTTTCCTGTCTGTTGCATTTAGGGTTCATTTGTTGTTGTCTCTCAGGTGTTTTTAGCTGTAGTGTTAGATCGTTTATTTTTTATCTTCCTGTTTTATTATTATTTTATTTTATTTATTTATGTGTGTGAATGTACTGTTTGCATGTAGGTCTGTGCACCCATGTCACGCAATGCTGCATAGGTCAGAGGAGAATCCAGGATTCCCCTGGAACTGGAGTTCTCCTGGAATTGGAGTTACAGACGGTTCTCAGCCGCCATGTGGGTGCTGGGGATCAAACCCCGGTCCTCTGCAAGAGCGGTCGGTGCTCTTAACCTCTAGGCCATCTCTCCAGCCCAATCTTCCTGTTTTTTTAATGTAGGCACCCAGGGCTATAAACTCTTAGGACTGTAAATGTAGGTACCCAGGCTATAAACTCTTTCCTCTTAGGACTGCTTTTAAAGTATCCCATAGGTTTTGTTGTGTTTTATTATCATTGTCATTCAGTTCCAGGAATGCTTTTATTTCTTTATTTCTTCCTTGACCCATTCATTATTGAGGGGTGTGTTGTTTAGTCTCCATGTGTGTTTGTAGCTAGTTGGGCTTATCCTGGTGTTGATACTGAGCTTTGTTGCACTGTGGTCTGATAGAATGCATGAAATTATTTCAATCTTTTTGTATTTGTTGAGGTTTTTTTCTGTGTCCCAGTATATGGTCAGTTTTGGAGAATGTTCCATGGGGTGCTGAGTAGAAAGTGCATTCTCTGGTGTTTGGGTGGAATATTCGGTAGATGTCTGTGAGGTCCATTTGGTGTGTTGTATCATTCAGTTCAGATGTCTCTTGGTTTATTCTCTGTCCAGTTGACCTGTCCAAGGAGCTTATTGGGGTATTGAAGTCCTCTACTATGAGCGCGCTGGGGTTAATCTGTGACTTGATGTCCTGGAGAACTGTGTTTATAAAGTTCAGTGCACCAGAGTTTGGTGCATATGTATTTATGATTGTGAAATTTTCATGGTTAATTGTTCCCTTGATAAAGATGTAGTGGCCCTCTTTATCTCTTCTGATTACTTTTACTTTGAAGTCTATTTTGTCTGATATTAAAATAGCAACTCCTGCTTGCTTTTGGTACCATTTGTTTGGAATATTTTTTTCCATCCTTTTGCCTTAAGTTGGTGCCTATCCTTGAGAGTGAGATGGGTTTCTTATAGACATCATATATATGGGTTCTGTTTCCTAATCCATTCTCCCAGTCTAAGTCTTTTGATTGGGGAATTTAGTCCATTAATATTTAAGATTATAATTGAGAGATGTGTGTTGCTTCCTTTCACCTTATCCATTTGCATTTTTGGTCTTGGTTTCTACTTCTGCAGTTATGCTTTTATTAATGGATAGTTGCTCCTCTCTTCTGCATTTGAATTGCTTCAAGTATTCTCTGAAGGGTTGGCTTTCTGGATATGTATTCTATCATCTTGTTTATGTAATGGGAGATTGTTTTCTTTTTCCTTCAACTATAATCAGCATTTTTGTTGGTATAGTAACCTGGGTTGGCATCTGTAGTCCATGTTCTTCTTGCTTTCATAGTTTGCACTGAAAAGTCAGCTGTAATACTGATGGGTTTCCCCTTATATGTAGCTTGTTTTTTTTCTCTTGTGGCTTTCAGAATTTTGTCTTTGTTTTGGCTATCTAGTATTTTAACTATGACATGGCGTGAGGAGTTTCTTTTCTGATCTTGTCTATTTGGAGTTCTATGTGCTTCTTGTATTTGTTTGGGTTTGTCATTTTTTAGTTTGGAGAAATTTTCATCTATTATTCTGTTGAAGATCTGATCAATACCATTCTCTTGGGAGTCTTCTGCTTCCTCTATCCCTATGATGTGGAGTTTTGATCTTTTCACAGTGTCCCACATTTCCTGGTTGTTTCACTCTTGTGTATTTTAAAATTTTTCATAATCTTTACTTGAGCATTTTAGTTGTTCTGTTTTATCTTCCAGGTCTGATAGTCTTTGTTCTGCTTCCTCCATTCTGTTTCTGAGGTTTTTTTTTTTCCCATTCTTTCCTCTTGATTGGATGAGTGTTCAATTTCCGTTTTCATTTCATCCTGTGGTTTCTTTAGTATTTCCACTTCTTTTTGGAGCTTCTCAATCTTTCCCGTAGCTCTTTGCTTTGCTGGTTGGTTTCCTTTTTTTATTTCAGCATGGGATCTTTTCAGTTTTTTCACTTCCTTCTGGAGTTTGTCATTCTCTCTCTTTAGTTCTTTCCAACGAAGTTTGTCATTGTTTCATTCTAGGTCCTTCCTGAGTTTTTCATTCTCTCTCCTTAGTTCTCTGATTTATTCTTTATATTCTTTGAATATGTCTATGATTGATCTGCGTCTTGGGTTACTTCTAGGGAGATCTCATTGTAGGAATCTTCTATAGGGTTGGTAGAGTTTGGTGTGGAATTATTCTGCACTTTTCCCATGTTGTTCTTTCATTGTGTTTTTTGGCATGTGGGTTTTTTTTTTTTGTATTCTGATGCAAATCTCAAATGTTTCTTCACTGTGTTGAAGGCTTGCTTTGCTTGCTTCCTTTAGATGCCTTCGTTATTTTCTCCTTGTTTATGGAGTGTTGACTTGTCTAGGTTTCAGGCTTTCAATTTTGGTTATATAGTAGAAGTCTAGCTCACTCTTCCCTTTCTGTTCTGAAGGTTCTCCAAAATGCTGGTAGGTAACAACAGGGTCAATACTCTGCTGAGCATTGTGTTCACTCTGCTTCCTGCCAGCCAGTTCCTCTAGGTTGTTTGTGGGGCTTGGTGTTGCAGGATTGGAGTTGTGTCAGGTTTGGTGTTTCATTTATTGCCTTGCACCTGGAATCACTACTGTAGTCCCAATTGTGTGTGTGTGTGTGGGGGGCGAGTTGCTCGCTTAGCTACCTTCTCTATGCACTAGTGGCAACAGAGCAACAGGCTCACCTTTGTACAGGCTAGCTGGGTAACTCCGCCCCCACAGCTGCACAAGCCAATGATCCAATAATCCAATAACATGCCTGGCTGAAGCTCCTGGCCCAAACCTGGTGCCCCAGGTTGTCCAGCGAAAGCCAGGATCTCTATGTACTCTCTCATTTTTCTTTTCTTTTTTTTTTTGGTCTTTTTGAGACAGTTGTCTCAGCTGGCCTGGAGCTCACTTTAGTCCCAGCTGGCCTGGAGCTCACTTTGTAGACTAGGCGGGCCTTGAACTCACAGAGATCCACCTGCCTCTGCCTCCCAAGTGCTAGGATTAAAGGCGTGCGCCACCACGCCCGGCCTCATTTTTCAAATAGAGAAGTGAGGCCTAGAGAATTTTCTCAGTGTGAGCTCACCTGCTGTTCAGATCTTATCTGTGCTGTAGAGGCTGGGCAGAGCCTGATGTCTCCCTGGGCTTTTCCTGGTTTATGAATTAAGTGACTTTTCTTCCTTAAGGTGTCATATTAGGCAGGGCTGATTGTGAAGGAAGTGAGGACTGGTCTCGGACCATCCCTGCCCACCACATGCTTGCTCTGAGAAGCTGCTGCTTAGCACTCCAGGAACTAAGAGCTGCATATCTAACACAAGGTCCAGAATGTTTACCCTTTTTCAAAATAGGGCATGTCAGGTCAATCCTGGAATGATTCTTTTTTGTTTTCTGGGATAGGAACTGGAGACAGCTCTCAATGCCCAGACAGGATTAATTATGAAAGGAGGCAGAATCACCTGTCTAATATATGCTGCTATTGGATTTGTACCCTTTATATATTACCTCTAGTTGCTATTTTCTTTTCTTTTTTTTTTCTTTTTGAGACAGGGTCTCCCTGTAGACCCAGGTGTCCTGGAACTCACTCTGTAGACCAGGCTGGCTTTGAACTCACAAAGATCCGCCTGCCTCTGCCTCCCAAGTGCTAGGATTAAAGGCATGTGCCACCACACCTGGCAAATTGCTATTTTTCTTAGCTCAACTGGAAGGATATTGCAGGTTTTTAAATTATTATTTTCACATTTGAAGTGCTCTTGAATGGAACCAGAGTGATCTTTCTTTGGGTAGTCTGTTCACACCAGTAGAACTTGTGTATTTTACTTTGCATGTTGAATGTTTGTGATGGGATGAGTTTTTCAGAAAAAGGATGAATAGGTGAAAAGATGTTCAAATGTAGGATTAGAAACATCCAGAACTAAGAGGCAGTGTGGCTTAGAGGAAAGACTTTAGGGCTTCACAAACCTGGGCTCATACTTCTGTGAAGTGTGTGTACATCAGTGATGTGGTACTTAATGAAGTACCAAGAGAGATTCTACACAGTGATGCTCAGGGAGAAGCCTGCACACAGCAGGCTTCTGTGAATGTTGACTGCTCTAGTGTATTAGCTGCAGAAATGCATGTTTGTAAAGCTGCCCCCTGGGTGAGTGATACATTCTGGCCAATGCCCATAGACTCTGGATGTGAGGGTTGCAGAGTTTCTGATCAGAATATTGGCATGAAGAGTGCTGCTTGTAACTCTGGATGTGATGGAACATTTGTGTCCCGGACTGAGGCTGCCGCCGCTGGCCACTGCTACTGCTGCTGCTGCTGCTGGGGTTAGGGGAAAGAACTGGAAATATTAATCCAATGAGTTTAGCTTCCTGAGCACAGGGATTTTCGAGAACAAAGAGCGTTGAAGGGACCACTTAGAAGTTTAAACAGACTCATTCTCTCTTTTCACCTAAGCCTTGTACTGGGATTTCATTAGCTCTTAAACGAATTTGAATGGCAGTAGCACCGTTTAAAATTCTAATTAGCTAGTGAATTAACTAGTATGAATTTTAATTAATCAGAATGAATTATAGGTATTAATGATTATTGTCTTCAAGCAAATGAGAGTCCTGGTTATCCAGAAGGATAGCTTTGGCCAGCCACACTCCATTCTTTACACATTTAAGGCCTTCGTTCTGCACAGTGTGGATTGGAGACAGGATGAAGGTGCTCTGTATGTGGGCTGGGTTAGTGATGTCACATGGAGCCAGTGGAAGTGAGTGTCATTGTTTCCCCAAGGCCAGCCTCATCAGGCTCCTGGGACTGCACACTTGTGTTGGTAGCAGGTGCTTTAAGGGGCATCCTGGCAGTGTGCTGCTCTGTGCAATGCATCCCGTGTGCCAGTCATTGGGGATTCTCACTCCCGTTTGGCCCAGGAAGGAGATTCTTAAGTCTTTTAAACATTTCTTTGGTTTTGCCTTGTTTCAGATGGACTCCAGACACACACTCATTGATTGATGACTACAGTGTTAGAAGACTGAACTGTTGACTCATTTCAGTTATGGACATGAAAGGTTGGGGTGTTTTGGAAAAAGTTATAGGTTCACTTGTACAGATGGGACAGCCAGCATGTCCTTTGTCCAACTGAATGCTCAGCTCTCTGGGTTGGCAGGTACTTCCAGCCTACAGGCTCAGTGTCCTGTGTCCCTGCAGCCAGGGAAGCAGAAGTGGATTTATTCTGTCCTCCTCTCTTGTGTATCTGTGTCCTGCCCTAGGCCCTTCCTGGGGCTCTCCTGGTCTTCTTGGGGGTTCTGTAGACATGGAAGCGCTGCTTTCCTTTCCCTCTGGGTGTTCCAAGTCAGTACCAGCTCCTGGTTCCCGGAAGCTTCCTCAGAGTTTGGACAGAGTATATGCATGTGTATGTGTGTGTGCATCCATGTGCACATGTGTGTTGAATATGTGCACAGGTGCACGTGTGCCTGTGCATGTATATGTCTTTACGTGTGTAATGCTTTCTAATTGTGAAAGTGCCTCCCTTTCTCATAGACCATGAGAGCTGAGCAGTCAGGGACTATGCTGTCAACTTTTATATTGCTAATGCCCAACAGTACATGCTAGGTAGATGCTGAGTGTGTGAGTAAATGAGCTCACAGTAGCAACTTTGAGCTAATAATGGTATATTGTGTTCTCTTAGTGTTCTTCTAGGGAAAAACTGACCCTGGTTCAGGCTGTTTGTGTCTGTTGAGTATTTCATATGGTACTGCAAAGGGTGCTTTATGAAGACCCAAAGAAATGCCAAATTCAAACCTGACCCTAATGCTTGCTGTATACTTCTCCATCATCATTTGTATCTATTCAAAAATTTGATTAGAATGTTCTACTGGGGTAACTTGGGCTGCCTTAGCAGTTCTAAAATTCATCCTTACTCTGAAAAAAATTCCAGCAAAACTTGTTTGGTACTTGGAGAATTGAGGGGGACAGAGACAGAGAACTTGTGTCGAGATAGACAGCAAAACCTTGCATAAACTGACTTGACTGTATTGGATTGTGTCTGAGGGATGGACGGGAGCTGGGCAGTTAGTAATGGCCTTCAGCAGTGAAGCTGCTGCTTGTGGCTGTGATTAACAGCTTCGTGTTTTTCTTTTTTTAAAAATATTTTACTTATTTTTATTTTATGAATATGAGTGTATTGCCTGCTTGTAGGTGGGTACATGTTGTGGAGTGCCCATGGAGGTCAGAGGAGGCATCAGATCCTCTGGAACTGGAGGTAGGGACAGTTGTTAGATGCTATGTGGGTATTGGGAACCAAACTCAGATCCTTTGTGAGAGCAGCCAGCGCTCTTAACTGCTGAGCCATCTCTCCAGCCCCCAGCTTTACATATTTCAGCTCCTAGCAGAGTGCTAGTGATGCGGGGTGATCTTAGGGTGCCTTGTCAGTAGTGAAGCCCTGCTCCCATTGTCTCATGGCTGAGCATTCTGGGTGCAGTTTTCACAGGTACCTTTTTGGGGTGAGCATTCCGTATCTTCAGGCCTGGGTTGGTTAG
The DNA here is from genome assembly GCA_009823505.1 of Rhizomys pruinosus. Lineage (NCBI taxonomy): Eukaryota > Metazoa > Chordata > Mammalia > Rodentia > Spalacidae > Rhizomys > Rhizomys pruinosus. Next base: position 1,297,997 of record VZQC01007895.1, read on the forward strand.
AGGATTGTCATACCAGATGTGTATCTACCATTTTTCCTGTATTAAAAATAAATGCTGACTCATGCAACCCGATGTCACAGGTTAGGTTTCTGGAGAATGAGACCGCTATGCCCTTATCTGCCAGCTGTAGAGGCAGGACACCTTGTTGAAATGGCTGCTGTAGTCAGGGCTGGTCACTGTTGGCTGAAGGAGAGGCTGGGCCCAGAGTTTGTGTGTTTGGGTATAAGATTAGCTCAGATCAGTGTCAATGCAGAGACTAGATCTCATGAGCCATCTGAGATTTGTTTCTTTCTTTCCACTAGTTGCATCCTGTTTGTGTCTTTGTGCTTGCCCAGCTTCCTTGCAGACGTGATTTGATGAGAGCCATGAAGGCACATATGATGGCAGGATAATAATCAAATAGAAGTTTTCAGAAAAACAGAAGTTATGAACTTAGCAGGTGTTGTGGTTTGAATGAGAAATGTCCCCATAGGTCCATGTATTTGAATATGTAGTCTCCATAGGCCCATGTATCTGAATACGTGGTCTCCAGTTGGTGGTACTGTTTGGGGAAGTAATAGAACATTTAGGAGGTGGAGCATTGCTGGAGGAAGCATGTCACTGGAGGTGGGCTTTGAAGGTTTATAGCCTGGCCCCACTACCTGTTCTCTCTCTTTTCTTCCTGTGTGAGGACGGAATGTGATTGGTCTGCTTCCTGACCGCCTGGCTAGCCTCACTCATACTTCTACTGCCATGCTTCCCCACCGTGATGGAGTGTATTCCCTCTGGAACTCTAAGTTAAAATAAACTCTTTTTTCCTTTAAGTTTCTTTTTGTCAGGGTATTCTATCACAGCAACTGAAAAGTCACTAATTCAGCAGAGCTTCATTAAGTGAAGGAAGTTCTTCAGATGCATTGACTTTCTAGACCTGCTTATTTTCATGTGTCCAGGAAAGTCCATCAACGTCATTTTGTTTACACACTGGCATTTCAAGTTTTACCCAGTAGGAAATTTCAGGTTACACAACTGCTTGCTCTTTCTGGTAAGAGTCTCACTTTAGGAAGCTGCGAAAGAGGCTTTTAATTCTTTTGGGTGTTCTGATTTTAGGCCTGGAGCTGGGTTTGGATGATTAGTGGCATCTAATTAAGGCAGGGCAGGCAAGGGATTTATAGACTTTATTCTGATATAGAAGCACTTCCTTGAAGTACTTACTAATGATTTTCATTAAGAAATAGATTGTTTTTATAATACTGTGGAGATGGATACTATTTCACCTTTTAACATAGTGTACAATCTGCAAGATATGTAGAAAAATAAATAATCACAAAGTGAAAAAAATTGTATTGCTTTACTTACATTAATAAAAGAAAATTTCAAATAGTTGCTAAAGTCATATCTAGCAACTTTGGCCTTCCACCCAGCTGTGATCTTATTGTTCCAACTCAGTTTCTTTCAGCTGTTAACCAATGAGAACCGGGTCAGATCGAGTTAGTGTTCTTATCTCGCAGGTTGGGAGCTTTTTACATGGACCTTCTTTTGAACATTACCCTCCACCCCTCTGGGCTCTTGTACCTTTGTTCCCATATCCCAAGTTCTATACCTGGACTGTCTTTTATGTTGGAAGCACTTAGAAGATATGTATTTGATCCCAGCTTTTCTTAATTTCCCAGTCAGGCCATGTTTTCATGGACAGCACTTGGGAAGCCTTTCTGTCTGTCACAGGGTGTGAAGACAGGGCTCCAGGAGACAAGAAGTGAGGAACTGAGCTGTCTCTACCACCTGCTCCTTCTGGCTCCTAACCTTGGGCATATAAATAACTTCTGTAAGGTGGATATAATAACATGTCTCAAAGTGTGACAAGAATTAAGGAGATAAAATATGGGGACAACAGGGGCTGGAGAGATGGCTCAGGAGTTAAGAGCACTGACTGCTCTTGCAGAGGTTCCAGGTTCAATTCCTAGCACCCACATGGCAGCTAACAACCATTCATAACTCCAGTTCCCGGGGAATCCAGTGTCCTCTTCTGACTCCATGGGCATTAAATGACATGGGTGCACTTACACACATGGGGACAATATACATAAAATAAAAATAATAAATAAAATGTGGGGACAGCATTTAAAGCTTTACATCAATATCTGTCTTCCCCTTTCTTCTTCCCTCCCACCATTCCTGATTCCCTGTCTCCCCATCTCTATCTATCTATCTATCTATCTATCTATCTATCTATCTATCTATCATCTATCTATCATCTATCATCTTTTATCTTCCAACCTATCAGTTACTTAAGTTATTTTTTTGATTATTTATTTTTTATGTGTATGAATGTTTTGCCTGCAATGCCCAAGGAGACCCAGAAGATGTTGGATACCCTGGAACTGGAGTTATGGATGGCTGTTAGCTGCTCTGTGGGTGCTGGGAACTGAACACAGGTCCTCTGTAAGAACAGCCAGTGCTCTTAATGACTGAGCCATCTCTCTAACCCCTTAGCTACTAAACTTAATTTCCAAATGTAAATTGATATTAAGCAAAATACCCTCAATTTTTTTTTCTGTACCTACCTATGTCTCTTTGGTTTTTGTAATTATGAATTGGCCTTTAATGTCTTTCAGCATATTTATCGATCCACATGGATTGATGTGCTGGTTAATATTATGCTCTTTTGCATTTTACATCTGCAAGTGTTGTCCTCAGAAGCTTAGTTTTCTCCTCCTCCCTTCCTCTAGAATTCACAGACAGACAAGTGTGTGTGCACCCCCCACCCCCCATACCCCTCAACCTCCAGCAGGTCTTCTGAATATTTCTGTGAATATTTTTTGGTAGAGGTTATGGACTGATTGACCACACGGTTGGGATTTTCTTTCTTTAAGGACAGGCAAGATTGCTCATTTTAAAGTGAAATTGAACAAATATTTAGAAAAAATACATCCTATACCTCATTAGCGACTTGGCCAGGAAGAAAGAGATGAGAACACATGAGCATGTACGTACAGTGTCTGTGGCTGCTGTAATTTGGTTGAGGCATTCCTACTTGTTCACAGGAGCTTCTTGGAAAGCAATGGGAACAGTTTTGCTATCCTGCATCCTCCTTTTGGAGCAGCAATGAATTCTGCTAAGTGGGAGCTGTGAGTCAGTGCATGAAGACAAACAGGGAGGTAGTGTTGGAGTGACTACTGTGTAGAATGGGCAGAGTTAGGGGTGCTTCTGAGTCTAGAAAGAGCATGGAGGGTGCCTGACTCTTGAGGCCTTCCTCCAATCCCACCATTCTTGAGAATCTGTTCATTAGAGAAATAACTGGGGAGATTTGAAGTGAGGCAGTCAGAGAGGGGAGACTTTTTTCATACATTAGGTTTAAGGGATGCTAATTTTGAGGGCTACCAGCAGTTCTTACTGAGCTTATTCTACCATAAAACACTACTCCAACTAATTAATATTCATACAGCATTTTGCCAAGCATTTCCTTTAATGTATATTATTGTCATCTTTACTTTTTGAAACTGAGACTTAGCCAAAGTCATGTGCCCAAGTCAACCCAGCTACAGTGAATTGGGACTTCTTTTCTGCCTACATCATGTGCTTATGTGTGGGGTGGTGTCTGAGTGTAAGCATGTGTTTGCAGGATTGCTTGCCTTTGGGGGTCAGTGTGCAAGTCAGGGGCTGTAGGACGATGCCTTCCTGTGTTGCTTCTCCACTTTATTTTTCTCACCGATCTTGCCATTTTGGCCAGACTGCCTGGCGACTGCGACCCCAGGATCCTCCCGTCGCTTCCCTGCTGCTGGGTTACACTTCTGGATTTCTACTTAGGTGCTGGGGATCTGGATTTAGCTTCTCATGCTTGCACAGTGAGCACTTTACCCACGGAGCACTTTACCCATCTTCCCAACCCTCATCCTACAGCTCTGACCCAGGGTTTCTGTTGATGTTGCTGTGGTTGAGAGGTCCCTAGGGAATATGGACAAATGTTTTTTTCGGTGGAGAAATAATAGATATCATAGGTCTTTTCTACTTCAAAAGGAGTTAAGAGAAGTGAAATCTCTCAAGTCAACGTGCATAGGAGATGGCCTCAGCTCCTGCAGTATGTGAGGGGCCAGAGTTCTGCATCATGGGATACAAGTATGGGCTGTTCTTCAGCCTCTCTTTATCTTTGTTTCCTCATTCATTCTTTTCCTGTTGCTTGTTGGAGATTATGGGAAACCCATGTGTGACATGTTGAGCCTGTATTTCATGGCATGAGACACATGTGTCAAATGCTGAACCTATGTCTTATGGCATGATGCACATGTGTAAAATGCTGAGTGGAATGTGGCACATGTGTGAAATGATGAGCCTCTGTCATACATGGGACACATATGTAAAATGCTGAGCTTCTTTCTCATGGCCTGGGACACGTGTGTGAAATGCTGAGCCTCTCGTGACATGGGACACATGTGAATTGCTGAGCCTGTGCCTCATGGCATGGGACACATGTGTAAAATGCTGAGCCTGTGTCTCATGGAATGGGACACATGTGTGAAATGCTGAGCCTATGTCATGTCATGGGGCACATGTGTAAAATGCTGAACCTCTGTCTCATGGAATGGGACACGTGTGTAAAACGCTGAGCCCCTGTCTCATGGAATGGAAAACGTGTGAAATGCTGAACCTGTGCCTCATGGAATGGTCCAAGCAGCTCTTTTAGTTTCCTTTTCTGCAGAGTTTGTTTCTGCCTGGAATTACCAGGCAGCACTGACAGATGTATAAGTGAATGCTCAAGAGCAGATTAAAAATGCATTGTTAAAAATGGATTCAATGTGTGAACAAAGATTGGCATGAAGGTTGGGTCCCTGTGTTTTTATAGGCTAATTAAAGTGCATGAACAATGATAAATTAAGATAACCCATATTGTCTGAAATCACTGTAAAGCATTCTCTGCAGAGCTAATTGCAGCCTGCAGAGATCTGGGTGGTCTCTGTCAGCTATTGACCACATTGAGATCGCGCTATGCTCTGAGGTCCTTGGGACTTGGGAATACACATGTGGGTACATGTCTGCAGTTTTGATTTTGGTACAGGACATAGGCATCAGGTCACCACTCAACGATGGTGCACATGCCACTCATGGAAGCTGTGTCAGGTTTTTGTAAAGAGCTTGGTTGGGGCTGAGGCAAAGGACTGTGGCTTGTGGGTGCTCACCTCAGAATGAGGTGCTGAATGTGTTTGCCTTTGGGCAGCCAGCTATCATATGAAGGGCAGACTCTGTTGCTACAGTGGGTTCCTGGCTGGTTGTGTATGGACCACAGCAGGCAGTAGAGTGATTCATGGAATAGAGTTCCCTGTTTTTGTCTGTGATTTGGAAAATGGCCTCTAGAGTGCGCTGTGGAGCAGGCTGTGTCTCTGTTTTAGCCCAAGGTGACACTGTAGGTTTTGGGGAACCTTAATGATGAGGCCATCTGGCTTCCTGTGATTCCCACTTAGACTTGGGAACATTTGCACTTAATTTTAGAGTTAAGTATAGATGCTTCTTGACTTATGATGGGGGTAGATCCCTGTAATCTCATATAAGTCAAACTACTAAGTCCAGAATGCCTGGAATACACAGAACCTGTTGAGTAGCCTAGTTTAGCAACATAGCACATCGTGGAATATTGATTGTTTCATTGATCAGTCCTCATTGCTACTAGCTATCATCGCGAAAGACTATTGTACTGCATGTGGCTCACCTTGAGAAAGAAAAATTCAAAAAAGGTACAGTGTATCCTGAATTGATACTGCTTTTGCATCGTTGTAAAGTTGAAAGATCACAAATTAAACCGTGGTAAGCCATGCCTATCTGTAGTCTCAGGTACTTGCCAAGATCAGTAACAGATTTTATAAGACTAGGTTAATTTTGTTTCTGGTGGTTTGTAGTTACTTCTTATTTATAAGTTTTTTGAAAATTTCCAACATAAAATGAATATTCATCGAACACAGATATAGTGATGGTATGCTAAGAACAAAAATGATTTTGGATAAACTTAAGGCCTCTATTTCAAACAGTCTTTTAAATTCCAACCCAGTTAACTTATTTATTTAGTTAGTAGAGAGCAAAGTGAGAGAATTTATTAAGAAAGATTACATCTCCAAGGAAGGAAGCTGGCTGGAGCAGAGGGAGAGTTAGCATCTCAAATGGCCATGGTATACAAAGCATAGGGGCTTCTATGCCACAGAGTGCAGGCTTTCTTGTGCATGGTCTAGTTACCTGTAGTTCTACACACATGTATTGTATGTCTCATTAGCATCTTAACTCTTTACCCAGTATTATAATGTGTCATTATAGGTCATCTTTAGACACTGTACAGTGGCTAAAGTTCAGTGGACCTGTACAGTGGCTGAACTTAGCCTCAGTGGGGGGCTTAGGAGTAGCAGGGAAGGGGCATGCAGCTCTTCCCTTTGCCAGCTTGTTTTTTCACATGCTAATTTTGCAGCCTTTGTGCAAAATTCTCTGAGCCTCACCCTCTGCCCCATTTCCCTTCCTCAGTTCCTGTGTGAGCTGTGGTTCCTAAAATCTATAACTGCTTCCATGTGGTTGAGGGGCATAGACACTGCCTAAGAGGGGCTATGAAACTATTTCTGTCTTCTAGAGAGAAGGATCTGGAGCTCCTATAGTAGGATTGGCTGGATTCCTGAATCACTGCCTGAATCCTAGAAGACACAACAGTATTTCTCTTTAAGCATCAGGCAGGTTCCTCTTGGTGTGCTGTTGGCATGTCCAGGCTCATCAGGTTTTGTTATACGGCTGTCCTCATCATTTTAACTTTTGAGTTTAGGAGTAAGATCTTTTGGGTTATAGAGAAAACAGATTGATGGCTATATGTTAAAACTGGTATTTTTTTTACATCAATACGAGCAGGGATATTAGTTACTTTTCTGTTGCTGGCAGTCAAGAAGCAGATGGATCACATTTCATCCTCATGCAGGAAGCAGGGAGATAGAACAGGAAGTTGAACAAAGCTATAAACCTTCAAAACCTAGAGTTTTTTCAGCAAGGCTCTACCTCCTACAGATTCCGTGACCTCCCTAAAGAGCACACCACCAACACTTTTCAGGTACCTGGGCTTGTGGATGGCATTTCTTTCCTTATTATTATTATTTTTTTTTCTTTTTGAGACAAGGTCTCCCTTTAGTCCCAGATGGCCTGGAGCTAACTGTGTAAATCAGGCTGGCCTTGAACTCACAGACCCACCTGCCTCTGGCTCCCAAGTGCTGGGATTAAAGGTGTGGGCCAAACTACTACAGCAGGTAAAATGGTTCCACCCTGAAGAAAGTACATGAGCCATTATTATACATTGGTCCAAGACTAATCCCAATAATATCAATGAGAAAAACTATGCAGAAGAGATTCTTAGAACGTTTCAGCGATTGTTGATATGGCAACAATCTTTGAGAGAGGAGATGGAGGCTTTCTTTCTAATCTCAAATGAACGTCACTCACTGTCTAGGATCCTGGACAAATCAATGGCCACCAAACAACCCTGTACTAGTAGCTTCTTCCCTTTGTCTCACAAACTCAGAGAATGACATTTATAGGCAACAGGAGGGTGAGTTTAGAAAAGTATTTTGTTATAGGATTGTAAGTGGAATCTTAGGAGAAAGAAAGAAATTAAGCTTTTACACAGCAGGAACAGGTCCCTGAAATGTTGTGCCACTGGGCTGCTGATTTAGGGGAGAAGACGTCTGAGGAATCAGGAATGTTCAGCAATAGAGATCTGCAAGCAGGGGTCTTCAGAGAATGAGTGGGCAAGCATAGCCCATTGGGGAAAGCATGCTTAAGCCTTTGGTCGGTATCCAAAAAAGAGATTGAAAGGAGAAAGAATTATGCTTTCTGAGTTAGAACACAGAAAAGCAGTCAGGTTTAGCAGCAGAAGTACTGTAAGCAGCTGCATTGGGGGAGGGACTTCTGAAAATTTTAAGTATAGCATCTCATTAAGGGATAATTATTCCTCCCATCTCCTTAGCATGTCTTCAGGGGAATCAGGTTTCCTGGTGGAATGGACTCCTGGCCAGGTGATTGACAGGCCCAGCTGGATTAACTCTGAAGGGAGAAGACAGTAGTATGTGATACTCTAGTCTTTGGAACAGATCAGAATGCTGTGTTCCTACCCAGGGCCAGAGGTGGGACTCAGATTCCATTGTTTTGACCTGGAGGAAGTAGCTTTCCTTCAGTGGGCTTCAGCAAAGCCCTGATATTGTCACCTTTTCACATGGCATTTTTTTTAATTTTATTTTTTAAATTTTATTTATTTCTGTATGTGTATGAATGTACTGTCTGCATGCAATGCCGCAGAGGTCAGAAGAGGGTCTCGGATTCCCCTGGAACTGGAATTCTCCTGGAATTGGAGTTTCAGACGGTTCTCAGCCGCCATGTGGGTGCTGGGGATCGAACCCGGGTCCTCTGTAAGAGCGGTCGGCGCTCTTAACCGCTAGGCCATCTCTCCAGCCCTCATATGGCATTTTAAATCCTACTGTGGGGCAGTTCTTACAAGGAAATGGTGTCCAAAGCTGACCATGAGGGCAGGGTCCATCCAATGGCCTTCAAGACTTCTAATCCCTATCTAGCTACCTACCATTCCCCCTCAAAAGTTGAGGCCCTAAAATCATTTGGGAGTTGAGCATGGAGATGTAAATCCCTCATAAGCACACGGAGTCACTGTGGAGGACTAAAGATGGCGCACTTCCATCTTCTTTTCGGGTCAAGATAAAGGCCGGGGGCTCCCCCTCTAGTCAGCAGGGTTTTCTTTCCAGTCAGGTAGTCCACACCTGTTCAGATAACACTAAGGTGGGACCAGGATACCTCATTATTTGAAGCCACAATTCTATCAGCCTTCTGTTCTTTGTTTAATGTGATCAACCCAAATAAGGGAGGGGAAGCCACTATAAAACCCTTAAAACCCGGCTCTTCCCTGGGGATGTTGGATTCTTGGTTTCTGGGTCCCCTCTTTGCTTGTGGGAAGCTTTAGCTTTCTGTAGAGTTTATGTGTGATTCTTTATGTATATGGTAAGATTCTTTGTCATTCAATAAATGTTTGTTTGCCTGTTGCTCTCTGTTAAGTGTGAGATTTTTTTTCCTGCTTGTTAATTCTTTAATTGGCTAAGAAATGAACCCAGCCTTATATGGTAGCCATCTAAGACCCCTAGACTGATAATGTGGCTGCAACAGAGTCAGTCTAGCCACTTCTGGCTTCTGGCCAAGAAAACTGCCTGTTTTTTCAAGATGCAGGCCTTAAAACTGCCCGACCAGTTTCTATTTTGTGATCTCTTCATTGTAATGTAAAAACCAATAGCTTTCCTTTTTGAAAAGAAGCTTGAGGCCTTCTACAGATTTACACATTCTCCTATGGGCCTTTATATTAGTTAGTTTTCTACTGCTGTGCTGTAATAAATACAATGACCCAAGGAAACTTATAGATAAAAGTGTTTACTTTGGCTTATGGTTCCAGATGGGTAAGAGTCCATCATGGTGGAGACAGGGTAGCAAGCAGCAGGTGTGGTGGCAGAAGCAGGAAGCTGAGAGATCACATCTTGACTGTACACAAAGGAAGAACAGACTAAAGTGGAAATGGGGTGAGACTAAAAACCCTCAGAGCCCACCCTAGTGATGTGCTTCCTAAAGGTTCCTTCCATAACCTCCCCAGACACCACACCAACAGGGGACCAAGTATTCACATACATGAGCCACAACAGTCTTCAAGTGGGGTCCCTTGGTTTGGAACTATTGTTTTTTTATCTCCCTAGTAGGTTTGCCAACTGGTATCAGTGGATATCAGAGTTTGGTGGGTATCTCTGGGAAGAATTCCATGTTCTCGTGTTCTGGAAAAAGATACGTGGATAATAGCAAGTAAAATGAGAGACTTTACTAAGAACAATATATACTTTAAAGGGAAAAAGCAGGATGGAAAAGAAAAAGAACTTAAAAGCTTAAATGGCTCCAGTTAGCTTTGTAGGTGCCAGTAAGTGGCAGTCATTTTGGGTTATGCTTTCAGGATGGCTAGTGTGTGTGTGTGTGTGTGTGTGTGTGTGTGTGTGTGTGATCTCACTCCTCTATCCTAAGCAATTCACACTTCTTACTTATCTGGTGCATGTGACCCTCAGCAGTGAGCCGAGTGACTGGTTGCACCTGTTTGCAAGCTTGTCCGTGTCATCTTCTTCTTGATCATCTGCTTGAGTTGCTAGTGTAACCACTTGAAGATGAGAACTGTGTCTGATCTTTCCACTGCTTTCTCCTGCAGTTCCCAGCAAAAATGCTGCAAATTTAAGGCTATGCATAAGATTTTTTGGAAAACTCACTACACAGCTTTTATTCTCCACCTTTAGTTAACGAGTAGTGTTCCATGTGACCTGGTGGTTTGAGAAGTCCTCTCCAACTTCACATATTCTTACTGCTTTTGAGACAAAAATTGTAAGTAACTGTAAAGCAAGGAGAAAGACTGCCTTATCTCTGCATTCTACTTTCTCTACTTCCTTAGTTCTCAGGGTTCTGTACTCTCTCCTGGATGCCAAATGGTTCAGGATAGCTATGTGCATCCTCTACCTCAGTGAGCTCTCTGTTTTTGTGTCTTGCTGGTTATTGGCTGGTGCTGGCAGAGTGATACACCATTAGGTGGTCTTATGACACGATTGTTGACAAAATGAATGAATGAGTGGATCACTGGTCTACTCAGATTTCCGAGACTAAATACTAAGCTACTTCATACTAAAGCTCTTAGTGACTTGTGGTGCTAACCCCTTTGGGATTATTTGCATTTTAAAGAGCTGGTATCTTGATGAATAGTTATTTACTCCAAATGTAGAATTCCTGGCTGCTCTTACCATTGGTTTTCAAAATAAGTTAGTAGTTTATATGACAGCTCAATGTTGACTACTAAAAGAAGCAAATGGTTCTTTCTGTGATTCCATAGAAATACAATTGCTTGAAAGGGGACTTAGGTCCTCCAGCCATTGTTGGAATGTATCCTGGCCATAAATAAAGCCTTTTGTGACAACTTGACATCACAGCTGAGGCTCAAATGCACATCCACATTCAGTCATTCACTAGTTATCTACTGCACACATTCTGCTACATGCATCTCCACATTGAGTCCTTTACTAGTTATCTACTGCACACATTCTGCTACATGCACTGCTATAGGTGGGTTCAGGGCAGGGTACCAGGTCTGTTGTCTGATCCAGTGACTAGCCTTAGAAAGCCTTTGATACTTCCAGCAGTCGCTACTGAGACAGTTACAAGTAGATACAGTGACACCAGTGATGGGGAGGGTCTTTAGTCATGCATTAGAACTTGGCAGATCTGGAGTATGGTGTCTGGCTCAATGGACTGTTCTAGATGAATGACAAGGAATGAGACTCTTGAAAAGTCAGAAGCCAGTGTGAGAGGTGAAAATGGCATTGGCTTCTATTATAGTCAAGAACTCGTGTTGGCCATTTAGAAACTGCCTTATTTGTCATTGGTCCTTGTTGTCCACCTTTGTTTCCATGTAGGGCTGACTGGCTCTAAGCTCCATGCAGAGTGGACACCTTGCTCCTAGGACAGTAGCCATATAATTGTGCTGTGCTGTTCTTCTGCTTATTTTGCATCTTGTACTTTGCTAGTTTTCCAAACCACTGGCCATACCACAAGGCTTCATTGAACAGATGGCATGAGAGAGACGCATGATCTTGGAAAATGGGCCCCAGGGTTCAAGGTGCATGCCTGCCTCATTTTTGGCACACACCTCATGCTCCTGCCCCTAGTTTGAAGGATTTTCTGTGGCAGCCAGGGTTCTAGATGTATGAGCAAGTTGACTGGGCCCTGGTCTCAGAGGAGTCCAATACCAGTGGACTGTCTGAACTTGAGAGGTGACAGAAGAGCTGGAGATGGGGTTGGTAGTGTCAGACATCATACCTGCTCGAAGGCTGCCAGGAACTGTGACTCTGAGGAGATGGGGTTCAACCAGGGCCCTTGCCAGGAGTTTCCATGCGATGGGCAGTTTTTTTTTTTGTTTTTTTTTGAGGAATAAAAACATTTTATCTATGTATTCAGAATCACAAGTTACCTTTACAGTTCAATTTACTATATATAGAAATCATTTGGGTTTTTTATTTTCAGTTAAATTTTGAACTAAGGTTACAATATCATATAAACAAGATTTTACATGAATTATTATTTTTTTTTAATTTTTTTAATTAATTTTGTTTATTTATGTGTATGAATGTATTGTCTGCATGCAAGTTTGTGCACCCGTGACGTGCAACGCCGCGGAGGTCAAAAGAGGGCGTCGGATTCCCCTGGAACTGGAGTTCTCCTGGAATTGGAGTTTCAGACGGTTCTCAGCCGCCATGTGGGTGCTGGGGATCGAACCCGGATCCTCTGTAAGAGCGGTCGGCGCTCTTAACCCCTAGGCCATCTCTCCAGCCCCTTACATGAATTATTTTTAAGCATACCAAATAGAAATGCATAAGTTTAAACTTCAGATTTATGGCAAACAGTCTTCAAATATAATACAGACATTTCTTAAAGTTACCTTATTCACAGGGCTGGAGAGATGGCCTAGCGGTTAAGAGCGCTGACTGCTCTTGCAGAGGACCCGGGTCGATCCCCAGCACCCACATGGCGGCTAAGAACCGTCTTTAACTCCAGTTCCAGGGGAATCCAACACCCTCTTCTGACCTCCACGGCATTGCACGACACGGGTGCACAAACCTACATGCACACAGTATACTCATACACATAAAAAATAAATAAAATTTAAAAAAAGTTACCTTATTCATGTGTAATATTTGCAATCCTGGGCTGTTTTACACACAACAGCTCTCCTATGCAGATGGCAAAAATGGATATGCCATGAAGCTCAATCCTATATAATCAAACTAAGGACTCAAGTTGTTAGGGTTTGGGGTTCTTTGCTTTTGTACCATCTTTAAAAAGGTTTGGCATTTCTGGGCCACAGTGCATGACACAAAGAAGGTAGGGAACAATTCCTCCTCCTAGTTACAGTTAAAAACAGTCACATGGGAGCTTGGAATTTTGCATAAAACCCCATATTATACCTTGGAAAAGTCCAAAGACAACATGACAATGGACTGGGGTCCTAAGTTATTTTGTAATGAATAGAACCCATGATCTTCAAATGGGTGGTAATCAAATAAAAAATATTAAGCACCTACTGCTTTGAGATTGAAATTAGAGATTCGTGATCAGTTTCTTTGCACCTTGAAATCAAGGTGTAAAAACCAGCTATTAAGTGCATTCCAAACTTCTATGTAGCAGAGTAGAATTTTCTGTCCATTGGCACCAAAGTGAAGTCACATTCCCTCTTGGGAGACAGAAATTCCGCGATGGGCAGTTCTTTCCAGGGCCACCAGATGCAGTTTTCTGGGTTCCAGCATCCTGAGCATACACTTTTAGGTCACTTACAGAAGTGTGTCTATACTCAGTTTCTTTTTAGAAACATAATGTTACTCTATAAAGAGTGATATTTTAAAATTCTTCCCTTTCTGTATATTTGAGGAACTTCCCAAGTCCGAGGTAACTAAGATCAGGATGGTTGGTAATGTGTCTTAACGGATGGTTGGGTACCCCAGGCAAAATTTCTTTTTTAGATTCATCATAAATGCATGGCACTAATGGGGGTTGATTTGTCATGAGAGGAACAATTGAATTCTAAAAATGAAAGCTTGGAGTAGAAATAGGAATGTGCTGAAAGAATACAGGAAAAGCCTGGAATCTTCTTTATATTCTTTTTTTAAAAATTTTATTTATTTTCATATGTGTATGAATGTACTGTCTGCATGTAGGTTTGTGTACCTGTGTCTTGCAGTGCTGTGGAGGTCAGAAGAGGGTGTTGGAGTCCCCTGAAACTGGAGTTAAAGATGGTTCTCAGCTGCCATGTGGGTGCTGGGGATCGAACCCAGGTCCTCTGCAAGAGCAGTCGGTGCTCTTAACTGCTAGACCATCTCTCCAGCCCCTCTTCTTTATATTCTATGAAAAGCAAACACAAGTTTCTGATTGAAACATCTTTGATTCTAAGGCTATCCTTGCCTCTCTGTATTTATGAGTCATTGGACATCAAACTGTTGGGAGTTTTTGATAGCAAAATCTCCACTAGGAAGAGTGGGAACTTCTCTGCCTGCCTACTTCTTTGCAGCCCTGGAGATAATCCTTGAAAGTCCCTGTACTTGGGGTCTTGCTGTGGAGTGGTGGAAGGGTCTCAGGAATTAAGAACTCAGGTGAATGAATGTAGAATTGCTAATGGAAGAAAGATATGGAGGTCAAGCTTGTGGCTCCAGGAGGTCTACATACCAGAGATATTCTATGCTGGAAGGAAGCTCAGGGTTTCTGAATGTAGGTGCTGGCACTGTGCCTTGAATGGAGCAGGTGTTCTGTGGTGAAGGTGAGATGCCTTACTGGGCAGAGGAAGCTGCCAGAGCACCTGGGATGGCAGGGGACATGGTGAACCAGGGTGGGTATGTGTGGAGTGAGGGTCTGATGGGCAGGGTGAGACCCTGCTCACTGTGGATCTGGAGTGTTCTTAGAGGATCCCCTCAGTAGTTATTGGCAAGTTGTGGAGCTTTGAGGAGGTAGGGCCTAAGGGGGGTTAAGTTAGGTCACTAGGAGCATGTCCTTGAGGGGATATTGGGATCTAGTCCCCCCTCTTTTGCTCTCCCTTCCCTTCCTCTCCCCTCCCTCTGTTGTAGAAAATTCCTTCCCAAGAGACATGGGTGACATTCCACCTCAACCTCCTGCTCCTGTAGTCCCAAAGACAAACCGAGTAAAAGAGTCTCCAAAACTACAGTTTAGGAGAGAGTAGCGAGTTTAATGGACTTGCTCACAGAGCGGATGGACGAGGGGTCACTCACGGAGCGGATGGACGAGGGGTCACTCACAGAGCAGATGGACGAGGGGTCGCTCACAGAGCGGATGGACGAGGGGTCGCTCACAGAGAGGATGGATGAGGGGTCGCTCACAGAGCGGATGGACGAGGGGTCACTCACAGAGCGGATGGATGAGGGGTCACTCACAGAGTGGATGGACGAGGGTCACTCACAGGGTATTTGATATTCTCCCTCATGTTGACCCTGGGCTGGGAGTTCTGTGATGACCGTGGGAGAGACCCGCCCCCTAGCACTCTTGGCTTTTAAGCTCTTAGTCCCTTCTCTTATATAGCCAAGGTGAACTGGCTGATTGGGAGGGGTTGCTGGGTCCCTGGCTCCTTCCTTTCCTTCAGAAGAGCCATAGTCAAGTTCACAATCTTGGTGAGGCATTGATATCCAGTGTCAGTTCGTTCATCCACACACCACAACCTCCCTCCCTTTTTTCCTCCCTCCTCCCCCCGTTTTTCCTTCCTTCCTTCCTTCCTTCCTTCCTTCCTTCCTTCCTTCCTTCCTTCCTTCCTTCCTTTCTTCTTTCTCTTTTCTGTGTCTCTGAACGTGGGCATGTATGTGCCATGGTGTATGTGTGGAGGTCAGATGAAGGTCAGAGGACAACTTTTGGGAATTGGTTTTCACCTCCTCACTTTAAAAGAAACTCATCCAGGTGTGATGACAAGTTTTTGATGCTAAGGTCGTACATATTCATTTCTGTCTCCAAATATTCAGAAAGTCATGGTTTTCAAATTCATCTTGGGATAGCTGTTGGGTTAGTCCATGAGCAGTAGATGAACCCATGATCAGCTGAGGGAGGGACAGGCATACAACATGTGTAGGGTACCAGGCTCTGGGAATGTGAAGACAGATGCCCCCTCGAACTGCTTCCATGTGCTCACATCTGGGGAGGGCTTATCGTTGGGTACTGCTGAGGTTCTCCTAGAAGGTAAGGGTTGTGTTTGGAGAGAAAGAGATGAGAAGAAAGTTCTACTTTTTTTTTTTTTTTTGGTCTTTTCGAGACAGGGTCTCCTTGTAGCCCCAGCTGTCCTGGAACTCACTCTGTAGACCAGGCTGGTCTTGAACTCACAAAAATCTGCCTGCCTCTGCCTCCCGAGTGCTAGAATCAAATACCAAAAAAAGCTGGGCATGCACCACCATGCCCAGCTTTTTTTGGTATTTTTGAGACAGTGTCTCCCTTTAGTCCCAGCTGGCCTGGAACTCACTCTGTAGACCAGGCTGGCCTTGAACTCACAGAGATCTGCCTGCCTCTGCCTCTCGAGTGCTGGGATTAAAGGCATGCACCACCATGCCTGGCTGAAAGTTCTACTTTCAATAAAAATGGGGTTATATGTAGGGGTCGAGAAGTCTTCTTTAAAAGGTCACATTTGAGCAGGGAGTGACTCACATGGGCCCCAAGAGCTCTGCAAAGACCTTAGACAAAAGCTTGCCTGGAGTGTTCAAGGTCATATGGCTGGAGAGAAGCAAGGAAAGTGGTAACTAGGTGTGTCTGCACTTACCTGCGTTTGTGTGTGAGTTCTGCAGATCATGCAGGGTGAAATGGCAACCATTCTGTGTTACAAGAGCAGTGCAGGGCAAGTATTTTCTGGGAAATAGCGCACAGTGAGGGACTGGGCAGAAAGGGATACTATGGACTGCTGCAGTATCAGGAAGTGGAAGGAGGCTGAGTGGTGTGGGAGATGACAGGGAGCCTGACTTTCTGACTCAGCTCCTGGAGTCATTGTGTATTATCATAATGGGGAGGTTAGGGCAGGAGCAGCTTTTAGTGATTTTTTTTTTTTTCAAATTGTAAAATGACAATTTAGTATTGGTTATTTTTTTAAATTTATTCTTGTATGTGTATGAATGTACTGTCTGCATGTAGGTTTGTGCACCCGTGTCATGCAATGCTGCGGAGGTCAGAAGAGGGTGTCGGATTCCCCTGGAACTGGAGTTCTCCTGGAATTGGAGTTACAGACGGTTCTCAGCCGCCATGTGGGTGCTGGGGATCGAACCCGGGTCCTCTGCAAGAGCAGTCGGTGCTCTTAACCGCTAGGCCATCTCTCCAGCCCCAGTATTGGTTGTTTTGGCCTGACTTTGTCATCATCACCTTTGCACTTACTGAACTTGTAGGAAATGACACACCACTTATTTAGGACACTGGAAATGTTAATGGTTGTCCAGAAATCAAACCGAGTTTCTTGGCAGGAAAGATTGAATTTAAAGTACTTAGATTTTCCAGGAGAAAGAGTGCTGTGTACACAGAAGGTTTTAATGCCTTATTGTTCAATTGAAAATTAGAACTGTGATTAAATATGTTGACAGAACTCAGTTCTATGAACTGCCTTGAATGCAAAAGGAAGTTTGGGCAAATCCAAACTTGCTTTCCTTCTGTAAATTCATCCTCCTGTATTTGAGGCATGCCTGCTTCAGGTTGAGCATGGAAATTGCTCTGCTTTTAAATTAGGGCCCTTAAAGCAGGCACAGCGATGCTTGCCTGTTGTCTTAATCACTTTCTGTTGGTGTGATTAAAAACACTGACCAAAATCAACTTGGGAAGGAAAAGGATTACTTTATCTTATATCTTCCAGGTCACAGTTCATCACTGAGGGAAGTCAGGTCAGGAACCTGGAGGCAGGGGCTGAAGCAGGGACCATGGAGGTTGCTGCTCACTGACTTAGTCCTCTGGCCTGTGCCTAGCCTGCTTTCTTATACAATTCAGGATTACCTTCCCAGTTGTGGTGCTACCCGCAATGGGCTGAGTTTTCTCATATCAGTCAACAGTCAAGAAAATGGCTCATAGACATGACCACAGGCCAGTGCAGTCCAATAGGGGGAATTCTCCACTTGAGGTTCCCTCTTCCCAATGTGTCAAGGTCACAGCTGCTGCTATCCAGCACACCTGCAGCCACAGTTCACAACTGTCCAGCACACCTGCAGCCACAGTTACTTAGGAGAAGGGAGAATTACTAGAGCCCAGAAATTTTATGTCTGTCCAGGCAATATGTTAAGACCTATCTAAAAAAAAAAAAAGAAAATTATTAAGGTCTCTTTCCTGGCATGGCTGACTGAGTTTTCTTTGTGTGTGGGTCCAGGCTGGAAATGGAGTCTGAGCCCCAGTTCTGACCCCTTCATCAAAATCTCCCTTTGAACAAGATCCCTAGAAGATTCCTGTACACTTTAAAGTTTAAGAAGTACTGGGTTAATCCAGGGTAAAGGTTTCTAAGTGCTCTTGCTGTGGGATCAACATTTTATTAGGGCAGCTGGGTTTAAATCAGATGAATGTTAGCAGGTGTGTAGAACTGGTGAGAACAGTACTGGATACTTGGCTCAAGCTACAAATCAGCTCTGACAGTATCTCCAGCATCCCAGGACCCCATAGCTGCCTTCTTAGAGAACTCTTTGAAGACAAGACCCCTCAGTAAGTTGTCGTGTATTCTGGCATGGAACAGAGCCCTCCGCCTTTGCTAAGTAAAGGTTCAGAAGTGGGGGTCATGTGAGTGGAGGGAAAGCCTTCTCCCAAACACCACAAAACTGGGAAATATATGGTCAGGGCGGTAAGCCTGAGAGCCTCAGTGCTGCGGAGCAGGTGTACCTGTTGGTACAGGAAATTCATGCTGCTGAAACGATGTTGCTGTTTGATATAAGTTGGTGTGCTCATTTGGAGAACATTGCCCAAAGATCTCAGAACTGTTTGTTGCTTTTCTTTAAACATTTCTCTTGTCAGAATGATGAGAAAATTGCCTGTGTGGGAACTTGAGAAGTGCAAATTTGTTAATACTGCCTTTGACAATGGTTTGTATTCAGAGCTGTTTATGAGCTGCCACAAATCATTTCCAGCTAAAATGTGCTGCTGTTAAACCAGGCAGCAGTGTGAGTGTCTGAGAGGATGTGTGTGTTCAGCCTGCCTGCTGCCACGCTGAAGGCCCAGGCCTGTGTGCTGTGGGCCTGCTTTTTAAATCAGTGACATGGTCTGGACAGACTGAAAATACCCTGGTTCTTGTGTGAAGACTATCACCTTCCTGGTTGTGATCTTCAGAAGTTCCATTTTCAAGGCATAAGTTTGAGACTTAGCCATTCTTTTGATGGCAAGGATAGAGAGGGACTCAGTACCACTCCTTTTGCTCTTTTGTGACGTGTCACTCTGGAAGCAATGCTGTTAGTTCACCATTAATAGACCCTGGACTTAGTGATTGTTTTTATATGAGCAGGGACAGATTTCTCTGCTCCACCTACCCTCCCAGCATCCTGTGAAGACCAGTGTAAGATTGTGATCTGGGGTTCACAATGCAGCCTGTGGTCTCACATTGTAGGAACTAAATGATCATTTTTTTTTTTAATGGATCTGGATGCTTTCTAGCAGTAGTTCTCAGGGAAGATTTGTTCACAAAGAGGACAATTGATAAGGTCTGGAGGCAGGGTTGCTTCTTGCATCTTAAAGGTACAGACTAGGGATAGTAGTGCCCAGTACAGCTCTACAACATGTCAGTAAGACATATCTGGTAAGAAGTTCTGATTTAACAATATTGGCTGTTTTGATGGATGGATAATAGTAGGCGAACATTAGAAACTATGTAGTGGCTAGATAGTGGCTGGGAAGTTGTCAGATTCTAATTTCAGGCTCTGTTCCTTTTTATTTTTAAGCTATTTACTTAACATTCAGAAAAGAAATTCCATTGTTCCAAATCCATTTCTTCTACCAAGATAAATAGTTGAAAATTACTAGCTCCAAATAGGCAGACATTTAAAAAATTTCTTTATTTTGATTTTATGTTTTGCATGCATGTATATGTGCAAGTGCACTGTGTGTGTGCAAGTGCACAGTGTATGTGCAAGTACACCGTGTGTGCGCAAGTACACCATGTGCATTCAATGACTGTGGAAGCCAGAAGAGGGTGTCAGATTCTCCTGAAACTGGAGTTAAGGGTGGTTGTTAGTCACCATGTCAGTGCTGGGAACTCATGGCATAGATTTCTTTTTTTTTTTTCTAGATTATTGATGATGTTCAGCTGAGATGCAGAACAGATTCTGCCCAAGCAACTGGTCTTTTGTCCTCTCTGAGACACAGTCTTCTCAGAAAATAGCCTCAAAAGGTGACTCACTTTTCACCTAGTAAGGGCAGGTGCTGGCTCCATCCACTTCTGGGCTGTCCTTTTGTGCTTGCTCAGGATGACAAGACATTCCTGAAATACTCTGGTTTTGGCTATGGGTGTCTTCCTGGGGCCTTTGTATATGTTCACAGCTATTTTAAGTGAAAGGTAGACAACTTGGATGATTTATGGTATTGACTTCTATGTAGGGTAAGCTTTAATAATAAAATATCTCACAGTTATAGCTCTTAAGTACTAAGTAAAAGAAGCCATAAACCTTATAATATTCTATTATAAACATGCATATGCATATGTATGACATAATTGTTAAATGGTTTTGGTCCATTTTCTTCAAGTTATTTCTTTAGCCTGATTCCTTCCTTCCTTCCTATCATCTATCTGTCTATCTATCTATCTATCTATCTATCTATCTATCTATCTATCTATCATCTATCATCTATATCTATTGTCCATCATGTATCTGATCTGTTTATCATGTATCCTATCTATCGGTCTATCTATCTATCTATCTATCTATCTATCTATCTATCTATCTGGTGTCTATCATCTATCTCAACCTACCTACCTACCTATTTACCCAATTTTATCATTGCTATGACCAAATACTTGAATATTTGAAACAGTGGTTTTCTTTTTTTCTTTTTTATTTATTTATTTTTATTTTATTTAATGTGTATGAGTACTATCTGCATGTAGGTAGGTGCACCTGTGTCATGCAGTACTATGGAGGTCAGAAGAGGGTTTCGTATTCCCCTGGAACTGGAGTTAAAGAGTGTTCTTACCCGCCTTGTGGGTGCTGGGAATCGAGCCCAGGTCCTCTGCAAGAATAGTCAGTGCTCTTAACCACTGAGCCATCTCTCCAGCCCCAAGAATGGTTTTCAAGAGGAGAGATGTTTCATTTTAGCTCGTTTCATTGTGCGGTCACTTGGCCCCGTGAGCTTGGGCAGAACATCCTGGAAGATGCTAGTCACTTCATTGTTGACAAAAAGCAGAGCAGATTAGCTCTCATCATGGTGGAAAGAAAGTAGAGTGAAAAGGAGGAGGGTCTGGGGGTCAGACACACTCCAGGGTCCTCCTTCCTCAACTAGGCCTTAACTCCTAAAAGGTCTAGGATCTCCCCAAGTAGTGCCACTAGCTGGGGACCAAGTGATCAGCACAGCCTGTGGTGGGTAGTACAGACTCAAACTGTAACACTATTATCTATCTCTTGAGCAGTTATCAACCCTACTCACAAACCCAAGGGGCATTCAGCTACCTGTAATCATTTGTCTTTATACTTATCCTGTGGCTTTTTTGAGAAGGAAGAAATGGCTACCGCATGTTTTCCTTTTCTGACCATTAGCGTTTGTGTCTTGGAGGCCATGGGGTGGGAAGTGGCAGACAGCATGATCTGGAGAACCTTTCACTTGCCACATTGCTTACTTGGACTGTGATTTCCTGCTGAGTAGACCTTTGAGACTCTGACCTCTTTAAAATGGGTGCAGCTGAATCTCTCCAACTTCTTTTGAGGACGGAGTGAAATGTTGCTTATAAGTTTTGTAGTTTATGAGCTGAAGGGATAGCTCACATTAGAGCTAATGATAGGTCATACGAGAAGCTCTGGGTTTCATCTCCAGCAACAACAAAAGATTTGTATTGTGGTAGGTGCTCAGTACAACTCAGTTGCTTCCTTTTAACAGAGACTCCAATTTGTTTTTTACTTAATCTAAGATCTCATAATGACTTTTATTGAAGGTCACTACTTCGACCTGTTCACTTTTGGTAGTAGTTGAGCGGCTCACACACAAAGCTTTGATAAGGACTCTTGTTGCTGCAAACTGCTTTCTATCCACCCTAGAAGGCATTCTTTTGGCTGAATGCTTCCTTGGTGTCTCAAGTGGATGGCACCACTTCCCGGCTGTTTAGGTCTGTTTAGCTCTGTTGTAATCTCTGAAGTCTTTCTTCATATCAGGAACCTGGCCGTGTAAGATTTTCTTTTGTGTGTGTCGTAAATGACTTAAGTGTATTCGAGAGCTTTGCAAATGGTTCTTTATTCCGTCTCAGTTCAAAATGGAGATTCAGATACAGATTCCTGAATGTATGGGCTTTACATGAATTTAGCGAAAGTTGCTCATGTTTGGGGTCTGGGAACATTTGACCATTGGTAGGAAATGGCAGGACTCTGAAGTACAGCATGTCTCTCCTTCAGGTGATAGTCTCTGTTATTTGTCGCAGCTCCTTTCTCCTGGCTTTCCCTCCCTTCTTGCAGATGTCTCTCTAGGACCCTCACTTCTTTTGTTCCTTTTGTCTCACAGACACTTGTGATCTGTTTATCTTTGACTGTGAAATCACTTGACTGTCATGGAGACAGCCCTGTGTGTTGATAATGCTCAAGTAGCCCATTTTGAGGACCTTGCGGTCATTAGAATTTAAACCTCACACAGTGGGAACTGACTCCTCATAGACTCCACTTGGCTGGGACACATGAGTGCTTTATAAATCATAACCTTCTATTTTTATTTATTTTCAGTTTTTTTTTTTTTTTTTTTGAGACAGGGTCTTCCTGTAGCCCCATCTGGCTCGGAACTATCTATGTAGACCAGGCTGGCATTGATCACCTAGAGATCCACCTGCCCCTCCCTCCTCAGTGCTGGGATTAAAGGCATGAACCACTATACCCAGCCTCCTTTTATTTTTTCCAACACAGGCTTTTACTCTATGCCACAGGCTGGCCTACAATTTGCAGTCTTCCTGCCTCAGTCTCCTGAGTGCTGGGATTACAGACCAGCACCACCAGGCCTAGCCTGTAGTCAACATTCTGACGCATAGAGCAGAACCTCCTCTTCATGTTGGAAAGCCCAATGTAGTTTCTCTACTCTTTGGCACATGCAGCCTCTTTCGTTTTGTGCTCAGAGGCAGGAGCTGTGCAGAGCTCAGGCCTGACTGATGACTGCCCTTGAGCAGAGCTGTAGCATTTCAGACCTGCCTCTAGTGAAGAGCAGAATTCCCTTCCTGACATCCCATCTACTGGCAAAAGAAACAGAGCAGGGTTCTTACTGTTCTTGTTAGGTAGATTTTCTTTGCTTGCGTGCCAGGAAAGAATGTGGTTTCTGAGGCAAGAACTTGGATTCCTGGTTCCTAGTGAACAGTTTTTTAGAGTATTCTGAGTTTCTTCTTTTATAGAAAGATGATTTTGACAAAATTCTCAGGATAATGTCCAATGGAACAGAGAAGATTTCTTCAAATGTTTGTAAAAAAAAAATCCCTTGATAGTTTAAGTTGTGTGCTTTATAAAAACTCTAGCTGTTTGGTCTTATATGTCCAGCTTTAGACTTTTGTAACTTTTAGGGGGTGTGGCCCCAACTTTGGCTGTCTTTGAAAGATGCTGTTTTATGATGAAATAACAAATTCCCACCTGTAAACTCATTGTAAGTTGGGAATATTGTATGTTGAAAGTGCACTGAATATACTGAACCAGTTGACCATCACAGCTCAGCAGCACAGAAAAGTGTAGCTAGCCAGCGAGTTGTTTCCCCTCACTTATAGAGAGGACTGGGAGTTGTGGCTTGCTGCCACTGTTCAGCATTGAGAGAGGCCTACACTATGCATCAAAATTTGATGCAGTGTCAGTCAGGCATGGTGGTGCACACCTTTAATCCTAGCACTTGGAAGGCAGAGGCAGTGGGATCTCTGAGTTCAAGACCAGCCTGGTCTACATGGTGAGTTCCAGGACAGCTGGAGCTACTGTCTTAAAAAAGGAGACCCTGTCTTAAAAAAAATAAACAAACAATATGGGGCTGGAGAGATGGCTTAGCGGTTAAGAGCACCAACTGCTCTTGCAGAGGAACTGGGTTCGATTCCCAGCACCCACGTGGCGGCTAAGAACCATCTTTAACTCTAGTTCCAGGGGAATCTGACACCCTCTTCTGGCCTCTGCGGCATTGCACAACACGGGTGCACCAGCCTACATGCAGACAGTACACTCATACACATAAAAAAAAAAGTTTGATGCAGTGGCTTTTGCAGTATTGTTAAGTTGGAAATAATATGCAATATTCAAACAGATGAGGTCTTTATGAATACTGGTCATGGATTCTCTGTACTGACAAGACTCACGGAGTTAGTGACAAGTCCCCTCACTTTTGTGGTTAGAAATGTAGCTCTTGTTAGAAAATGCAGTGTTTCTATACACTTTCAAATTCAGAGAAAAACTTTATAAAGGACTCATCCTGATTGAAGACTGGTTAAGGGTTATGACTTAGCTAGGTCTGAGTATCATTCTAGGCCTTGATGCAGTATCTCTAGCATACCTAGAAAGCAGAGCATAATCTGGAGGCAGGATTAGAGATGCAGCAGGGCCCAAGAGCAGAGATGAAGCAAGGAAATGAGGAGCACCATGGGTTGGCAGGGCCGCTTGTGAGCTGGGAGGCTGGCATGAGGTTGTGCTCGCCATTCCAGGGATTATCACAGTAGCTGGATGAGGACAAGGACCATAAATAGTGAGACCAAGACTCTCAGGGCTATTTCAAGAGCAAGATGGTAACTTGCCTTGTCCAGAGAGGAAGTCCTCTGCAGGCCAGCTTGCCAAGGTTCAAGTTCAGCCTTCTCCAATAGTAAGCAGCTGCGTGATTTTGGATGCTTTACTCAACCAATCTCATTGTCCATATCTGTAAAAGGAAAATGTTGGCCATAGTATTACCTGCTGTAAGGAGTTCTAGAGATTGAAAGAATCAATAATATACAGTACTTACAGTATGACTGGTTGTAAGTGAGAGACTATCTGATGTCCTTGTCTATGAGCAGGTTTTTATTGAATTGTAGCTAGGATTCAGCTTCTCTCATATTAATAACTGATTTCCTTTGAAACATAGGGTTACGCCTATGTTTATGACTTTTGAATTTTGGGAAAACTCTGGAGAGTCTGCAAAAGAGGTGTTAGGTGCAGGATAGTCTGGAGGTTGGGTTTAAAGGGGCTGTGGGGATCAGGGATGTGAAACAATTTCTGCCCTTGCCGCAGAACAGGCTCTGCTCACCCACTTCCAGCCCTGAATTTCTGTTGGCTGGCTGGTTGCAGGCCGTGTCAGAGTGGAGACTGGTGGTGGAATGAAAGAGGCTGTTAGCAGTAATGTGCAGCTGAGGATGGACCTTTGGGAAAGCAGCCCAGCCAGACGTTGCTCTACATTCCCCGCCATCAAAGCATGGGGCCAGACACTGGGCAGCTTCCCAGCTCCCCTGAGTCACATCCTCAGAGTGAGCCTTGCTGCTTTTCCAAAAGGGACTCTCCAGAATATCAGGCACACCCATGTTTAATAAGTAAGAAACCATCTTATACAAAGCCAAAAATAAACCCTTTTTGAAGTATTTGCCATCATTCAATTTATAGTGGTCCTGTATGAGTATAGTTAATTAAGATGGACTTTTCTCATAGATATCCTGAGTCCAATAACTTAGGCAAATAACATTCTTGGACAGAGAAGCCTTTTAACATATGTTTTATATTAGACACTGTACTGTGTTTCCTTGCAGAATCATTCTGAGTGCTAAAGCACTGTTTAATACGTTGCTCTGTGAGTGACTGTGCTTTGAGCTGTGTGGAGTAATTTCTCTCTAGCTTTTCTCTTTTTCCCAGATTTCAAATCAGGATTAATTTATATTTCTGAGGTGCATTGCGGAAAAGAGTAGTTGAGGAATGTAGCTGAAGAAGGCACATGGGTGCATTTCGTAATTGTGCTGTTTCATAAAAGTATTTAAAATGGAAGACTCCGAGTTGGCTTATAAACAGACTTGAGTGTTTCAAGTTTGAGGCAGATGGCAAATGGATCTGTAACTTATATAAAAGCTTGCATTTCTTTTACCTGATGTAAAGCTAAGTTACCCAAACCACTGAGCTGGGGCTCTTTGACTTCCACCTCCACTCTGCCACAGTCTGTTTCCATGTCACTGGGTCCTGTTAACTGCTAAGTATTTTTTCATGACCCCTTTTCCCATCCTCATGGTTACTGCCTTCAATCCTCCATGTTTCTTGCTTGGGTTTTTGTAGGAGGCTCTGATTGCTCTGCCTCTGCTCTTGAGTCTTTGTCCCTTTCTTGAGATGTAGCCGTCCCTCCTGTGTTTTAGGGTCTCAAACTGGAATGTGGTCCGAATTTTGGAGGGCTGCCCAACATGAAGCATTTCTGATTGATCAGGTTCCTACCCTGAGAGCCACCATAGCCCTCTTGTGTGCAAAAGTGTCTTCTCATTGGCTGCCTTTCCAATCTGCCTTTTAGTGTGGCTGCTGCCGTCTTGTGGCACAAATATTAATCTGGCTGAGATGGACACTGTTCTAGGCTCATTATTGCATGATGAAATTTGTAACAGGAACGAATTGTTCCATGATACCCAGGAACAGGATATGCCACATCTCCTTATTTTTCTAGGCCAATTAAATTAATCTCATCTGAGCTGTGATTCAGTAAGAAAGGCAAAATGGGTTCCTTGCAGTCATTTAGGACATGCTCTAAGGGAGGGTACTGTACTCATGGACTTTTTAGTCACCTATCTCCCCTTGGCATCGTTTGCACTGGGTCCAGCTTACTTGGTAATTGGTCATGATCTGCTGAAATCATCTCCCCTCCAGATGGTTTTAGTTCATGTTCAGTCTCACTGAGCCCTGCAGCCTTGGCCTGTGATTTGACCCCTTCTCTGCCTTTGGAGATGTTGTCAGGGTATTAGGTTGGCTTCAAAGGGTGGCAAGTTACTGATTCAAGGTAACTTGATTTGATTAAAATGGACAGAATTATGAGTAAGTTAAATGTTGCATTTTTAATGCCATAGTGAGATTGACAGTCTATGTTTGTTGAACCATAAATTCACATGTAGTCTCTTCAGGCTACAAAATAAGTTTCTGGGGGCTGGAGAGATGGCTCAGCAGTTAAGAGTGCCAACTGCTCTTGCAGAGGACCTGGGTTTGATTCCTAGCACCCACATGGCGTCTAAGAACTGTCTTTAAGCCAGGCGTGGTGGTGCACACCTTTAATCCTAGCACTCAGGAGGCATAGGCAGGTGGATCTTTGTGATTTCAAGTCCACCCTGGTCTACAGAGTGAGTTCCAGGATAGCTGGGGCTACAGGGAGACCCTGTCTCAAAAAGACTCAAAAAGACCAAAATAAATAAATAAATAAATAAACGAATGAGATGTTGGTGAAAATATTCTTAGACTATAATTCTGAAAAATTGCTTAGCATTTTCAGTTATAGCCATATTTGCAAAATGTACTTTTGCCTACAAGGGCTAAATGTATTAGAAATAAACTGATAAAAATTTAAGGGCATGATTCTACAGAACTGTTTCATAGACACACACACACATTTACTTATTTATTTTTGTTTGTTTGTGTTTTGGTAGTGTCTCCCTAGTCCCAGCCTACCTGGGAGTCCCAATGTGGACCAAGGTGGCCTTGATCTCACAAAGCTCCACCTGCCTTTGCCTCCTGAGGGTTGGGAGTAAAGGCTTGCACTCCCACGCCTGACATCATTTTTTTTTTTTTTTGCCATGTACTTTTAAATCATCAAAGAAATGTTAGAAGACCAATCATGATCACTGGAATTGCCTCTTGTGTGTGTGTGTGTGTGTGTGTGTATGTGTGTGTGTGTGTGCGCACACATGCTCACACACGTGTAATGCATGTGCACTTGTATATGCAGAGGCTTTCAGGATTAGTTGCAAGAGTGTTTTGACCTGTTTATTTTAAAACTGGCAGAACTGCCAGGCGTGGTGGTGCATGCCTTTAATCCTAGCTCTTGGGAGGCAGAGGCAGGCGGATCTCTGTGAGTTCAAGGCCAGCCTGGTCTACAGAGTGAGTTCAAGGCCAGCTGGGGCTACAGGGAGACCCTGTCTCGAAAAAGACCAAAAAAAAAATAAAATAAAATAAAACTGGCAGAACCAACTCCACCTGTCACATTTTGTTGTGGAATTTGAGAAGAACGGGGACAGTTTTATCAGGATGGTGAAGTTTTCCAGGGGCATAGTTTGTGTATGGTAATTTGCTTTCTAAAAACAACTCGTTCAGTGTTCTTCTCCTGAGACCAGCTGTCTGTCTTCACTCAGCCCCGCTCCTCCCACCACGCAGCTTCAGGATCAGCATGGCTTACTTCTGAAGCTGCGTGGGGCTCACCTGCCTTTTGGCTCACTGGCGTCTTCTGCTTCTCCGGAATACATTAGCCAGAGATGGAGGTGCCTCATTTACACTGGGTGATGCAAACCACTGGAGCACTGCTCCTGACTTTTTGGAGTCCTTGGTAATAGTTTGCATGTGCTGAGAATTGACATATATAGCGAGTCACCAGCTGTGCTTTTTGAGCTTTGACTTGAGATAATGTGGACAGACCAATGCATTCATTTATCAACTTTTAAAATTCTTATATATATATATTTAATTTTATTTATTTATTTATTTATTTATTTATTTATTTATTTATTTATTTATTTATTTATGTATGTGTATGAATGTACTGTCTGCATGTAGGTTTGTGCACCGGTGTAGTGCAATGCTGCGGAGGTCGGAAGAGGGTGTTGGGTTCCCCTGGAAGTAGAGTTCTCCTGGAATTGGAGTTACAGACGGTTCTCAGCTGCCATGTGGGTGCTGGGGATCGAACCTGGGTCCTCTGCAAGAGCAGTCGGTGCTCTTAACTGCTAGGCCATCTCTCCAGCCCATAAAATTCTTATATTTTTAAAATGTTCATGGAGAGATAGCATCCTGAGAAGGCCAACACTATATCCTCATTACACATACTTTGTCTCCTGATGATGGGTTGCAGGCTCTCTACTTTTGCTCCCAGTCATGTCTAGATCTCCCTGTTCTGTCTTTTTTAGCTCACTCTTCTCCCTTCTTTGTTTCTTTCCTCTTCTTCTCTTTGCTTGACATTCCTTCCCTCTTTCCGTCTCTCTTATTCCTAGAAGCCCTTGTCATGGCAAAGTTGGCCAATCACCTTGTGTGTCAAGGTCTTATGACTGTAATTGCTTTCCTTCTCACCAAAATTTCAGTGGAGTATCAACACTGTTAGAGTCTGACCAAGTGATGGCTAATTTCATCTGAGCATTTGAAAATTTGGCACTTCTTGGTATTTAGCTACACATCTGAGTTTAATATTGAAGACATTGAAGGATATATTTAATAAGATGGAAAATGTTCTGCTTTAAAAATTATTTCTATATCTAATACTGAGCAGCTGAAGGATCACCGATCGCCTTCCATCCTTAGTTAGGTCTTCCCTGTACAGCTCATTGCTGTCCTGAGTCACTTCAAGTTCTTTCCTTTTGATTTCCTTTTTCCCTTACTTCTGCCATTAGCTTTGAGTTTACTGCTTTGTTTTTAAGGCTAAAGTAATATACAAAGCAAAGCATTAAAACATTTAGAAGCTATGCACTAGCATATTGTAAATCCGTAAAAATTCTTAACAAAGTTAGTGGTTTGGATGGATTTTCATGAGAACTCCTTCAGCTAAAAGGTAGTAAAACAAATACCTTAAAATAACCAGACTTTGGACCATTCTTTGGCAGTCCAGATTTTAAAAACGTCCTAGAACTTGGATGAGGAAATGATTCTAAGTGATTTTAAAAACAAAGACAATAAATTAACATTGACATTATTTGCCAACAATTGATTTTTTTTTTTTTTTGGTCTCCTAATGTTTTATTCCACATTCCAAATGATTTGGACTATATGAAAAACTAGAAGAGTAGCTTTGCTGTTTTTTAAAAATTGAAATTGGTTTTGCAGAAGTGGAAATTTGGCAGCAAGTATGGAAACTTGCAAATGAGTTTACAATGTGCTCTGTGCCTCTTAGTTTAATGAAACCCACAAGAATAAAGAAAGGCTTCATGGGGTCGAGTAAGAGGCTGTCTTAGTAGAGGGTTTTTCCTTTTCTGGAAGTTTATTTTTACACTTTTTAATTCAGTAGCATGTGGAACAACATGTCCAAGCTTTAGTTGATAAATAATGGCCTCTAAAATGGGCAGAATTTCAACTCTAATAGTTGTTTTTCCATAGTTCCATGGAGAAAATTCTGGGAAATATTTCTAAGAATATTGTACAATGAAGAGGAACTTGGTCATTAAAACAGAACCAAACCTGTGCCCCATCACAATGTGAACAGCTGGCCTGCAAAACAGTGCCATTCTTTACAATCTGAGACTGTGTTCTGACCTTGAGCTCTTAATAAGGTGGTAGAAACATGCATCTATTTTTGATTAAAATCGTTAATCAATGTGGGAATATTTGGAAACTGCCTCTGCCTTTTTGAATAAAATAGGGTTAATGATTGTTTTCCCCATATGGCAAAACCCATTTGAATGATGGTTTCAGCTGATACCATCAGCACCTGTTTGTGGTCCAAAGTCCCAGCAGCCCCTTGGACATAACATGCCTATACTTTTATTCTAATGGAGTTGATAGTACAAGAGTTCCTTCCAAACGATGTTCCCTTTTTATCCTGTGACGGTTTGCAGGCTTTTGCACCAGGCCACTTCCAGAGCTGGAGGCCTCATTACATTCCTCTGCCACTTCTTAGTGTTCCCTTGGGTGCTCTGTGCTTCACTGTTCCGTATGACCCTTTCTATCAAGGAACATCCGTATTAACATGCTGCAGAGTGTCTCCTAAGCATAATTCACAGAAGGCTGTGCTGCTGTGGACTTGAACATGCATTCCTCAGGGAGTCCAGTCTGGCTGCTTTGCTCCGCACACCAGCCTGAGCCCTGAGGTGCTTTGTTGGGGGACTGACTCATCTGTGCCTCACGTTTCCTGGGGGCTTGGTAGAAACCCAGAGGCCTGGGGCTCACTGCAGACCTGGAGACTCAATTGGCCTGCTGTGGTGTGCGAAGCTCAGCTTATGGTCTGCCTACTGGAATGACCATTTACAAGCCATTAAAGCAATGAAAGTCTCGGCAAAGATAATCTAGCAGTAAAATGTGTTTTCATTAAGCTATTTCAGAATATTGAATTCTAAGCTTTATTTGAGAAGTTCATGCATAGATAGTACAGATGGGAGAGATCTGTTTGGCTCTAGTAGAGAAAATTTAGCTCCTTTCCGTTTTCCAGTTAGTTAGTGAGTTTTTTTAGGGCTAAGCTAGAAAGGACAAAGTCAAGTTTCAGCTTCTTCTGTGCAGGGCCATACTCACTGGTTAGGAAATCATTTTAGTATATCACAACCATCACTAAATAGGGGCCTGTATTCAAATATATAGTATATTTTTTATTGTAAAGCCAAGTATGTTTATAGAAGCTTAGAAAAATTTATACCTAAAGCTGGAGAGGCACCCTCCTCTGACCTCCACGGGCACTGTACAATAAGGATGCACTTACACACATGCAGGCAATACACAAAATGAAACTAATAAAATATTGTTTTAAAAAAAGAGCAAAATAGGGGCTGGAGAGATGGTTCATGCAGGCGAAACACTCATTCACATAGCAGATTTTTTTTTTAATTTATTTTATTTTTAATTTATTTTTAAATATTTTGAATTATTTGCCAGGAACTTATAGATCTGTCTTGTTAGGGGTCAGATTCTGGAGGTTAATTGTTCTTTGATTTAGCTATGTTTTCCTGTTACTTCATGTGTCATGTTATTTTTGGCTTTGCTTCACAATTTGAGAAACCAACTATCTGGGACTGCTCTTGCAGAGGACCCGGATTCAATTCCCAGCACCCTCCTGGTGGCTAAGAACCATCTTTAACTCCAGTTCCAGGGGAATCTGACACCCTCTTCTAACTTCTGCAGCATTGCACGACATGGGCGCACCAACCTACATGCAGACAGTACACTCATACACATAAAAAATAAATAAATTAGGGCTGGAGAGATGGCCTAGCGGTTAAGAGTGCCGACCGCTCTTACAGAGGACCCGGGTTCGATCCCCAGCACCCACATGGCGGCTGAGAACCGTCTGTGACTCTGGTTCCAGGAGAACTCCAGTTCCAGGGCAATCCGAGACCGTCTTCTGACCTCCGCGGCATCGCACGACACGGGTGCGCAGACCTGCATGCAGACAATACATTCATACACATAAAAATAAATAAATAAATAAAAATTAAAAAAAAATAAATTAAAAAAATTTAAAAAAGAGGAATGTATGAGGAGATTGAGAGAAATTCCTGTGAGTAACTATAGGTACTTTTACACAAAGAGAAATATGGAGTCACTCTTAAATGTCATACATTCATTCAACTGGGCACCAAATATGCCCAGGACTGTGCCAGATGCTGAAGGCATCTGAAGGGGAAAAGTATGAAAAGAGGCAAAGATTGAACTGTTTTGTCTTTAATAACAGTTAAGCTCTTAACTCAGTAGATAAGTAAGACAATAGACTGAGTACTCAAGAGATAACACTTGAAGTCCCTTGAAAATGGGAATTCTTTGATTTCAAAGGATCCTCTTCATCTTCAACTTACAGATGGATACTGAGAATTTACCTTCTTAATGATCCTAAAATTATTTAAATTAACAGCAAAAGCTGGGTCTGGGACTCAGTTGGTAAAATGCTTGCCTGGTATGTACAAGGCCCAAGGTTCTGTCCCCAGCACCACATAAAACTGAATGTGGGTACACATGCCTGTATTCCCAGTACTAGAGATGTGAAAACAGAAGAATCCAGAATTCAAGGTCATCTTCAGCTACCTTGTGAGTTCAAGACCGGCCTGGGCTACATGAGACCCCACCTCAAAAAACAATCTGGATTTAAAATCACTTTAGTCTTACTGTCACTAGATTCTAATTATGTAAATCTGACAGTATTATACATTAAAGAAAATGGCTTAACAATCATAATACCCCATTCCCAACATTCTGAAAGGCAAAATGTTTGCTATTCATTGATATCTACATATCCATTTATTTGTTGGGTTTTTTTTAATTTAATTAGTTTTTATTGATGCTTTGTGCATTTCATACATTTTTTCCAATTCAGTTCAGGCTTATTTCCCTTTCCCTCCCCCCCCACCTCCACCCCATCCCAGATCATGCATTCTGCCATAACTGTCCTGCATCTTTCTCTCAGTTTTTTTTTTTTCATTTTTAGCTATAAGTGATAATCCATGAGTACAAGCATCCTTCATGCAAAACCTATCTGCAGGCTGTTGTGCCCAAACACCTACAGCCCCACCATCCAGTGGGGGGTGACAGGTTGTTTGTTCAATCAAGTTGATCAAATGAGTGTATTGTTTTGTTTTGTTGAGACAGGGTCTCCCTTTAGTTCCAGCTGACCTGGAACTCGCTTTGTAGACCGGGCTGGCCTTGAACTTACAGAGTAAGATTCTGCCTCTGCCTCTGCCTCCCAAGTGCTGGGATTAAAGGTGGGCACCACCACACCCAGCTATTTGTTGGTTTTGTAAACAAAGCCAGTAATAAAAAATTTGGTCGTCCTCCATTAAATTACATGGACTATTTTTAAAAATATTTTTAATATTTGCTAGTAACTTTGTACTTCAAATATTTTTATTCAGTATGTGTGTACAACTGTACATGCATATGGAACATATGGAATTATATTTAAATACATACACAAATACACAAGTATAACTTTTTTACATTTTATTTATTATTTTTGTTTTATGTATATGCATGTATTACCTACATGTATGTAAGTGCACCTGTATCCTGCAATGCCCACAGAGGTAAAAAAAAAAAAGTGTGTTGGATCCTCTGGAACCAGAGTTAGGGACAATTGTCAGCCACCATGTATGTGGGTGCTGGGAACCGAACCCAGGTCCTGTCCAAGCAGCCAGTGCTCCTAACTGTGGAGCTATTTCTCCAGCCCCCTACTTTGCTCTTTTTAACATTCTGTCTGGTTACCATGCTTTCTTGTCATTTAGGCATAACAATTTAGTCCTCTCTCCCTCTCTCCCTCCCTTCCATTCTTTCTTCCTGTACTTTTTTTTGAATCTGAATTGGAAAATGATGTATGAAATGCACAAAGCATCAATAAAAAAAAAATGTTGAGAGAAAAAAAAAAGAAAAAAGAAAAAAAAAATTTTTTTAAGGGATTCTACAATATAATGACTCAGTTGTTTGCAGATAACATTGATGTTACTCAGTATGTCATACAATTAGGTAATTGGTGCATTTTGCAAGTATCTATGTCCAAATTTTGAACAACCCAAGGTTCCCATAGTCCAGTTGGAGAAGCTTGTATGCACAGACATGTTGATCAATCAGGAGTCCAGACTATATTCCTGTAGTCTCATGATTCACCCCTATCTCTCCACAGCCCTTACAATCTACCACGCCTCCTCTTCCGCAGTTTGTTCCCTGGGCTTTGGGAAAGGGGCACAAGTGGGTGAGAAGAAAACAGTCTAATTCCTTTGGAGTTGTCATTTTGGACTCCAGTCTGTTCAG